>PKML01010201.1:6322-361720 GCA_002933935.1 Eutrema yunnanense | reverse complement strand
AAAAAAAAAAAAAATGGGACCTACAATCGATGATGGACCATTATTACCACACCACGTATCTACTGTCCATTTTTGTACGAACACTCGCTGCTGATAGATCTAGGGGCTTTATCGTTTGATGGATTTTTTAAGGTTTTTTTAATTTTTGATATTTCATTGTTATTGGTTAATGAATTTTTATATTACTAAAATCAATTGTTATTTATTTTATAACTTTTAAATTCCATTCAAATCCTTTGTTATTAAAAAAAAATAGTTTCTATACGATTATATTAAAATCTAATAATGTTGGGTATGACCGGCTCAAGACGGTTGGGGCCCTTGGGCCTAAAAAAAAATTGGGCTCTTAAAGATAACTTTTTTTTTTTTTTTTAAGTTTTGAAATATATATTTTTTATGGTTAAAGTTAATATTGTTATATATATATATATATATCAAAACTATATATAAAAAAAACCTGGAGCATAACAAATCGATTTCTAAAATAATTCCTTATGCCCGTGGGCCCTGGGGCGATCGCCCTGCTCGCCCTTGTGGTTAAGCCGGCCCTAATGTTGGGATATGAATCTATATAATATTATTTGGGAAACATTTTGAAGAAACTAACCTTAAATGTGTTAAATATTACATGAGATGTCATATAGAAAATGATATAATTGTCTTTCGATTAGTTGTAAATTATATTTAATTTCTTTAATTATTAAGATAGTCTATAGATATTTAAAGATAGTCTATCATTTTAATTAATAATCAAAACTAAAATATTTTCAAAAAAATCTATTCAAAATCTTGCAATATTCCCTAATTTTATTTTTATAATTAATTCCAATTCTTTTATTTTTAAAATTTTAATATAAAATGAATGTTGCTTAAATTTCTAATGGTAAGAAAATCATACTTCAAATTTGTTACACATTTTTATTTTAAATCATTTCTAATATTCATCTACATTATGAGATATCAAATATTATTTGGCATGATAAAATAATATTATATGGCATGATAAAATAATATTTTTTATATAAAAAAATATTGATTTGCAGTATAAAAAATTATTGATTTACAGTCGGTACAAATCGAAAGTTGGTTCAATCACCGAAAAATTCACATTTTGATCCGGTTTCAAAAATATTACAAAAATGTGATCCAATTTTAAAATTTGATATATATAACTTTTTTTGTTAGTCTAACAATTCTCTAATTTATATGATAATATGAGTATATACAACTCAAATACTTAAAACAATAACAAATATATGATAATATTTATTTAAGCGTATAATACGGTTAACACTTAAAAAGAATTGAAGGTTTTTAATATATGATAATAAACATACATTTATAGAATTTTGAACAATTGTAGAAAAATAACTTATATTAAAATATAAAACACATAATATATTTGATTTTAAAAATTCATTAACCCACGTATAGCGCGGAATAATACCTAGTTCTCTACATTTTTAACCTTCGAAAAAAAAAAAATTATCTACATCTTTATACTATTAAATGGGAAGCAAAAAATGAAAACTAACCTTAAATTTGATGAATATTACATAAATTGCCATTGGAAAAAAATAAAAACAGAACAAAACCATTAAAAGCTTGAAGGGTAATTTGGTCATGAAAATACAAGACCTGATAAATGACGCGCGGATCCTAAAAGATCCGCTTCCTAACCCAAGGCGTTAGCATCTATGACGAGAGCTGAGATGATCTCTTCGTGAGAATCTTCTTTGACTCCTTTGATAGAGTGCCACGTCACCGAGACAGGTCCGGTCTCAAAACCCATGAATCTCCGACGACACCAACCAAATCTCCGTCGATGCTGTTGTACCGGAATTGATCTTGAACGGTGATTGAACGATCGTCGCTTGATAAGAGTTTCAGATGAAGAGGATGAGCTAGCATCAGCAGATCTCCATAGCCTCTCTTCACCCATTTATACTCCAAAGCGAATGTTTTTGTGAAATCCGCGTCGCCGGAAACTGGGTAACAACAACTAAATCGGTCGAGAATTGATTCAAAATCTGGATTCGAATCCGGTAACACGCCACCTAGTACATCTTATTAAACGATGTAACCAAAACAAACGTTTTACATTTATCAGCTACAGTGTTTTACGTTGTATATTTGTAATTATCGTACAATTGCATAAACAGAGTTTTCAAATATTAAATGAAAAATAATTAGTATTATTGTAGATTAGTTTTTGAACTTCTAACTACAGTTAATATAGTCGGATATTTTTATTTTTATCATTTAATATATCCACAATAGCCACATACGAGTTGAATCAAAGTAAAACAACAACTCAGACTCTGTTCCTTTAATTCACAAAGTGAACGTCAACCACTGAAAACACTTTGAATTAGTTAGCTACATTTATTTTTAGCACACTCGTTTGACCTTGTTATACTAACGTATTACGTATATGCATTTTAGTTATACGTCCAAATTTGAGACATTGTTCCAACGATCTTGAGATATACTCAGGCCGACCTTGGACAGAGCGAGGTGAAGCTTGGGCCTAGAGCCTCCATATATTTTTTTTTTTTTAGCTTGGATCCCCCCTATTGCAGGGCCGGCCCTGGATATACTCCCTCTGTTTTTTTTAAGACTCGTTTTAGGATTTTAATTTTGTTTCATTTAAATGTCGTTTTAGGATTTTAGTTTTCTTTCAATTTAAGTGTCGTTTTACATTTTCAATGCAGATTTTAATAAATTTTTCACTTTTATCCCTATTCTTTCAGCTCATTAAAGAGTGTAAACACATTATATATCACATTAATAAGGAGCAAAACAGAAAATTTTATTGTTTATTAATATATGTGAAAAAACCTTAAACGATACTTCCTCTGTTCCAGATTACTTGATGTTTTAGAAATTTTGCCTGTTCCATAAAGGATGATGTTTTAACAATATTTAATGCTATTTCAATAAGTATACACATGTATATTTTGGAAAAAGAAATTAAAAGTCAAATCACATTAATGAACGTAGACCATTGTCACTTTTTTGTTTCTCATTAGTTTTCTTTTCCTCTTTTTTTAACATTTCTTTTTTCTTCAATATTTATCTGCTTCTCCTTCTATTATCTTCCTAAAAGCTAAATGAATCAAGAAAACAGCAAAAAGAAAGGAAAGCAAAATGAAGAAGTTGAATCTCAGGATGTTCGACGTATTTACGATAACAACTCCACTACCAGAGAATTTGATTTGAACAAAACATTTTTTTATGATGTAGGAGTGCTTCATCCCAACAAGGAAATGGAAGACACTATATTGGATATGCTGAAGATATATTTGCCTAAGTTTTTTTAGTTTTGGTTTTCCCCTGTGGATAATCTTTTGTTTTGTTTCCTCTTTCACTGTCTTTCTAGATAATCTTATTTCTTTCTATTTGGTCTCTTATAACCATTGGTGGTTTTTATTGTAAAGGTGGAAGAAAAAATAATGTACTTGGATAAAAGACGAAGACTATAAAAATAAATTTAAATAAATTCCTTTTACTAATGCAAAAAATGCAAAGTTGCTCCGATTAATCTGTAACTTTTGTTTTATGCAAATATAAACTCAAAACAAATCTTTAATAAATCTGCAACTTTTGTTTTATGTAAATATAAATTGAAAAAAAAATCTTTATAAAAAGATAACTTCTTCCAAAATTGATCGGCCGATTAAACAAATCTTAAAAATCTAAATGAAATACAAATCAAACATAAAATGACAATAAAAAAAAATTAAGTAGCTTAATAACTTATTACATCTTGAACTAAAATAGGATCACAAGCCATTTGTGAAGGTAAATTACCTTCTTTCTCCGAGGTGGATTTCTTCATATGTGGAAGTTTATAGTTGTTTGACCCCCCGAACTTTCATAATTTCTTGCATGCACGATTGCAAAGTCAAAAAAATCCGGTTCACTTGTTTTGAGGGATATTCGTCAAATGAAGTTTCGACTGCGGAAATAAGTTCTTATATTGCCTTTGGACACACCTCATGTTGTAGGGTTTGAATCGCACGAAAAAATCCAAGATCTAAAATATTCAAGTCGGGCGAATTCGGCGGCTGACACATCAAACGAATATCAAAACCATATTCAGAAGCAGCTAGTCGGAAATCCTCATCTCTCGGATCAACATGAGTTCTTGCATTGTCTTGTTGAATAAAAATAGTTTTCCCGAAATCCTCCTGCGGCCACCTTTCACGAATTCTCGGAATAATCTTTCCAATTAAAAAATCCTTTATATTTTCTCTCTTGATGGAGGTCATCGGCTTTAACTCAAGAGTACCCGCTTCTCGATTTCTACTTCGTCTCTGAGCTGGCTGTAGTGTAACAAATGGAAACACTCCTATTTTTTCAGAAAATATCTCATTTCCTTCTCTATCAAATCTTGGACGAACCATGGCAGCTAAAAACATTACTTTTCCAATAAAATTTTTACTCTGACATGTACGATATGGCTCCTCTTCAACTGGATGCAAATAATAAGTTTCTGTCTTTTTTGTCATATAAAACCATTTTTCATCGATATGCACAACATTGTACATATCAACAAACTTTGGATGATTAGGCAGAGAACTATTGTCGAGCATGGAAAAACAAAATTCTAGTCGAGTTCTCATATTACCTTCCTTCAAAGATAGTTTGATGGCATTTGTATGTCGTCTAATGAGCCCTTTTTTTAGACACAGAAACAATGACGTACAACTCACATTCAACGAAGCCGCCAATGACCTTAAAGTCTTTCGCCGATGCAGTGGAATATCAACAACTCGCTCAAGGTCAATCTGAACTTTCTTTGCACCAAAATTATCCTTTTTCCTATGCTTTACGTCAACTTCACCATTAGAAGTATTTTTGCCTCGCTGCCAAATTCGTTGCACTGTTTGCAATGGAACAAAGAATAAATTAGATACTTCTGTTGTAGTAGTCCTTTTCAATTTTCCGTTGACACTTCTTTCCAATAGAGCAAGGTAAACCTCTAATCTTTCTGAATCTGTCATTTTTTTTTATGAACACTAGCTTCTTGAGAATCTTGTAACATCTCAATGCTTTCTCCTGTTACAAATATTTGAAAAAAAAAACGATATGAATAAAATGATAATTTTATTAAAAATCATTAAAACAACATGATTCAGTTTTTGTAACAAATTTACTCCGTGGTTTTTAAACCAATTAAATAACTCCTCAAAATTACTAACAATATAGAGTTCTTAACGACATGCATAAAAAAATAACTAGAACAATACTACTCCAGATTTTTGTATACATCTACAAATAAAAGTATATCGTCCTCAAGATTTTTGTATCTAGGATATAGGCTATGACATATGGGCAAATCATTACAAGTAATAATTAAATATTAGTACAATGATAAATAAAAATACCTGAGTTTATTAGAAAGATCTTCTGGTGCTTCATAGAATGGAACAGTAAAATCATTCTCTGATGAAGTAAATTCTGTTGTTGGATTTTCATTCAAATCAAACAAAAACTCATTATTTTGAAGTGGTATTAAAACTTATAATATGTAAAACATAACTCTAATATGCACCGTTCGATGACTACGATTTTTGTGATTAGTCTACAAATTCTTTTAAAAAAATACTTGTGTCTAATTTTTTATAAAATTGGTAAAATATTTATCAATTTTTGTTTTGATATATATTCAAATAAAATATACTCTTTATAGTGAAAATACAGCATGATTTCGAATATATATTTTTTAAAAATATATATAGATTGATTTTTATTTTAAAATATATAGTATTAAAAATAATTTAAAAACTAAATAGTTTATAGGGAAATAGCTCATTTTATTCTTCTACTATTTGCAATCGGCACGAATAATCCTCAACTATCGTGGTTGCAAAACAATTTCCCAACTCATCGTTGACCACGCAAAATCGGAATTAAAAAAAGTCAAATGCTAATTACTAAATGAATACATATCTACTAAATCGACTGAGGACTATTCATATGGAAATTGAGTTGAAGAATTATTTTGCAATCACAATCATTGATGATTATTCGCGCCGATTGCAAATAGTTGAGGAATAAAGTGAGCAATTTCCCATAGTTTATAACCTCTTTAATGAAAATAAAACTTTCCATATTCTCATCAATAATTTTGAAAGATAATTATATCATTTTCTATTTTAATTATATTTTTTTTATCTGTAATTTCATTTCATTTTATTTAATAACTTACAAAATTTATTTTAAAAATGTAATATATAAGGGATAAAGCCCATACAAAAGAGGCCTAAAAAGGGTGAGTCAACGGCCCATTTGATCGACTATAAAATGAGTGATGATGATTGTCCTCTCTCTCTCTCTTCCCTCTTAAAACATTTTGATATTTCTCGACTAGATCAAAATTTTCGGTTAGGGTTCCTCTCGCCGAACCATCGTCTTCTTCCCCAGCTCGCTAATTCCAAGATCTCTAAAAGGCTGAAAGGGGCGGCATGGAAAGTGGGAAAAGAGACAGAGAAGACGTGGAAATGAAAACCGCACCGAGGAAGCCCCGAGTACTACTTGCTGCAAGCGGAAGCGTCGCCGCTATCAAATTCGGCAACCTCTGCCATTGTTTCACAGAATGGGCAGAAGTGAGAGCCGTCGTTTCGAAATCATCTCTGCATTTCCTCGATAGACTCTCTCTCCCACAGGAAGTGACTCTGTACACTGACGAAGATGAGTGGTCAAGCTGGAACAAGATCGGCGATCCCGTGCTTCACATCGAGCTTAGACGCTGGGCTGATGTTTTGGTCATTGCTCCTTTGTCTGCTAACACATTAGGCAAGGTAAACATCTCAAAATCCCCCCTTTTGACTCCGTCGTATACAGTTTGAGAAATCTGAAGTTTCTCTATAGATTGCTGGTGGGCTCTGTGATAATCTTCTGACTTGCATTATACGAGCTTGGGACTATAGCAAACCATTGTTTGTTGCACCTGCTATGAACACTTTGATGTGGAACAATCCTTTCACTGAAAGGCATCTGTTGTCGCTCGATGACCTGGGAATCACACTTATTCCTCCCATCAAGAAGAGACTTGCCTGTGGAGACTACGGTAATGGCGCAATGGCTGAGCCTTCTCTGATCTATTCCACTGTCAGACTCTTCTGGGAGTCGCAGGCTCATCACCAAAGTCGTGGGACAAGTTAAACCATGGTTTCCACCTTCATTGGTTTCCTTCTGTTTTCACTATTCTAGATTATAGATTATCACTCTGTATGCTTGTCTTTGTACATCTTTAAATAGCTGTCTGGAGAACGATTTGCTCTGGCTCCACTCATGTTGCGCTGTAAGAAATATTTAAGTTTATTTCCTCGCTTTTCCATGTTGTCTGCTAAGTATTCACCAATCTGATCTCTCTGAACTTTTGAATTTGCCGGCAAAAAACTCAGGAAGGAACAAGGCCACTTGTTCTTAGTTTCAAACACAGCTTTGGTATAACAAAAACCTGCTTTACTTCTACCAGTATTAATGATATCGAAAGGCCAAGACCGAACACGTGAAATTTATTGCTTTTGAAACTGTTCCTGAGCTTGTAGATCATGTAGTTTATCAAGTATCCGCCATGTCACAGCATCAGGAGCCTGACCATTCTTCTTCATCTCCTCCAAAATCTGGTACGCTTCTCTCCTCAACCCACTCCTGCCACATTCATCAATCACAATATTATAGCACACAACATTAGGAACCGCTCCAGAATCCGCCAGTTCGTATAGGAAATGGCAAGCATCACTTAGATTACCAAACCGACAAAGCCCTTTCAGTAATGCTGAATACACAAACGCATCATGTCTGCCTGATGGCCATATGACATCGTCCCAGAACCTCTTTGCCATATCCACCTGACCAGTCCCACACAACCCGTCAATGATAATAGCATAGGTAGTATTATCCGTACTCACACCAGTTTTTACCATCTGATCAAACACGCACATAGCTTCATCTCCCTTATGGAGCTTGAACAACCCACGGATAACAGCGTTGTATGAAACAACACCTGGCTTAAACCCGTTCTCTGGCATAACCCTATTCAACACATCAAGAGCTTCTTCTGCTCTTCCTTGAGTAAGCAATCCACACATAACAGTAGTTAAAGTCACAGCATCTGGTGCACAGAACTTCCCTGTCATCATGTCGCCAAGAACTTTCACGGCATCATCCACCCTACCCATCTTGCAAAATCCATCAATAACTGTGTTAAGTGTATACTCATCGGGCCTACAGTCTCCCTGAAGCATACTGACCAGTACATTCAGGATTTCAGTCGGGTTATCTACTACGCAGAGAGCTCGTAGGTAGATATTATAGATTCTAGTTCTATCTGTTCCTTCTTTTCTCAACATCAGCTCTAGAACATCCCTTGCTTTACCGGTGTCATGTTCCTTGCATAGACTCTCCACTAGGAGCTTATAAGTATACTCGGACGGAAAAAACCCAAATTCAGACCCCTCTTCTAGCAACTGATAAGCTCTCATACACCCACCATCCTTGCACAAACCATGAATTATAGCATTGTAAGATGTATTTCTCGGTTTCAACCCTTTACTCTTCATTATATAAACAATCCTCGCAGCTCCATGGTTTCTCCTGTACCGACACAAGGCATCCATCATATGCCCGTAAGCAAATTCAACGTTCACGGACTCGCATTGTGGCATATTCTCTGCAATCTCGAAAATGTCGTAGAAATACCCTTCCTTGCACATAGAATCAACGAGATTAGCAAAAGCTGCTGTTTTCATTGATGTATCAGTCTCATCCTTCATGTATTCCCAGAGTTCCTCCATCAGCTTCCGTCCTGTTTCAACATCTCGCCTTTTCAAAAACCCACCAATAAGAACACTTAGTGTGAGAGAGTTAGGCCTTATGCCAAACGCACGCATTTCGTCGAACACTTTATGGGCAGCTTCAAGTTCTCGAATCTCGCAGTAACCACCGATTAGAGTGGTGTAAGTCACAACATTCGGGAGATGCCCTCTGTTCCTCATATCGAACACAAGCTTATGCGCATCGATTACCCTATAATTCAAACAAAACTGATTGATCAAACGGTTGTAATTCGTCAACGATGGCACAAACTCCTTCTTGACACCGACCAAACGTACTCACTGGAGATCCCGAATCTAGCAATCTCGCGTTGATAACCTTGCACGTTCGCTCGTCAAATCGTCCGGCGTCACAAAGAGCGTGGATCACACTGCTCAGGTTAAGCAAGTCGGGACGATATCCACGGAGGCAGAGACCGTCGAGGATCTGGAGAGCTTCGTCGGGATTTCTCCGTACGGCGCAGACAGTGTGTATCCGTCTTCTCCAGTAAGCTCTATCGGTTACACTGCGACGACGATCTTCTGCTTCTATTGCATCATCTTCTTTTTCGGAGTGTATTCGAGCTTCAACAACATCAGTTTTCTGCAACTGGAATACGGAAGCAGATGAGAAAGAGAGGGATTTAGAGAAGAAGAAGAAGGTGTTATAGGTGTAGAAGCCATTTTCTCTGACGAAGAGCATAACTTTTGTAGCATTTCTGTTTTTCTCTCAAACCGGCTTTTATATATACTAGGTGCGCGGGTTTATGTCATATACAATGTTTAAATTAACCTATTAATAATATAATTTTTTAAGAAAATATGTATGAAAAATCGCATGATCATTATCCTATAAACATAGAAGACATGTTTCTCTTAATAGTAAAATTGATGATTATTTAACTCCAAAACCTTATCAAAAAGAGACAATAATTATAGTCTCTTCATTTACGACCATCAATGGGAAAATGAAAGAATCTCACAGCTTCATGTTGTTTCTTCAAGACGAACGGCTATGGAAACAACATACTGTACACGGAACAGAGACAAGAGCCACAAAGAGAAACACCTGCTGAAAATTGAGAAAGAAAGATGATGAGTGAAATAAAACGTATGACATGGCTTTTCTTAGATCTCGTAACAGCAATTGCTAAGCAAAGATCCTAACCTGCAGTGTTTTCTGGTAAAGAAAAAGTTGATTCTCTCCAAAGTCATCAGTTGGGCTCAGGAACATGTGTATATCATTACATGATACAAATCTGCTTGAGAGACAGTGCACCACTTTATGATGATGAGGACATAGAGATAGCCAAACAAACTCTTCAAGAATATCATATGGGGAATGAATATGTATGAGTATTATTGATATGCCGACTACTAATATTCTTTTGTATCTATATAAATCTAAATTATTAGAACTACACATATATTATGAGCGAGCTAGACATATTAAGATTCCTCCATTATACTACTATTATCACTTTACTTATATGCTCATGGACTGCAACTGTCAAAGAGAATGGCAAAAAAAAATAGAGGTTTTAACAAAAAGAATTGTTAATGGTGCATATACAATAGTTCTGGTCAGTGTTACATCAAATTTGAAATTCAAAGTTTTGTTTACCTTTCGTCTGCCCAAATGAAGCATAGAAGTCTCAAGGATCCTACAAATAACGACAGCAGTAAAAATATGATCGTGGTTTTTTTTTTTTGTTGTTGTTAAAGACAAGTTGAGCATGTTGCTGATTCATCCCACCAAAGACCAAAACATGAAGATATGCCCATCTCTTTTTCAAAATCGAAATACCGCAAGACAGGCTTTCTGTGTGGCATACCTCAACGGTTCTGAGATCATTCAGAAGGATGTAGGGTCAGACACTTAGAATTTCCAAAAATCTACCTCCGACACAAACTTGACTAAAATCTACACGATCTCGAGAAACCCAAGTCGGTGAGAGATGAAATAGTGATAATTTAGAAACTAAAAAGTAAAAGTAATGACAAGCAGAAGTTACCTTCCCGGCTAGAGCGAGTTCGTTACTTGTGCCGTAGCTAAGAGCTCTCCTTTCTTTTTCGCATCGAACTTTTGCGATGCTAATCTCCTCAGCTTTTTAATCGAAGTTTTCACCGTATTACCAATCAGAGATGAGTGGTTTGAGACGGAGAGAAGCTAAACAAGAATTAAGAAAGGAAACCTAGAAGAAACATGAACGTTTTAGTTGGCGTTACAAATGAGAGGAGAAATTTGCTTATTTTAAAATGTAAAAATTAGAACACAAAAAAATGTGAAAATAAAAAAATAAGAAAAAAATGGATACGTGGCGTTCTCTCTAGCGCTGCGTTGGCGCTCTCTCCAGCGCTGACGTGGCAAACTGCTGGAGAGAGTTAGCCCTCTTTTATTCCTTTATCGCTCGATCGATGGGGCTAGCGTGATTTCATTGAGCCCACATATCTTGTTTATCTAAGCCCAGTCCACTTAATGCAGAGTTTAATTAAGACTTTTGTTACATAAATAATAATGAGATTTCATTTATTAAAATCATGCTAGGGACCTTAGTTTCTATTTTAAAATTATTAGATAAATACACCATCCAAAAAACTTTAATTATCGCATACCAATCATTCATATGAAGAGAGAATCTTTAACTCTTTCTTAGTTTAACAAGTTCTTTTTTTTTTTTTTTTGGTGCAAAGTTCTAAGAGTTTATTTCCTCTCTTGCAACCGTTACAGATAGTTTTAAACAACTTGATGACCTCGCCGAGAACAAAGATGAGGGAGAACAATGTAAAAAAAAATCTTGCCTTTTGACTGTTTTTGGGTTCCTTAACCCTTCTTGAAATGTTATTCTTAAACGTGTCTTTATGTCTTTGTTATCAGCTGCAAAGAGACAAAGTAAGTTATTCTTAAACAGGTTTTATTAGTTCCCATGGTTCCAAGATCAAATCTTGAACCATTTCCTCTGTTTAACCAAACTACTTTGTAGCTGCTACAAGTGCACTTAAGCAACTAAAGGTTGAAGATTTCACTGAAGGAGATGACAATGAAAAATGTAATGACTTCTCCTCTCTATCATATCTGATCTCTTTGCATCTTCTATAGTATTCCGAAGAATAGTATTATGTTATGTTACAGCTGCAAAGAGAAATAGCATGCTTGAAGCTATGGAACGCAAGTTTGAAGGTTACCTTCACATAACATTGTGAACTTATTAACTGAATGTGAATTAATACAAAGAGGTCAAATATATATAATCTGTCTTTTGTTTTATGTTTTTACTTGCAGCTGCTGCAAAAGGTCTTGAAGAGCTAAAGGCTAATGATTTAACCAAAGGCAAGGATGATGATGAACACTGTAAAAATTCTTCCCCTTATACTATTTTATGTTCCATTTTCTCTCTTAATGTATTCTGAGTCGGCTTGTTTCCATGTTTTGTTACAGCTGCAAAGAGAAAAAGTATGCTTGATGCTATTGAACGCGAGTTTGAAGGTACCTTGACATATTCCACTCTCTGTCTTAGTTAAAGCTTATATGTTTTTGGAGAAAACATTTGAACCATTATTGGTGCAAGAAGTGTTCTTAGATGAATCCAAATCAAAATGTTATAGAAGGAGTTTGTTTATGTATTAATTTTCCTATTTCATGTCTTAGCCGCCACAAGAGGCCTTGAAGAGATAAAGAATTATGAAGAACAAGGTAACTAATTTTGCGTTTGTTCTTCTCAAGCCAGCCTTATGAGACAAATTTTAAACTTTTTGTCTTTCTTCTTAACAGCTGAAAACAAGAGAAACAGTATGTTGGAAGCAATCAAATGCGAATTTGAAGGTAACCTAAGCAAGAAACAAGAAGGGTAGTGTATATATAAATCTGACAGTTTGGTTTGGTCTTCTTGTTCATTTCTAATTTGCAGCGGCTCCAAGTGCAAAGGCTGATGGAAAAGACTGTAAGAAACTCTTTTTCGTCTTGCTCTGTTAATTTAATGTCATGTTTCTATCTTTACAAAGTTTTCTGAGTCAACAGTTACATGTGTTGTCACAGCAGCTGCAAAGAGTCCACCAACCATAAGTATAGTGCATAAAACTTATGGCGGATACAATGGTAAGTAATCCTCAGATTCTCTTTTTCTAGAAGGAAATTAGATCTCAATGTTTATATGTTCTTTGTTTTACAGATGGTTTAGACAGTCTTCTAAAGCCTGCAGGTTAGCTTTTGAGCTCATTCTTGTAAATGTTCTAACCGAAGAAACTCACCATGAGAGCTACTCTTAATTGTTTTCTTGAGATACTCGCTGAAGAATCCAAATTACAGGTTTGTTATCTAGATTTTTTCTTGAAGAACAAAACAATGGAAGGACTCTCACATTTAAATAAAATGTTTTTTTTTCAGAGACCTTGTTAGTGGTGAGTTTAGAAAACTCCCCGGTTTGAACCGAGACCGGCCCAATTGATCTCGGTTAACGATGGTTCAAGATGAGTGGAAGGAGCCGCGATCGACGATAATGGGTTTAAGAATATTTTCCGATTAGGAAGAAAAGATAAGGAAGATTACCTTTTATTAATGGAACAAGGAAAAGAAAATCATCATATTGAACCGACTAAAGAACCTTATAAATAAGGTAGTCATCGAGACAAGAAAGGCATTTGGAATTTCATGAACGAGACCTAAGAAGATTCAAGAGCAAAATCCTTAGCCTTAACCTTAATCTGATTAGTTCTTAAACCCCTTTTACGATCAAACAATATTGATAACTCAACTGTTTTATCCTTTGTGTGATTTTCAGAATCAACAGACCTCTAGCCTCACGGCATCACTGACCAATCTTGTTCATACCCATAGACATCTAAATCAATGTTTTTACATGATCACACGCGCTTAGACCGCGTAGCTTCTTTAGGGTTACCTTGAAGCTCTCCATGGTCTCTGAAAAAATGTTGGTTCATGTTGTTAATTTTGTCAAATTTAATTTACGTTGTCAGTTAATATTTTTATTCAATCTTTCACATTTCTTTTATTTTCAAATTCTGCTAAATTGTCCACCTTAGATCTCTTATTTATTTATTTTTTCTTTCTTTGTCATCTCACCTTAGAATATTTAGAATAGCACCGTAAATAAGAATACTTTTAATTCCCCCAGAAAATAATGAAACAGAGTAGCCCAAAGAGGCCCCACACCACACACACACGAAAGAATCGAACAAATTCAAATCAGTCACCTCTCTCCGCTCTCTCCTTGTGCAGCTCTCTCTCTCTCTCCGCGCTTCTGTTCAGCAACTGGAATGGGTAATGTCTCTTTTTTTTGGGTCTCTTTCTCCTTCGTCTTCGTCTGCTTCTCCTGCAAGCTTGTGTTGTTTCTCCTCTCTTTGCATCTACGATTTTCTTTTAGGTTTCTTTAGATTTCTGAAAATTCGCCTTGCTTTCTTTTTGTACTTGAGAGCATCGGCGATCCAAGTCGGAAGTTCACTGAGCTTCGTGTCTGACCTATCGGAAATTGTAAGATGCTCGCTAAGATCTTGAAAGTGAAATTGATTCTTCTCGCGGCTTTATTTCGCTCTGCTTGGGAAATTTATGGAAAAGGCGATTTCATTATCAATTGGAATTCGAGATCCGCAGATATGGACTTCAGATTTTAGCAACTACTTGCTGAGCTTGGATCACAATCACACTTTTTTGATATGCATTGCATGCTGATGATTGCTTTCTCATGTTATACACTAGGGATTAATCACACTGACACTCGGGTAATTTCTTTTTTCTTTTGAGACATAAACTTGAAGAATAAAAGTGTTTATTAATTAATTATTTATAAGTTTGTTGACCGAGTCTAAGCGGGTTATTGGGAGATTGATTTATCAAGATTTTTAGAGTCTAATATTATACTGTTATTGGTTTGTGAATTTTTACATTCTTAATAGATTCCAATGTTATTCGTTTATGGATTATAACATTTCATTGTTATTGGTTTGATGATTTTTATAATCTAATCAAAATCTATTGTTATTCCAAAAGTTTGTATTTTAATGATTATATGATTCTGTTAAAATATAGTGTTATTGGGATATACATTCTTTACAATTTAACTCATAAAACATGATTTTCAAAATACTACCTATATCCATTGGATTCTCAAAGTTTGTTATAATAGAATTCTTTTATGGATTGTTTAAATACACAAAATTCTTTCCAAATTTTAAAAACTTTTAAAATTCAACAAAACTCTATGCAAATTTGACAAATCTGATGACTTTTGAAATCAGCAAAATTCTCTATAAATCCAACTCCCAATAACCCCCCTAAGTAGAATAAATCTTCCGTAGGAAACAAGTGTTTCGGTCACTTTTGTTGCAAGAGTCTTAGGTATATATAAGAAATCTCTTCTGTTTCGGTATTGAATAAGAGACAAGTATTCAGTTCCATTATTTTTCTGCTTCAATGTTTCTTTCTTATTAACAAAACTAACACTTATGAACAAATATTTCAGATCTTGTGGACTTATTTGATCGTTCTACATGGGATTGGCTGAGCTATGATGATATTCATCTCATATTTGCCCAGCTCCAGTCCAACAGAAATGGTGGTCCGAGACACGATAAAAAATGACCCTTTAAAAAAAACTGTTCTTTGTATTTCTGAAAAAATACAGCAAATCGAAAAAAAAGAACAAAACACTATTTCTGAAAAATAATTATCTTTGCATTTTTTCCTAAATCTTTCAACTTTTTTTTCAGTGGTCTTTAGATAAATAATTATGTGACACAAACCAATTGTTTTTTTTAGTTACAACATGAAGTTCAAATTTTGTGCATTAAACTATTAACCTAAAACTAAATATGTGATCCATAAAAACCTAAAAAAAGTAGTGGTCCTAGGCCATCGCCTAGCTCGCATGCCCTACGGACTGGACATGTATTTGCCTTACGGGATCATCTACCGCTTTCGAAGATGCTATGTATCTTTGCAGTGATGTATTTGACCATGTGTTTGAGTGTGATGTTTTTGACGATGGGAAAATAGCACGTTGTAAAGTACTGAAAGGAGAATTTCCCATGTAATATCGTCTCTCAAGACGTGTTTTAGCACCAAGGATTGAGGGAGCAACCACAATCTACGAGAAAAAAGTTTACCAAGCTACTGATAAGTATGGGGATATTTCATTGGCTCATTATCGTGTGATTACCGTTGTTGAGCCAGAAGAAGACACTGATGAGAGCATTGAAAGCTCTCACGGTTCTAGCAGCGGAGATGGAGGCGACAACAACCTCCTCTTGGAGGAGAACGAGGACGAGGGAGCAGGTGACACTGATGATGCCGAGGAAACTGAAACAGACACTGATGATGATGATGTATTTTTTGGCGCTTTAGCCGGTGATCCTCCTGATGTTGCTCCGGCTGCTACAACATCTATGACAGCTGGAGATAAAATTGTCCAAGAAGCTTAGTGTAGCAAATCTTCTCATGGGCTGTTTCAAACGCCAGAATCATACCAGTATCTTCCAGTCTTGACTCTAATGGTATGGATACAAAAATGTGTGCCATTTGCTATTGCTGAAGGTTCTCCGTCTATGTTACATATCCTGATTGTAATAGCATCCTTTGTTTTATTTTTAGGAAATTGATGAAGCATAAGAACCTGGAGAACTATTTCGAATCTAAAGTTCCTAGCTTGAAAGAGTTCACTAGGACAAAAGCCATTGCTAACACAAAGGTCCCAACATCAAGACTACTGGCGAATGTGATGCAGATTTTTGAAAGGTATGCATGTTGTTAATTCACCATAAGAGGATGGAGAGAATCTTGATTTTGAACTCTAAAAATCAATCTTGGCTTGTATTGTAGGCACGAGTTTCTTAAAACCCATGGGGATTGGATCAACACAGTGAAGCCAGCTATTGATCATGTGATTACTTCACAAGTGTGTGAGAACCCAGAACTAACCAATGAAGAGATTGAGAACCTGAATGCAATCAGGAACCAAATGCGTGTGGCTATTGGTTCACTTCTCAAGGTATCCCTGGCTCTTCAACTTGAGGCACTTTGTTTATATGTGTCTTGACTAAGCTTGTGTGTTCTCATGCGTCAAAGATGATGGCATTCTGGTTATTCCAACAATGCCATGTGTTCCTCCAAAACTTGGTAGCAAGGAGATAATGTATGAAGACTATCAAAACCGAGCTTCAAGTCTGCTTGCTAGCATATTGGGGTGCTGTCAGGTTAAATGTCACTCTCTCTACATAACAGCATTAGCAAACATAATCCACAGCGTATGTGTCTTAACATATATTGGTCTGATAAATCAGGTGACTGTTAGTGGCAGTGAAGATCGTCATGCCAAGATATGGAAAGGTGATCAAGGTTTTCCATTTCTTTCTATTGATGCCTCAGTTGTTCTTCATTTATGATCTATAATTTTTCTAGGTTATATGAGGTCTGAGATATTTAAATTTAGAAAGTCTCGTTCCAATTTTCAGTCCAATACTCGCTCTTAAAGCTTTCTTTGAATATCAAAGATGTTTGTTGCATCATATTTTTGTGGAAGACGTGTTCTCAAATTTGACTACTTAGGTACAGCTCATGGGAAGTTAGCTGTTAGCTTCTCAGACAGTATCAGGTGATAAGAAACCAATTTGAAATGCTTTCAAAGATTGGTGTGCGATAGATGTTATAAATGATATCACTAGCGATAAGAGAGTATCAGATGTTATAAAGTTAGCTGTTAGCATCTCAGACAGTATCAGGTGATTACAAATTCTACTCCAAATGGAAGCCATGAGAACATCCCGTTCCCCTGTTTCATTTTTCTCCAGCGGTTAATAATATTCAGAAACTTGAAGCCCTGTTAGAAAATTTTGCATTGCTTTTCAAGAAAATAGCGATAGATTTTCGATGTGGAGAGCATTGCAAAAGCGGCAAAGGCATCTAAGGAAGCTAGCGATAGATTTTTGATCTTCTAATTAGCCAGCCTTAAAAAAAGAGACTTGTCATCTATTCAATCCTTTTGCGAATCGAACATTTTCATATGATTCGGATTCACTTTTTTCTTGAAACGCAATGCAAAATTTTCTAGCAGGTCTATCTATCTATATATAGAGGCACATGATCATTGATGATGAGTAGATTATCTAAACTTGGGCTTTATAGTCATGGCCCAAAGCCTATTAAAACTCGCTACGATTGTTAATATTATTAATCTCAATTCTCTACTATAAACAAACAAAAAAAAAGCTGAGAGAACAAAAAAAAAAAAAATGGGACCTACAATCGATGATGGACCATTATTACCACACCACGTATCTACTGTCCATTTTTGTACGAACACTCGCTGCTGATAGATCTAGGGGCTTTATCGTTTGATGGATTTTTTAAGGTTTTTTTAATTTTTGATATTTCATTGTTATTGGTTAATGAATTTTTATATTACTAAAATCAATTGTTATTTATTTTATAACTTTTAAATTCCATTCAAATCCTTTGTTATTAAAAAAAAATAGTTTCTATACGATTATATTAAAATCTAATAATGTTGGGTATGACCGGCTCAAGACGGTTGGGGCCCTTGGGCCTAAAAAAAAATTGGGCTCTTAAAGATAACTTTTGTTTTTTTTTTTAAGTTTTGAAATATATATTTTTTATGGTTAAAGTTAATATTGTTATATATATATATATATATCAAAACTATATATAAAAAAAACCTGGAGCATAACAAATCGATTTCTAAAATAATTCCTTATGCCCGTGGGCCCTGGGGCGATCGCCCTGCTCGCCCTTGTGGTTAAGCCGGCCCTAATGTTGGGATATGAATCTATATAATATTATTTGGGAAACATTTTGAAGAAACTAACCTTAAATGTGTTAAATATTACATGAGATGTCATATAGAAAATGATATAATTGTCTTTCGATTAGTTGTAAATTATATTTAATTTCTTTAATTATTAAGATAGTCTATAGATATTTAAAGATAGTCTATCATTTTAATTAATAATCAAAACTAAAATATTTTCAAAAAAATCTATTCAAAATCTTGCAATATTCCCTAATTTTATTTTTATAATTAATTCCAATTCTTTTATTTTTAAAATTTTAATATAAAATGAATGTTGCTTAAATTTCTAATGGTAAGAAAATCATACTTCAAATTTGTTACACATTTTTATTTTAAATCATTTCTAATATTCATCTACATTATGAGATATCAAATATTATTTGGCATGATAAAATAATATTATATGGCATGATAAAATAATATTTTTTATATAAAAAAATATTGATTTGCAGTATAAAAAATTATTGATTTACAGTCGGTACAAATCGAAAGTTGGTTCAATCACCGAAAAATTCACATTTTGATCCGGTTTCAAAAATATTACAAAAATGTGATCCAATTTTAAAATTTGATATATATAACTTTTTTTGTTAGTCTAACAATTCTCTAATTTATATGATAATATGAGTATATACAACTCAAATACTTAAAACAATAACAAATATATGATAATATTTATTTAAGCGTATAATACGGTTAACACTTAAAAAGAATTGAAGGTTTTTAATATATGATAATAAACATACATTTATAGAATTTTGAACAATTGTAGAAAAATAACTTATATTAAAATATAAAACACATAATATATTTGATTTTAAAAATTCATTAACCCACGTATAGCGCGGAATAATACCTAGTTCTCTACATTTTTAACCTTCGAAAAAAAAAAAATTATCTACATCTTTATACTATTAAATGGGAAGCAAAAAATGAAAACTAACCTTAAATTTGATGAATATTACATAAATTGCCATTGGAAAAAAATAAAAACAGAACAAAACCATTAAAAGCTTGAAGGGTAATTTGGTCATGAAAATACAAGACCTGATAAATGACGCGCGGATCCTAAAAGATCCGCTTCCTAACCCAAGGCGTTAGCATCTATGACGAGAGCTGAGATGATCTCTTCGTGAGAATCTTCTTTGACTCCTTTGATAGAGTGCCACGTCACCGAGACAGGTCCGGTCTCAAAACCCATGAATCTCCGACGACACCAACCAAATCTCCGTCGATGCTGTTGTACCGGAATTGATCTTGAACGGTGATTGAACGATCGTCGCTTGATAAGAGTTTCAGATGAAGAGGATGAGCTAGCATCAGCAGATCTCCATAGCCTCTCTTCACCCATTTATACTCCAAAGCGAATGTTTTTGTGAAATCCGCGTCGCCGGAAACTGGGTAACAACAACTAAATCGGTCGAGAATTGATTCAAAATCTGGATTCGAATCCGGTAACACGCCACCTAGTACATCTTATTAAACGATGTAACCAAAACAAACGTTTTACATTTATCAGCTACAGTGTTTTACGTTGTATATTTGTAATTATCGTACAATTGCATAAACAGAGTTTTCAAATATTAAATGAAAAATAATTAGTATTATTGTAGATTAGTTTTTGAACTTCTAACTACAGTTAATATAGTCGGATATTTTTATTTTTATCATTTAATATATCCACAATAGCCACATACGAGTTGAATCAAAGTAAAACAACAACTCAGACTCTGTTCCTTTAATTCACAAAGTGAACGTCAACCACTGAAAACACTTTGAATTAGTTAGCTACATTTATTTTTAGCACACTCGTTTGACCTTGTTATACTAACGTATTACGTATATGCATTTTAGTTATACGTCCAAATTTGAGACATTGTTCCAACGATCTTGAGATATACTCAGGCCGACCTTGGACAGAGCGAGGTGAAGCTTGGGCCTAGAGCCTCCATATATTTTTTTTTTTTTAGCTTGGATCCCCCCTATTGCAGGGCCGGCCCTGGATATACTCCCTCTGTTTTTTTTAAGACTCGTTTTAGGATTTTAATTTTGTTTCATTTAAATGTCGTTTTAGGATTTTAGTTTTCTTTCAATTTAAGTGTCGTTTTACATTTTCAATGCAGATTTTAATAAATTTTTCACTTTTATCCCTATTCTTTCAGCTCATTAAAGAGTGTAAACACATTATATATCACATTAATAAGGAGCAAAACAGAAAATTTTATTGTTTATTAATATATGTGAAAAAACCTTAAACGATACTTCCTCTGTTCCAGATTACTTGATGTTTTAGAAATTTTGCCTGTTCCATAAAGGATGATGTTTTAACAATATTTAATGCTATTTCAATAAGTATACACATGTATATTTTGGAAAAAGAAATTAAAAGTCAAATCACATTAATGAACGTAGACCATTGTCACTTTTTTGTTTCTCATTAGTTTTCTTTTCCTCTTTTTTTAACATTTCTTTTTTCTTCAATATTTATCTGCTTCTCCTTCTATTATCTTCCTAAAAGCTAAATGAATCAAGAAAACAGCAAAAAGAAAGGAAAGCAAAATGAAGAAGTTGAATCTCAGGATGTTCGACGTATTTACGATAACAACTCCACTACCAGAGAATTTGATTTGAACAAAACATTTTTTTATGATGTAGGAGTGCTTCATCCCAACAAGGAAATGGAAGACACTATATTGGATATGCTGAAGATATATTTGCCTAAGTTTTTTTAGTTTTGGTTTTCCCCTGTGGATAATCTTTTGTTTTGTTTCCTCTTTCACTGTCTTTCTAGATAATCTTATTTCTTTCTATTTGGTCTCTTATAACCATTGGTGGTTTTTATTGTAAAGGTGGAAGAAAAAATAATGTACTTGGATAAAAGACGAAGACTATAAAAATAAATTTAAATAAATTCCTTTTACTAATGCAAAAAATGCAAAGTTGCTCCGATTAATCTGTAACTTTTGTTTTATGCAAATATAAACTCAAAACAAATCTTTAATAAATCTGCAACTTTTGTTTTATGTAAATATAAATTGAAAAAAAAATCTTTATAAAAAGATAACTTCTTCCAAAATTGATCGGCCGATTAAACAAATCTTAAAAATCTAAATGAAATACAAATCAAACATAAAATGACAATAAAAAAAAATTAAGTAGCTTAATAACTTATTACATCTTGAACTAAAATAGGATCACAAGCCATTTGTGAAGGTAAATTACCTTCTTTCTCCGAGGTGGATTTCTTCATATGTGGAAGTTTATAGTTGTTTGACCCCCCGAACTTTCATAATTTCTTGCATGCACGATTGCAAAGTCAAAAAAATCCGGTTCACTTGTTTTGAGGGATATTCGTCAAATGAAGTTTCGACTGCGGAAATAAGTTCTTATATTGCCTTTGGACACACCTCATGTTGTAGGGTTTGAATCGCACGAAAAAATCCAAGATCTAAAATATTCAAGTCGGGCGAATTCGGCGGCTGACACATCAAACGAATATCAAAACCATATTCAGAAGCAGCTAGTCGGAAATCCTCATCTCTCGGATCAACATGAGTTCTTGCATTGTCTTGTTGAATAAAAATAGTTTTCCCGAAATCCTCCTGCGGCCACCTTTCACGAATTCTCGGAATAATCTTTCCAATTAAAAAATCCTTTATATTTTCTCTCTTGATGGAGGTCATCGGCTTTAACTCAAGAGTACCCGCTTCTCGATTTCTACTTCGTCTCTGAGCTGGCTGTAGTGTAACAAATGGAAACACTCCTATTTTTTCAGAAAATATCTCATTTCCTTCTCTATCAAATCTTGGACGAACCATGGCAGCTAAAAACATTACTTTTCCAATAAAATTTTTACTCTGACATGTACGATATGGCTCCTCTTCAACTGGATGCAAATAATAAGTTTCTGTCTTTTTTGTCATATAAAACCATTTTTCATCGATATGCACAACATTGTACATATCAACAAACTTTGGATGATTAGGCAGAGAACTATTGTCGAGCATGGAAAAACAAAATTCTAGTCGAGTTCTCATATTACCTTCCTTCAAAGATAGTTTGATGGCATTTGTATGTCGTCTAATGAGCCCTTTTTTTAGACACAGAAACAATGACGTACAACTCACATTCAACGAAGCCGCCAATGACCTTAAAGTCTTTCGCCGATGCAGTGGAATATCAACAACTCGCTCAAGGTCAATCTGAACTTTCTTTGCACCAAAATTATCCTTTTTCCTATGCTTTACGTCAACTTCACCATTAGAAGTATTTTTGCCTCGCTGCCAAATTCGTTGCACTGTTTGCAATGGAACAAAGAATAAATTAGATACTTCTGTTGTAGTAGTCCTTTTCAATTTTCCGTTGACACTTCTTTCCAATAGAGCAAGGTAAACCTCTAATCTTTCTGAATCTGTCATTTTTTTTTATGAACACTAGCTTCTTGAGAATCTTGTAACATCTCAATGCTTTCTCCTGTTACAAATATTTGAAAAAAAAAACGATATGAATAAAATGATAATTTTATTAAAAATCATTAAAACAACATGATTCAGTTTTTGTAACAAATTTACTCCGTGGTTTTTAAACCAATTAAATAACTCCTCAAAATTACTAACAATATAGAGTTCTTAACGACATGCATAAAAAAATAACTAGAACAATACTACTCCAGATTTTTGTATACATCTACAAATAAAAGTATATCGTCCTCAAGATTTTTGTATCTAGGATATAGGCTATGACATATGGGCAAATCATTACAAGTAATAATTAAATATTAGTACAATGATAAATAAAAATACCTGAGTTTATTAGAAAGATCTTCTGGTGCTTCATAGAATGGAACAGTAAAATCATTCTCTGATGAAGTAAATTCTGTTGTTGGATTTTCATTCAAATCAAACAAAAACTCATTATTTTGAAGTGGTATTAAAACTTATAATATGTAAAACATAACTCTAATATGCACCGTTCGATGACTACGATTTTTGTGATTAGTCTACAAATTCTTTTAAAAAAATACTTGTGTCTAATTTTTTATAAAATTGGTAAAATATTTATCAATTTTTGTTTTGATATATATTCAAATAAAATATACTCTTTATAGTGAAAATACAGCATGATTTCGAATATATATTTTTTAAAAATATATATAGATTGATTTTTATTTTAAAATATATAGTATTAAAAATAATTTAAAAACTAAATAGTTTATAGGGAAATAGCTCATTTTATTCTTCTACTATTTGCAATCGGCACGAATAATCCTCAACTATCGTGGTTGCAAAACAATTTCCCAACTCATCGTTGACCACGCAAAATCGGAATTAAAAAAAGTCAAATGCTAATTACTAAATGAATACATATCTACTAAATCGACTGAGGACTATTCATATGGAAATTGAGTTGAAGAATTATTTTGCAATCACAATCATTGATGATTATTCGCGCCGATTGCAAATAGTTGAGGAATAAAGTGAGCAATTTCCCATAGTTTATAACCTCTTTAATGAAAATAAAACTTTCCATATTCTCATCAATAATTTTGAAAGATAATTATATCATTTTCTATTTTAATTATATTTTTTTTATCTGTAATTTCATTTCATTTTATTTAATAACTTACAAAATTTATTTTAAAAATGTAATATATAAGGGATAAAGCCCATACAAAAGAGGCCTAAAAAGGGTGAGTCAACGGCCCATTTGATCGACTATAAAATGAGTGATGATGATTGTCCTCTCTCTCTCTCTTCCCTCTTAAAACATTTTGATATTTCTCGACTAGATCAAAATTTTCGGTTAGGGTTCCTCTCGCCGAACCATCGTCTTCTTCCCCAGCTCGCTAATTCCAAGATCTCTAAAAGGCTGAAAGGGGCGGCATGGAAAGTGGGAAAAGAGACAGAGAAGACGTGGAAATGAAAACCGCACCGAGGAAGCCCCGAGTACTACTTGCTGCAAGCGGAAGCGTCGCCGCTATCAAATTCGGCAACCTCTGCCATTGTTTCACAGAATGGGCAGAAGTGAGAGCCGTCGTTTCGAAATCATCTCTGCATTTCCTCGATAGACTCTCTCTCCCACAGGAAGTGACTCTGTACACTGACGAAGATGAGTGGTCAAGCTGGAACAAGATCGGCGATCCCGTGCTTCACATCGAGCTTAGACGCTGGGCTGATGTTTTGGTCATTGCTCCTTTGTCTGCTAACACATTAGGCAAGGTAAACATCTCAAAATCCCCCCTTTTGACTCCGTCGTATACAGTTTGAGAAATCTGAAGTTTCTCTATAGATTGCTGGTGGGCTCTGTGATAATCTTCTGACTTGCATTATACGAGCTTGGGACTATAGCAAACCATTGTTTGTTGCACCTGCTATGAACACTTTGATGTGGAACAATCCTTTCACTGAAAGGCATCTGTTGTCGCTCGATGACCTGGGAATCACACTTATTCCTCCCATCAAGAAGAGACTTGCCTGTGGAGACTACGGTAATGGCGCAATGGCTGAGCCTTCTCTGATCTATTCCACTGTCAGACTCTTCTGGGAGTCGCAGGCTCATCACCAAAGTCGTGGGACAAGTTAAACCATGGTTTCCACCTTCATTGGTTTCCTTCTGTTTTCACTATTCTAGATTATAGATTATCACTCTGTATGCTTGTCTTTGTACATCTTTAAATAGCTGTCTGGAGAACGATTTGCTCTGGCTCCACTCATGTTGCGCTGTAAGAAATATTTAAGTTTATTTCCTCGCTTTTCCATGTTGTCTGCTAAGTATTCACCAATCTGATCTCTCTGAACTTTTGAATTTGCCGGCAAAAAACTCAGGAAGGAACAAGGCCACTTGTTCTTAGTTTCAAACACAGCTTTGGTATAACAAAAACCTGCTTTACTTCTACCAGTATTAATGATATCGAAAGGCCAAGACCGAACACGTGAAATTTATTGCTTTTGAAACTGTTCCTGAGCTTGTAGATCATGTAGTTTATCAAGTATCCGCCATGTCACAGCATCAGGAGCCTGACCATTCTTCTTCATCTCCTCCAAAATCTGGTACGCTTCTCTCCTCAACCCACTCCTGCCACATTCATCAATCACAATATTATAGCACACAACATTAGGAACCGCTCCAGAATCCGCCAGTTCGTATAGGAAATGGCAAGCATCACTTAGATTACCAAACCGACAAAGCCCTTTCAGTAATGCTGAATACACAAACGCATCATGTCTGCCTGATGGCCATATGACATCGTCCCAGAACCTCTTTGCCATATCCACCTGACCAGTCCCACACAACCCGTCAATGATAATAGCATAGGTAGTATTATCCGTACTCACACCAGTTTTTACCATCTGATCAAACACGCACATAGCTTCATCTCCCTTATGGAGCTTGAACAACCCACGGATAACAGCGTTGTATGAAACAACACCTGGCTTAAACCCGTTCTCTGGCATAACCCTATTCAACACATCAAGAGCTTCTTCTGCTCTTCCTTGAGTAAGCAATCCACACATAACAGTAGTTAAAGTCACAGCATCTGGTGCACAGAACTTCCCTGTCATCATGTCGCCAAGAACTTTCACGGCATCATCCACCCTACCCATCTTGCAAAATCCATCAATAACTGTGTTAAGTGTATACTCATCGGGCCTACAGTCTCCCTGAAGCATACTGACCAGTACATTCAGGATTTCAGTCGGGTTATCTACTACGCAGAGAGCTCGTAGGTAGATATTATAGATTCTAGTTCTATCTGTTCCTTCTTTTCTCAACATCAGCTCTAGAACATCCCTTGCTTTACCGGTGTCATGTTCCTTGCATAGACTCTCCACTAGGAGCTTATAAGTATACTCGGACGGAAAAAACCCAAATTCAGACCCCTCTTCTAGCAACTGATAAGCTCTCATACACCCACCATCCTTGCACAAACCATGAATTATAGCATTGTAAGATGTATTTCTCGGTTTCAACCCTTTACTCTTCATTATATAAACAATCCTCGCAGCTCCATGGTTTCTCCTGTACCGACACAAGGCATCCATCATATGCCCGTAAGCAAATTCAACGTTCACGGACTCGCATTGTGGCATATTCTCTGCAATCTCGAAAATGTCGTAGAAATACCCTTCCTTGCACATAGAATCAACGAGATTAGCAAAAGCTGCTGTTTTCATTGATGTATCAGTCTCATCCTTCATGTATTCCCAGAGTTCCTCCATCAGCTTCCGTCCTGTTTCAACATCTCGCCTTTTCAAAAACCCACCAATAAGAACACTTAGTGTGAGAGAGTTAGGCCTTATGCCAAACGCACGCATTTCGTCGAACACTTTATGGGCAGCTTCAAGTTCTCGAATCTCGCAGTAACCACCGATTAGAGTGGTGTAAGTCACAACATTCGGGAGATGCCCTCTGTTCCTCATATCGAACACAAGCTTATGCGCATCGATTACCCTATAATTCAAACAAAACTGATTGATCAAACGGTTGTAATTCGTCAACGATGGCACAAACTCCTTCTTGACACCGATCAAACGGTGTATACCCCCCAAGGTACTCACTGGAGATCCCGAATCAAGCAGTCTCGCAATGATTACGTTGCACGTTCGCTCGTCTGGGATAAAACCTGAAGCGACGAAGAGGAGAAACCGACGGTGCGCTTCGTCAAATCTCCCGGCGTCGCAGAGAGCATGGATCACACTGCTCAGGTTAAGCGAATCGGGACGATACCCTCGGAGGCATAGGCCGTCGAGAATCCGGAGAGCTTCGTCGGGATTCCTCCGTACGGTGCAGGAACTGTGTACGCGTCTTCTCCAGTAAGCTCTATCGGTTACACTGCGTCTGCGATCTTCTGCTTCTATTGCATCGTCTTCTTTTTCGGAGTGTATCCGAGCTTCAACATCATCAGTCTTATGCAACTGGAAAACGGAGGCAGAAGAGAAATAGAGGGGTTTAGAGAAGAAGGTGCTATAGAAGCCATTTTCTCTGGCTCGCAGTCGCAGGCGAGTGACGACGAAGGGCATAACTTTTCGAGTGTGTCTGTTTTTGCCTCTCAAACCGGTTTTTATATATGACAAAAGAGTTGCAGATGTTTTCCTTTATCGCTCGATTGGGCCTAACCTTATTTCATTGGGCCTAAAAGTCTTGTTTATATAAGCCCAGCCCAGTTTATGTAGAGCCTGGATTTTTTCCACAGTAGTGAGTGAGTGAGTGAATAATTAAGAATTTTTCTGAAAAGTAATAAATTCTTAAATTTTTCCTAAAGAATTTAGTTTGTACTTTCAAATTATCAGATAAATAATTCTAGATTAAAATGATTAACTTGTAACTCTAATGAAGACTTTAAAACTGGGATAGCATAAATTATGATCGAATTATATAAATCATACATAAATAATCAATCCAATCAACTTTTTTTTTTTTTTTTATCTTATTCAATTACAACAATTGTACTTAAATACTACATATACGATCATCCATGACATACAACATTTTTTACATTATACAGATCCACACGAGATCAGAACAAACGTTATAATGTTAACCTACATCGTGCTAGAATATCCGACAAGTATCATCTAGGCTCTTAACTCCTTCTAAATACTTTTACTTTCAAAAGTCCTTTTATAATCTCATCAAAAGATGCATTTTATTGTAAAAACGGTTTTTTGGGTTGAATAAATTTTACATTCATTTCAAAAAAAAAATATATATATATATCCGACAAGTTTGCATCTTTAATATGCGAAATTGTACTTTTTGTTAATCAAACCCGTATATACATGATGCAGACAAATTAAATCCTTTACTAATAACTAGACCAATGAGTTTCTACGATCGAGTAAATTCTTAAGTTTTTTTTTTTAAATTAAAACTATTTGGTTGAAAAAGAAAAGAAAGTTGTTTATTTTTTCGGCG
Source organism: Eutrema yunnanense (assembly GCA_002933935.1). Taxonomy (NCBI): domain Eukaryota; kingdom Viridiplantae; phylum Streptophyta; class Magnoliopsida; order Brassicales; family Brassicaceae; genus Eutrema; species Eutrema yunnanense. The sequence goes on along the minus strand of PKML01010201.1, from coordinate 333,159 downwards.
AACAGAAAATATCATAGCTACTATATGATGTAACAAACAAACAAAAAGCGCGTGCATTAGGTTTGTGGTCCAAAGGTAATCCGCTAGTTCGATTATTTATCCATTTTTTTTTATAACTTTTGACGTCAATGAGACTTCTATATATTAATAACGAGAAAGAGGTACAATGGAGTAATATAAGAATTTTAAAAACCTTTATGCATATGAGTTTTAAGCTATTCAAAAGGAAGTGTAATGATTTATACGTGCGTGTGAATTCACGTAGGGTAACTGATAACTAGCTTGCTTCGGAACAAATAATGCAAGTTTGATGAAAGCTAGAATCGTTTTACAAATTTGATCATGTGAATGATTATTAAACTAGTATATATACACGTTAATTTGTTTGAAGAACTCTGAGTCTGACCGATTTCAATAAAATTCACAGTCGATCGGCACATGTTTCATCAATTTCTTTAAAAAAAACATATTTCTAAACTCTAAACTCTATAATGTTTTCACCAAGAAAAAAAAATGACATTACTAATATATCATCTAGCTAGCTATAGCTACGTCGTCTCATCAAATGAGGCACATTGTAACATTGATCCATCACATGATCATCAAAACAAATAAAGAAGACATATGATTATAATTAGTACATCTTTTACAAACTTGAGGATTAATATATATATATATTGTGAAAAAATCCAAAAATGGAGAAAAAACAAAAGGATTATTAGGGCTTGGGAAAAGACAGAAAAGGGAGATTTAAGATCCCAAAGAGAAGAAGGGAGGGAAAAGGGATTTATGGAAAAGTGGGTTTGAGAGAGACAAAGGAGATGAGGTGAAGAGTGTAAAGGAGACAAAGCTATATGGGGGGCAGTAGAGAACAAGAATAATAGTGAAAGCCACCACACACATATACATTTATCTCTCATATTTCGTAGAAACAAAATAATACTCATATAGTAGTAGTAAAATTCATGAAAACAAAGAACAAAAAAAAAAAAAAAAAAAAAAGGAAAAAAAGAATGAAAGAAAAGGAGTGATGGGGAGAGATGGGAGAATGTCACGTCGTTTTAAGCTCCTTCGCATCTCCCCATATCATTCATATCCCCAGAATTCCACGCTCTTCTCTCTCTCTCTCTCTCCTCTTACTAGTCAACCTCATTCTATCTTCCTTATAATCTTTTCTAATAGCTATTAATATATGTATACGTACGATATATATCATCATATATGAAACTAAGAATGTAGTTACATCATTCCAAAAAATCGCTTACTGAAATCTAATACTAGTCAATCAGAGCACATATCTTGGTTGGTGCATGTCATTATTGCGTAGAAATTTCAGTAAGCATTCGTACACTATAACTTTCTTAGGTTGTGATTTGTGATTAACCTGGAGTACAAAACTTTATTCATGTAAGTATAGATACATCCGGGTCTACTGTCTATGAAGTATATATATATACAGGTTTCATTAATCGTATGGTGCAAATAAACAACTAAAACAAGCCATAACGAATTTATACTCCTACAAATAAATAATATAATAAAATTCAATGTTAGTATAATAATACAGTACAGTCTGCATGGAAATGTTTAGAGTTTTAATTCTTTTTATATAAAAATATATTTGTTGCTATTATTAAGTTCGATCGGTAGAGAATATATAAAATAAATGTAATAAAACAAAGTAAATAAATATATAGAATGTTAATGCGTAAAAAAGTATAAAAGAATGTGTTAGATTGTCTATCTCTCGCTATATATATATATAGACATATATGTGCTTACAAAACCCCATTTGCATGCTCCCATTCACATACAGAGATATCTCAAATTTATCACTCTACTTCAAATCCATTACCTAAAAACGGCCAATAAATTTGTCTATTTCCTCCTTCAACCATATCATTCACATCTCCTTAATTTTGATAAAATTAACAAAGCCCTAATATTTACTTGATATCTCTCTCTCCCCTCAACTATATACATATATAAATTAGATAGATCAAAATGTGGATGATGGGTTATAACGAAGGAGGTGCAGATTCCTTCAACGGAGGAAGAAAGCTTCGTCCTCTCATCCCACGCCTCTCCTCTTGTCCCACCGCCACCGCCGCAAACACCAACTCCGACCACCGCTTTAATATGGGTATAGCTCTTTCTCTGTACACTTCAAAAAAAAAAAGATTTCTCTTTCTTGATTCTAATGCTCATTTTATTGCCTGTTAATTATGACTTTCGAAGCAGTGGTGACGATGACGGCGGAGCAGAACAAGAGGGAGCTGATGATGACAAACTCAGAACCTCAACATCCACCGGTAATGGTGAGTTCACGGTGGAATCCGACGCCGGATCAATTAAGGGTTCTTGAAGAGCTTTACCGACAAGGAACTAGAACTCCTTCGGCCGACCATATCCAACAAATCACCGCGCAGCTACGACGGTACGGGAAGATAGAAGGCAAAAACGTTTTCTATTGGTTCCAAAACCACAAAGCCCGTGAACGCCAGAAACGGCGACGACAGATGGAAAATGGCCACGACGAATCGGTCATTACAACAACTAGTCATGTCTCAACCCGCGGATTCGACAAGAAAGAACCACTAGGTGAGAGACTATAGAATTTGAAATTGAATATGGAGGTGGACTTACATTTCAAAAAATTAAATCTTGACAGTTTTTTATTTGAATTTTACAGGTTACAATGTTGAACAGACCAAAAACTGGATATGTTCGGTCGGATGCGACACACAACCAGAGGTAGATATGTTTTTTTTTTTGAACTTTTCATAATGTAGATATTTTTTTTTGTTGCTAAATTATAATGTAGATATGTTTGTTTCTATTCATTATATTTTCTGATATTATGTTGCTCATAATATATGGTTATGTTCTTGGTGGCCTCCTATTGGAGACATGAAAGGGTTTATGGTCTGGTATAATTAGCATATGATTACAAAGAGAATCTCTTAAGAATAAGTGAATTCTTTTTTTTGGAAGTTTGGGTAAATTTTGAAAAGATAAAAACTAAAGGCAGAGAGATGATAGAGAAGATAAGACCAAAATAGTTAGATTATTGGAAATGTAAAAAAGAAGTATTTTTTTTTGGCAGAGAATTATTAGTTTAATTGTTTTGAATATGTTTTTTAAAAAATAATGCTGCAGAGACTTTCTTTTATGTCGGACAGCTGCTACGTACGATCGGTTTTTTTTTTTTTTCTTTTCTGAAGATCCCTAAATGAGTGTGTTTTTTTTAACTCCAACACATGCTTGAAAAGACCGTTTTGACCCTGATCTTTAACGGTCTCATTCTCCTTCATCCCTGTCCCTTTCTGGAATTTTGTTTTCACAGATTATTTTTTTGGGTCTGCGTGATGTGGTTTTTTTAAGCATAAAGTTTGTCGCTTTGCCAAGAGTTTGACTTATTTGTTACCAAGTTTTACATTTTCCAATGCTAATCGACTAATTTTAATATCAAAACTCTTGAATTTCTTTTTGCATATCAGAAACCTCGTGACCATCATCATCAGGAGGATCCTGTCTCAGTATCGATGGTAGCAAAGAAGCGCAATGGTCGTCATGGAGGAGACGAGAGGCAAATATTTTCTGGGAGAAATGCCACGTGGCAGATGATGCAGTTGCCATCTGGACTCTACCCTTCTTCACAACATCTTTATCAGCATCAACTCATTCTCAATTCAACGACTGTTTCGTCCAACATGTCCACTAGCAACAGTATTGTTTCCGCTGCTAAAGATACGGTCACAGTTTCACCTCTACTACTGAGAACAAGAGCAGTGACGAATACAGAGACTTGTCATGACAATAAAGATGAACAACAACATGAATACTGCTCTAACGGTGAATCCGATCGTCAAGAACAGACACTAGAGCTGTTTCCATTGAGAAAAGAAGGGTTTTGTAGCGATGGTGGCGATGATGAGAAAGGGAAAGAGAGTGGTATTCACTGTTTCTATGAGTTTCTTCCATTGAAGAACTAACCCTACACTTGATTTTTTTTCAAGGGCAACATCTTTTTGTGTTATTACTTATTTGATAACTAGATCAATTAATCAATCAAGTTAGAGCAAGAGAAAGAAGGTTAATTAATTAGTGTTTTGTTTGGGGGTGAGGGTAGGGGTGTCTTTATGGTGTTGATGTTAACATTTCATAAGAGTTTGCCTTAAAATGCACTTTGGACCACTTTCTTTAAATGTTAAGAAAACTTAAGAAAATAATTAAAAGACATGTGATTTGCCCATTTGTTTATCATTTGTGTGGATGTGGTGTATTAGGGTTTAGATCAGGAAACTTGCTTGATTTGGTTGGTGATTGAGGTTATTTGGTGATGATATCAAGTGTTACCAAAATGGGTACTCGTTATTACTACATTTTTTTGAAGGCGTAATTACTATATATATATATTTTAAATTACTATGTCACAAAAAATCTCTATATATATATACACACACACATGATATATATATACTGTATATGTGTCAATTTTGGCATGCGTATCTTTGAGTTATAAATGTGCGAGAGACAAAAAGAATTGGGCTGATGTTGAAGTGACTAACGGAGTGGGATAAATTTGGGTTGGGACTTGGCTTGATTTCTCTTCACTTGCATACCAACAAAATGCCTATTTCTTTTTTTATTTGTCAATCACCAACAAAATGCCTTTACACTTGCTATTTATATATAAATTATCTTCCTCATATTCAACGTCCCCCATCATATATATACTACATGTTTGTTACTTAATTATTAAGTTTTTTTTTTGGGTTAAAACTGTTACTTACTAAGTTATGTACTATATATGTAGAACCATTACCAATATTCAAAATGATTATTAAGTTCTTGATTTTTTCCAACGTTAAAGTTTATATTGTATTTGTTTTTTACACGTAAATAAATTTAAATAACACTGTTTGTAATCGCAATAATCATAAAACAAATTCGTATTAATTCCTGTAAACAAACAGGATGTTCAAATTGCTTTAAACTAAACATATTTTTTCTCTTTTATAAACTATTTTTATGTGTGTACGCAAAAGTCAATAACAAAAAAGTTTCTCCTTATGTTTGCATGCGTTAATAATAATGATTCAACTGAAAAATGCTTTGATAAAACATATAACCGTAAAAACAGGAAAAAAACGTAAAGAAACAATCGAAACATAAATTCCAAATCATGAACTTGTAATTTAGTATATTTCGGATCATTTTGTATATCATATTAAAAATATTCCAAATTAATCGAAGTTTTGATTAGAAAACCTCATAATAAACTAGAAAATCCTGGTGAGAATGTAGAAAATTATGATTTTGGATGATATGAAAGAGTATGATAGAACAAGGGCGAAACAAATTTTCATGAGAACCTAATATTTTGTAAATGGAATTAGATTACACTATATATATGACCAACGAATGCGTAAGGAAGCCTAGCCATGCCACCATTATTATCAAATGGGGAAAAAGGCAAAATATGAGAAAGAGAACGTGAGAAAAGGAAAGAAGAGTGACTTTTAGAGTAGAGAAGAGACATGACAAAAGAGAATTTAGAAGAAAAGAAAATATTGAATGGCTTATTCATAGAAGAAGCCCCGACACTTTCCTTTCTTTTCCCAAAGATTCATTCTTTCTTTTATGTCTCTTTGTACCATTCAATGAGACTATATATTTTCTTTAATAATAATGTTAGAAGAAAGATATAGAGTGATTTTATTTGTTTGATTGCTTATTTTGATGCATTATCATTCACTCTTCCTCTCTTTGTATTTACTTTTTTTGTTTTCTTTTTCATGATGATTGTGTGTTTGTGATTCTTGCGAGCATGGAAGTAAGCAAAAACATAACTTTAATCAATTGATACGAAAAAGTGAAAAGCAAGAAGAGAAATATTAATGGGTACGCGTATAGTCAGCATATTACCATACGTACAGTAGTACTATTACAAAAAAATATATTTTGTTGTTAGGAAACAAAGAAACATGAATCTTCTCGTGAATTGTAACGGAGATTAATGGTGAAGTGTAACCGTACGGTACTATAATCTTTTGGTTTATTTTCATGGATCATATATCTGTGTCTGCTCGTTTGATTTATCATATAGTATTATCATTTATCAATGACGTGTAATACTACATGCATAAAGATTTATAATTACTACAAATAAGAATCTATAAATCACATAACGATCAGTAAAATTTGACCCCAAAAAAAGGGAAAATGTGAATCGTGACATATGTATATATGATCAACGTGGAATCTAACCTATAAACGTAAAAAACAAAAAAACAAAAAACCTTTAAACGTATTACGTATATAGTAGCGATTACAATAATTAATATCACAAGAAGATGATGCATGGGTAATTTCAAGACGATGTCGTGTCTATACATCGATACACGATACATATATACTTTAGAAAAACATATTTGCGAATATAAGCATTTATGCTTTTTTTTCTTTCTAAAGTATATATTTTATAGATATGTCATATGTGACATGCAAGGATGGTTTTATATCTGGGTAAGTCGTATTTGTCTCTAGCTAGAGAAACCCCCTATCTTTATAGCTGAAGTCTAAAACAAGAAACTCAAAGAATTATCCATTAATAAATCTGATTTTATGACTTATGAGTCAAATGTGTAAGTTCTCCAGATAATATATTTTCAGTATTAGTTTTCGCACAAAGTAGTTAATATATCTATCATTTAAATTCAAAAGAGAAAGAGAATGTCAAGCATAGACGGTAGGTCGGTCATGTCCCAAACACACATTGTCCATCGTAATTTATATATATAACAAAATGATCTCTTATAAGAAAATATCGTCGCGGTCTATATGTTGTTAATTAAATATAAAATGACGACTAAAATCTTACAAAGAAAAAAAAATCGTCGCATAGTGTGGACACTACTCATTGAGAATTCGAAACTTTTTAATAATAAGCCCCGACGATAGAAGAGACAAATTAAAAGAAAAAGAGGAGAGAGAGAGAGGAATTGACAAGACTGAAGGAGAGAGAGAGGTGACTGTGAGGGACAAAATGGTGACAGGCATTGAGGTGGACCATTGGTTGGCAGTGACTCACCCGCTCCTCTTATTCTCTGCATTTTTTTTTCTTTTCCTATTTTGCTTTAAATGCTTCATGTGATTCACTCTCTTCTTCATTTCTCCTTCTCCCTTGAGAGACAAAACCAATTTTATCAAATCAAAATAAAACGATTAAAGCCGATTTTCAAGTCTCTTTATTATATTACACTATTGTCAGTGATCTCTCCTATCATGAGATCATCATAATACATATATGTCACATGTGTATGTGTGTATACACACAATGTAGACAAAACATACAACACAACTATATTCTGACAATGTAAGACTGCATCAAAATTCTCTGTTATCCCTATTTTATATTATTTAGATATCCAAGGGACGTAGCTATTATAGTCTAGAGATATGTGGTATTTTTTCTGAAAAACATAATATCCTTTTCTTTTTTTTTTTGGTTCAACCATCATGTAAAATAATATCCAACATGGGTTTTGTGTTGTTAATTGAGCATTGGCCGGATATATAAATAAGTTCCAGGGAAATTGATAGATATTGCAAATAAATAGACTGAGAGAGGTTGAAATTGACACTGTTGATTACAGAAATAGAACAGTAGGTGTGTAGTAGAGGTAGGGTTGGGTCAAAACCTAAATAGGAGATCTGACGAATCTAGTCTTGTGTGTGTGTGTGATTTCAAGGCCTTCATGTATTATCTCCACACACTATATTTGCACAGTCCTATGGCTATACCCTTTGGAATGTTGTTTTTTTTTAAAAAAAATATGTTTTGTTTGTTTGCTAGTCCCAGGCTTGGCCTACGAGTGAAAATACATATAGCAATTTAATAAAAAAACAAAGTTGTCAATATATCGATGATAGGGATGTCAATCAAGACCTCGAATCCCAGGATTGGGAATAAACCGTCCGCCATATGACGGGTTAAGCAAAACGGACTTTGCGGATCAGGTTGCAAACGCCGGTCTCAAACAACATGCTAAATTATTATTATTATTATTATTTTTGAGTTTTAAATATAGAAGTCTACAACTTTTCTATTTTTAATATACTAAATAACATTGATTAAAAAATAAATAAATAAATAGATATAATCATCATGTTTGTATTTTTATTAGATACACAAGCTGAATTTCAATTTTTTATTTTATCTTTTATAAATAAAATATTTTATCTTTTATAAAAAACTCATAAGACAAGGCAAAATATATTAGCTTGCTTTGACACCAATACTTATAAAGCCTATATAACACAAGTCTTGAATTTACAGTTTCAGTCGAATTCAATATTTTTGGGCCTATAACACTTACAAAGAGGTGTAATCTTAGATGGAGATATATAATTTGACTAAACACAATCCATATCAAATAATGCCCCAATTCAGATTAGGTTGAACCGAATCACAGCCACATTGATTTCATTATGAAAAACCCGGTTGCCCCAAATATATTGCTACCGGAATCTAAACTGAAAAAGAAAACCAAGTAATATAACATTTTGATAATTCTTCAAATTAAAAACAAATTGTGCTAGAAAACAACAACAAATATTGAACCAAACGAAATTCGGTTTATATATATTATAACCGAAAACACTGAAGGTAAAAAACTAGATTAAACAACATTCAAGATCATTATTGCCAAACGGAAATGATATTTAATTTTTTTATTGAAGAAGAAACGCATTTGAAAACAAAAGATGAAGAGGAGATTTTGATTAATTCTTGTTGGCGACGAAAAGTCCCCATTTCTGTTCACCCGATGCAACTCTCTCCAGCTTCGCCTTCCATCCTCCAACAATGTCATCGTAATCCTCCTGCGTTTTTTTTTAAGTTTGTGAGATCATCAAAAGAGACACTTTCACATGTTTCAACATAAAGATTTGAAAGATACTGACTTTGGAGAAGTCGGAGATGAATTCTTCCTTTTCTTTCTCCACCCTCTCTAGTTCACGTCTCAGGACTTGCATAAACTGTAATTACAAAACAAACTCTGTTAAAGAGCTATAATCATTGGTTTTCAAAATGTACATATTCGATTCATTTACCTGATCAGTACGGTCCTCTGCGATCACATCATTAAAGCCCACGTCTTTCAGCATCTATATATATTGAAGATTTGTGATATAAAGGGATTAGAGTTAGAGAAAAGGGTTTTGCCAAAAAAATAAAAGTATCACTGTCAAAGAAAACAAACCTGCCCATATGCTTGAACATCATGGAGATCATATCCTCTCTGTTTTATGTACTCAGAAAACTCAGGAGATGGAGTTTTCGGGCTCCTACAGTAGTCGCTGATGAGAACTTTACCCCTTGGTTTAAGCCACTTGAAGAAAGTCCTGAACAAAGTTGGTTTGTCCTGTAAAAGAGAGAGAGAGCGAGAGCGAGTAAGCATTCACAATGATAAACTTCCAAGAGAGAACAACGAGATCAATAAAGATGGGTACTTGGATGTGCAGAATAGTGTCGCGGCTGTAAATGACATCAAACGAATTATCTGGGTAATGTTTTGTGGTGCAATCCGCGACCTCAAACTCAACTGAGAAATTGAGTCCAATAGCACGTTCCAAAGCAAAAGAGATCATGTTGACAGAGAGATCGATACCAACAACATGAACATCGAAGTTCTCAGCCATATAGAAGTCACCTCCACCAATGCCACAACCAACATCTAACACTTTCTGTCCTGCTTTCAGATCCATCTTCTCCACAAATTCTTTCGTCGTCTCTGTCACAAGAGACACGACACAAACACACGTAAGTACTGATAGATAAAGACACGGAACATCGCACACACGCAACACTAGCAAAAGCAAAAATTCGGATTTTACCGATTCCACCAGTGCTCACAAATCCTTGTCCAAAGACACGCTCATAGCGTAGGATCCCACTGGCTTTGTATTGAACATTGTCCAAGAAACGTTGGAAGCCTCTGTCATTTTCTGAGCTGACTTTCTGCCAAATCCAACAAATCTGCATCCCACAAAATGAAGAGTGTGTTACCGATGATCAAGATCTTAATACAAAAGGACGTTAGAGAATCTTGATAGACATAGTTTTGGTTTGCCTGATTCTGATTCTTCTTGTTCTTCACATAAGCTCCAATGCACTTTTGCCCGATCATAGAGAGCTCAAATGAATTCCCAGCTGCATCGCGTGTCTGACATTCTTGAAAGACCTGCGTTTTTTCACCATCGATTTTATTCAGTAGATTTATAAATGCCACATAACTTCTACGAGAATGAACTTAAGTATTCCAATAATTTGCTTTGACAGATTTGTTAGAATATATGTTGTACATATCTAAATATATTCTAACAAGAACTAGAAACAAGTAACTACATATCTGTCGACCGATACATTACTTAAAAGATCGATAAACCATAACAAGAAGACACCACGGCATAGTATAACATTTAAAATTTCAGTCAATATGAGAGAATTCAAGTGATCATGTATCCTATATTCTTCAATTCCAACCCACTGAAACTTTCATAAGTCTCAACATATTCTTAAGCAGAGGCATTCTAAGCAATGTTCATCGGCTAAACAACTGAAATTGCAGTTTTGAAAAATGCAATATTTATGTAAACGGATGAAGAACCTTGGTATAGAAACGGGGTTCACGGTAGTGAGTTGGGTTGGATTTCCGCTTGCTGTCCCCAGATTGATGGAAGCAAGATTCTCGGAAGAAAATGTAACCTCCAACTTTTATCCAACCAACCATCCTTTCTACCAAAAGCTCCACCTGCATCCAAACAAAACCATTAAAAAACTTACTCAATAAAAAAGTTTAATTGTTGTCTTTAATAAGAGGTCATCTTATACCTCTTTGTCAGAAAGATACATCAATAGCCAGTTGGAGAATATCAAGTCAATGGATCCATCAGTGATCTTCAAGTCAGGGGATGTAACATCAGCACACATAAACTTCACATTCTTGTAATGCCCATTGAGACTTTCATTCTGCAAGAAGGAAGAAATTTAACATTCAAGAAATAAAGATTACAAGTCATGAGCAACGAATTGAGAAACATTAACTAAAAAAGGTGATTAAAGTAATAAACCTTCTTAATGACGCTATCAATGAAGTCAAGAGCAATGAGTTCGCCGGCTTTTTGAGCCAATTCACCAGTGAATCGACCAATACCAGCTCCAAGTTCCAACACCGATTTGCCTTCATATGGTGGGAGCAAAGAGAGTACCTGCACAATTAAACCAACTCATAAGATTCAAAATTCATATGCCCTGTTCAAGAGACCAATGTAGTCACTCTTTGATGGAGACAAACAACCAAAACATAGCTCGATGAACTCGATTCTTAAGAACATTCACTGATTCCAACTTCTTCATAAAATTTTACAAGAGAAAACAAAAAGTGGATACCTCAGGTCGTTCTTCCTTGTCGAGATCAGAGGCTCTAGAGTCGAGCATCATAGCTTCAACAGTCAAATCAGCCGAATGCTCTATCCAGTAATTCTTCTGGATATCACGCTCTTCCTCTACTCCACATTTTTTTTTCACCAAAACACAAATCAAATCAGATTAACATTATCTCCTTTTTGTTTTGTTTTCTAATCTCCAATTTTCGATTATTTAATCAACCAGCGATAATCGCTTTCAACAACGTGCTTTATAATCTAGAATACTAAATTAGTTTCCCGAGTGGACAGACAAAAAAAGAGTAAGATTCAACGCATATAGTCGGAGATCTCACCGCACGATGCTGCCATTTTGGGAAAAGGTGTCCGTTCGTCGGAAAAACCGAAGAAGACGATCTGTTGAGAGAGAGAGAGAGTTCGTTCAATGGCCTTCAACGGCGAGTCTGGATCTAGAGAAGCTCCTTGATCTACGGTTAACGGATCGGCCTCTCTGCTGCATCAATTCAAACCGTCGAATCGGGAAATGTTGTTATTCAGAGAGAGGGTTTTGGTTTTTTTTTGTTCGTGGCTCAGAAAGTGGCTTGCGCGCCTTCTTTATAGGGAAACGGTGGGGTCACCTTCGAGTTCGAGTTACAGACTGTAAATATTAAAACAGTGGTTCGGTAATACAAATCTTTTTTTTTGTTTCTTTGGTCAAATCCGGTAATTAAATGTAAGTACAGTAAATCAATGTTGTCAATCTTTTAAGTTATGGTTAGTATTCTGTACTATATCTATTTGATGTATTTGCATTTAAGTACAATATATCTACTTATACTTCTGATATTGTGGTAAATTAAAAAAATTAGCCCTTAAATTATTAAAGTGTCACCTTTAGATAAAATAATGTACATTATCAAAATTAAGAAAATATCATTCAAAGGTTTGATTGAATCTTTTATCTTCAACGGTCAAATATATAACGTTTACTAATATTTTTGTGTTGTTTTTAAGTTTTTACTATTTTGCTACCAATTGTTGTTTAATATTTTGACTATAGTTTTTTAAAAATATTTGAGTGTTTTATGCAATTACCAATTAAACTCCGAAAATGTAGAACAACGGTAAAATAAAAGTTACTCATCCGTTTCACAAAAAATATCGTTTTAAGGTTTTATTTTTGTTTTATAAAGAGTGTCGTTTTACATTTTCAATGCAGAATTTTGAATAAAATTCTAATTTTAACTTTGTTGTTTTAATGTATTAAATGGAAAGACAAAAATTGTTTAATATATTAATTAGAGATAATATAGAACTTTTAATATTTTTTTTAATATATGTGTAATATGTTAAAATGATATTTTTTATAAAACAGATAAAATATTAAAATAATAGGAGTAATAAAATTTAGTCGTTTTCGAGAAATTTGGGGAGTGGGTGGAGGGAATCTCTAGATCGTTCATTGGGAGTGGGAAAATTTGGGTCCCTCGGGATCTATCAAACACTTAAAATAATAAAAGAGATGAGAAACTTTATTATACAGAGTCGAATCTTTATTATACAAACTTTGTTATATATGGAGTATTTCTTTCCATAATTAAAAAGGCTTCACTCTTGTCACAAAAATGGCTATCTCCTCGTGACACGTTATATAATAAGGACAATTATGTTCACGTGCTTTGTCATTTTATAACCGGCATTACAAGTACACCTAGATTCTCTTCACCTACTATCACGATTTGGCTTTTTCCTTCGATTTTTTTTTTTTTGTTTTTCGTTGTTTCATACTTATTTCTTTATAGATTTACTAATCACCTTCAAAATAACTTTTGTTGAAGGTGATTCTTGTTCACTAAAAATACTTAATCTAAATCTATGCTTCAGTACATATAAACCTCCGACTAATTCTCCAAGTATATATCCCGCTAAGTATTTTTGTCATTTAAAACATCCACAATAACCAATTATGATTGAAATCACAACAATAATAATAATAAAAAAAAAAAAGACTGCACTACTGTTATTTTTTATGTTTTTTTTTTTGAGCTCTTGAAAGTATGTGAACATACAAGTGTTGATGTGTCATTAAAATTATATAAGGGTCAATAAATAAATAAAAATACAAAGATATTTGTATCAGTTTGTTCATGTTAAATGAAGCCTTGTTTAAGGCACATATATATATAGATCCACCACGGCTCGACTCGGACTCGATCACCAATATGGGAACAAAACTTCCCTCAACGTTCTTAATCCTTATACCCCCATGCATGGATTAGTAATACGCATTTCTAATTCACTATATATCCTTCATTATGTTCGTGTGTTTGGTTTTGAGGTTTAATTCAATTTGAAAAAAACCTCAAAATAACGGCAAATTAAAAAAAAAAAAAAAAAAATTCATAGACCCTTGGAGCCAGGGAGGTCAATCCACTGAAGCTGAGCCTCAACTTCTCCACATTCCACGTGTCGCAATCTGAGAACGAGATCTTGGACGAGCTTACCGTCGATCCAAGTGACTCGTGACTCCTCGGCTAGACAGTTGCGACGACTAGGCTGAACCGTGCTGACAATGGTTCCACTAGGAAGTCCGCCAAGTTGCATCCTTAAAGCCTCAATATACGGCTTTATCTCGAACTCTGCATCACCCATCTTGTCGTCCTTGCTAAACATGTCGTGGTCGTACACCGTCTAATTCATACCAAACATATGTTTTTTAATCAACAAATATAAACAGAATATGATAATATATGGTTTGGTATGTGATTATACCAAGAGGACGGTAAGATTAGAGTCTGTGACGGAGAGAGTCAGATCTTCATTCCATTCTGGATTCACGTCTTTGTTAATGACACGAGTCTTCAATTTCTACCAGAAAAAAAGGTTCGATGATCAAAGAATATATGTATGTACGTATGAATAATTGAATGAAAATGTAAATTTGATGATTGGTTTACTAACCTGTTTGCCCATTTTGACGACGACGTAAGGATCGCTGCTATTGATGTCACGGACGGCAAGATTGACGCCACGTTTGATGCGGATTCTAAGGAGTCCCAAGAGATCGTCCATTAATGATGACCGTGCCCTCGCCGGACCCGCCGTCGTCATTTTCCTTTAATTTATTTTTTTTCCTGATTATATCTTCGATGTTCTTGGTCACTCTCTATACGATCTTTTGTCGAGAACCCACTACAAGCACACGTTTAGATCATCTCAGAATTTTTGTCTCTCAAGATTTCCGAGAAAGTGACATTAACAGACAAACCAAAAGATCACGAACAATTGTAAACAAGCTCCACAGAAAATTCAGTTTTACTCACCAGGGAAATAGTTTTCAAAAAAAAAAAAAACTAACTTAAAAATGAATCAAACATTAAAAGTCTGTGAAACACACAATTTTTTTTTGAATTTACTCACCGTGAAGAAAATTCAATTATTTCTTTTTTTTATTTTCTTCGTCAGTTTCGTTATCGAAAAAGATAAGTCTCTTCGGCTTTGACTTCTCCTGTTTTATTCTTTTTGGAGCGAAAGCGTTTGCGGGGAGAAGATAACGTGCGAGAAAATAAATGGATAAAGACGATATTATTAAAGGCATGACCTAAATTGACATTGAATTGAAGACGACCGTGAATTTCGGTATCCTGTATTTAGGATTAACGTTAGTTTTTGAAACCCATTTTTAGTGTTCGCTAAAATTGGGTTACAACCTAAAACGTGAGTTAACATCGTCTTCAGTTCCATTTTCGGCGCAGGCTTGCAAAAGGTAAAATTGCCTAAATTATCAGAGGTATGTTTAGAATTTAGAAAAACAAGTGTAACAAAATTGGCCTATACTCTTGGATATATTCTAAGGAACAAACGTTTTTTTTCAATGATCGGTGAGGCACGGACGAAGGAAGCTCACTGGAATAGTTTTCTCAGTCTCTCGGCTGATAGAGCCGCTCGTTTGTTGTTCGGTTCCAACACTAGTGCGTATTTGAAATCTGCAAAGTTTAAACACGGAGAATTAAACAATCTTCGAGTCTTAATTTTTGTTGCAAGATACTACAAGACGAAACCCAATCAGACTGTTTATTTAAAGCATACCATCTATGGCTCCCTTGTAATAGCTTAACATTTCTCTTGCGGTTCCTCTTCGTAAATAGGCTTTGACATTCTGAAAAAGAGAAAGATTAAGATTATTTATTTTATTTGTTAAGATTCAAAGGCAAAGAGTGTTCTTGCAAGAGAAACCTGCTTCTGTGTTTAAAGAAAGTTACCTTCTTGTCGAGAGTGATGGCTTTGGTACAGTCTTCTTCGGCTTGAAGAATGCTGTATGTAAGAAAAAATTTCAAGGCAATGCCGCAAAAAAAAGATCTCTCACTTCAAAGGGTTTTTAGGAGCAGAGAAATAATTACCTTCCAATTTCAAGATATGCAGCAGCTCTGTTACTGTAATAAGTAGCATTGTTTTCACTTAGCTTAATAGCTTCCGAGTATAGACCAATAGCTTTCTGCCACTGTTTCTCTTTGAATGCTTGGTTACCCTGGATTACAAAACAAAAAGAGATAATAAACAAAAACACACACACACATATGAGAACCACAGTAGACTAAGGAGGATAATGCCATTTGAAAAAAAAATGAGAACTGCAACGGAAATTAACTGACCTTCTCTTTGGCAATTTCAGCTGACTCTTCTTGGCTGATAGTCTTTTTAGATGATTTGGGATCGGCAATAATGCTGGAGTTCTCTTGCAAAGATGCATACATTGTCTGCACTGTATCCAGTAAAAAGCGGTCACCACCATGTCTTCCTATGAAAGAAACTGAAACAGGGCACTTCTCGTGGTGTCCCAGCGGCACAGTCACCTGAATTATCAGACCAATATATGTTAAGACACATAATATGTGGATTGTGTTTGCTAATGATGTCTGGTCAGTCGTAGCTTTGTTGTTGATTTGTTTGAGGGCCCATATACCATTTACCATCATCTTTACTGGAATGGAACGATAAGGGAGTGAGATTTAACCTGACAACAGCCCGATATGCTAGCAATGCTAAGCAGACTGGAAGCTCGGTTTTGATAGTCTTCAGAGATTATCTCTTTGCTACCAAGTTTTGGAGGAATTGCTGGCATTGTTGGAATAACCAGAATGCCATCATCCTTGACGCATGGGAACACATAAAGACGATTAAGTCGAGACGCATGTAAACAAAGTTGCTCAAATTGTGGACATTGCATGGAAGAGCGGGGGAATACCTTGAGAAGTGAGCCGATAGCCAGCCGCATCTGGTTCCTGATTTCATTCAGGTTTTCAATCTCGTCATTGCTTAGTTCTGGGTTCTCACGCAGTTGTGAAGAAATCACAGGATCCATAGCTGGCTTCACTGTGTTGATCCAATCCCCATGGTTTTTAAGAAACTCGTGCCTACAATACAAGCCGAAATCGTGTTTTAGAGTTCTAAATCGAGATTCTCTTATCCTCTGATGGTGAATAAACAACAGGCACACCTTTGAAGAAGCTGCATCACATTCGCCAGTAGTCTTGATGTTGAGACATTCGTGTTAGTGATGGCTCTTGTCCTGGTGAACTCTTTCAAGCTAGGAACTTTAGCTTCAAAATAGTTCTCCAGGTTTTGATGCTTCAGCAATTGTCCTAAACATAAAAACAAAGGATAATGCTATTATAACCAGGATATGTAACAGAGACCGAGGACCTTCAGGAAGAGCAAAGGGCATACTTCCGAAAAGCTTTTCAGCCGATTTGATCACCACTTGTGTAATCTGCTCCACAGGGATCTTTAACATCTGAAAATAGTCATCAGCTAGTATGATTTGCCTTGGATTCCGTTGTGTGGCAAAGGGAAGTTGCAAGAGTACATGGCCAACACGACGTAGGGTGTTTGGATCGCGAGCAAACCATCCTGAAGGCAATATCTATTGATCAGAATCGACATAGTGCTCATATTCCCCATACATTAGTGCTAAATTTAAATAGTCATATGAACGAAGTCATCTTGCAATATAAGCATATAACAATCAAAACCTAGTCTTTATAAGATTCAGATCATTCTACCACAAACTGTTTAATCAAAGACATTTTGTATACATACCTACAGAGTCAAGACTAGAAGATACAGGTATGATTCCGGTGTTTGAAACAGCCCCATGAGAAAATTTGAATCCAAGAACGCCACAGTATCCAGCAGGTACTCTAACCCCACCAACCGTGTCGATGCCTGCAATGATGCAAGTCATCAAAACCATATTCTTAAGAAAATTGAACCAGAACCAGTAAACGATTGAGACTTTCGAGATGGATGGGATGGGACCAATGACAGACTAGCATGTAAGTATGGAACTCTGTATGGAACAATCTTACTATGTATCATCTAGATCAAACAATTATATTAGAGGTCAAATAAGTTAAATGCGAACTATTAGCTCATAAAAGATAATGCTTCTACACAACAGTTGGGCGGCTGTGGTTCTCTTTTGAGATTTATCCCATTTCTACGATAATTCGAAAGTTATGGAAGACTAGCCATCACCATCACATTTAGTTCAGTGATTCTACAGCCCCTTCTTAGCCATCACTATCACATTTACGGTGAAAGCAAAATATCAATGCAAAAGTGACTTTATTTATGGTGACAGCAGCATCTTGTTTTAGAGCTGCAATATGGAGGCAGCTTTGATGAAAATGTAATGTAGATACAAAACATGTTTAGAACCGTTTCAACATTTTCCTAAAGGAGGATAACTATCAACCATGTTTCGAAAGTTTAAGCAATGTTTGTTACCAAAACTTAGGCTTCTCTTGTACCAAATTATCCTAACAAGGAAAAAGGTATCTACTAAACTCACCTAATGCAAAATCCACAGCATTAGTTGCTACGGCAACAGCAGCTCCACTGCATGCGCCACCAGGAATACGAGCAGGAGCTGCAGGATTTGTGGGTGAATCATAATGCTTGTTTTCTCCACTGATACTGAAGCAAACAAAAACCGCAAAACAAAGGAATAAAAAAAACTTGAAACCTGATGAAATAAAAATTTCAACACTGGAATCACAATCTATAGGTGCTTATCTGAATCCCGATACAGGTAGCAATTTTACATATGTAATCGAAACAGAGACAAACCTAAGGGCAAGTTCATCAACTACAGTTTTCCCAACACAAGTGGCTCCACCTTCAACGAGAGTTGAAACCACAGGACATGTTGAAGAAGCAGCTTCATGCGTCCTGACCCAGTCTGGATGACCAAAGCCAGTCACGTAGCCTGTAATATCGAATCTGGAAAACAGATGAGAATGAAAGAAAGAGTAACTTTAGCTTTTTGATGAAACCTTATAATTCAAAACCTTACGATCTCCTCCTATCTCCAAAGATCCAAACCGTAGGGTCTTCCAATGATAGGAGCAGATTCTTATACATTCATACAGGTAGTATCGGATTTGAAAGGTGTTTGATTGGAACTAGCTGTGACACACACACATTGAATCTACTACAAACAAATTTTCAGAATCATTGCTCAAAATGAATCAACCATACTCTCGAAAGTTCACGAACAGACATATAATGCGCCGGAGAAAAATTAAGAACGGAGTCAACGCAGATTTCAATCTTTGTCAAACAAATTTTGACTACCCCAGCAAAATTTCTTCACTAAAGCCCCAAAATTTCAACACAAAACATATGAAGGCGAAGAAGAAGGGGAGGGGGAAACAAGCGTACGGTGACTTACACGTCGGAAACAGCGAAAGAGAGACCGGTGAGAGGATGAGGAGCTTTTGGAGGAGCAGGCTGCGGCGGAGGAAGCAGCAAAAGCTTGTCGATAAAGGCGCCGAAATCTTCACGGGTGGTCTTCTTCAGCTTCTTGGTAGCCAGAAGAATCCCAGCGATACCTAAACCGAGAAGCGCCCAGAGATTCGAAGCGTGAGACGCCATCGATGGCGTTTTTCTGCTGCTGCTGCTTAAGATAAGAGAGATAGAAGAGGAGAGGAGAGAGACCCTAAAGAGAAGGACGCAACAAAAAAAAAGAGTTTTGTTTTGTGTGTTTGCGTTGCTTGTGATTTATTCGCGTAGTACCCCAAAACAAAATAATACTATAATAATAATAATAATTATATAAATGTAATTGTTTTTTTTTTTTTTTTTTTTTTTTACGGTAAACAATTTCATTGATTTCAAATTGGGATTACAAAGTCATACAGAACTTTCGGAAAACAAATTATTACATAAGCAGATATATGCGCCATATAGTGAAAAAGATACAACAAAAGAAGCGATTTTGACGATACTTTCCATAGAAAAGTCTTACTCGCTAACGAATCAAGAAAATCTGTTATTTCCTTCTCCGTATTTGATCTTAATCTGATGCGAAATGTGTGCGTCGGTAGCATAACTTGGCTATACCTTTGAATTGCACACCGCATGACAAAACCCGATGCTTCCAATAATAATCCTGGAACTTCGACAATCTGATACCAATGCTTCCGTATCAGAGCCTTTTTGAAATATTTTGACTTTGATTTTCTTCCCTTTAAATTCAAACATCGTTTCCGGATAATGGTTGTAGTTTTCTCTTTCTTTACAGAATTTCCACGATCCCACACATGGTGATTTTCCAAAAGCCCTTTCCTCCATGGTTGTTGCCAAAGAAATTGTTTCACATGCAAATAACCGCCTTTGGTGAAAGAGTCTAATGAATAGAAGCCTCGACCAACAGCGTAGATACCCAAATCCTCACATCTATAAATTTGGCCCGTAAGAGTGCAAAGATGTTGCTTCTTCAAATTGGAACGAACACCAAAGAGAAACAAGTCACACATGCCACTTGAAAGTATGCATCCATCAGTAAAGTAAAATGTGTGTGGTCAACACCAAACATGATGTGAGATCGACATTGTATTTTATCGCTGAAGATTGATAGGGGTTTGATAGAGAAACTGAATAACAAAATCAAAAAAGCATTTAGATAGATGAAAATCCAAGGTGGTTTAAGGATTTGAAATTCATCCGAACAGAATAAATTCCATCCACCGCCAGAGATTTCACTCAACGGACCGAAACCGACCGAATTAACCCATAAAAATCATAGATCAAACGCCGGACAAATGCTCTTCCGGAAGAAGAGAAAACAAATGCGAGAAACGAATGAAAATTCATCTCGCCCAAGAGAAAGGAAACCCATTATCACTTATTCCTAATCTAATAAACTATAAAGTAAATGTAATTGTGTTTTAAATTCAATTTTTTGCAACAAAATATGAACACACATAACAAACATTTTGGATTGGTCGACTGCATCGATTTTTTGGATTGGTCGTGGTGGTTTTGTTATCGTGCTCTGTTCTTCGTCGTTCCCGTGTTCCCTTTTTACATATTCTGTTGCTGGTTTGTGTTCAGTTTAGTACCTTTGTCGGGTTTTCAGATATGAAGGATCGCTTTAGTTTAGTTCTTTTCAGAGCTTATGGTTTTTTAGCTCAGTTTCGGCGTTTTTAGTTTTTTTGGGTTTGGTCGTGAAAGCGTTTCGAGCCAACAGTTCAGCTTTAGTAACTTTGATTCATTTATTTTTTTCTATCGGTCCTCAAGATTTTTCTAGTTGTTTCTATGTTGCCCTTTTGTTTGTATAACTTTTATCTCTCGTCTATGCGGGCTTTATCCTCTCAGGATTCGGACTAATTTAGCTGGTAATTGTAGGCTTTGTCTTCCGGGGTTCTAGATTACTTTAGCCGGAATTTGTGGGCTTTATCTCTCGAATTTATGGATTAATTTAACCGGAATCTGTGAGATTTGTTTTCTACTATGTATTTCAACTTGTTATTTTAATAAAACTCAGATGAAAAAAAAAAACAAACATTTTGTTATCTGTGTCCATTTGTTCGGTAATTTGCTTCTTGGTTATGGACACACACTCACACTGCCACATAT
Source organism: Eutrema yunnanense (assembly GCA_002933935.1). Taxonomy (NCBI): domain Eukaryota; kingdom Viridiplantae; phylum Streptophyta; class Magnoliopsida; order Brassicales; family Brassicaceae; genus Eutrema; species Eutrema yunnanense. Next base: position 311,802 of record PKML01010201.1, on the reverse strand, counting down.
ACATAAACACACATTTTCCCATATTTTCTTTATATTCCTTATGTGTGCTCACTTGTTTGTTCGATTCATTTTCTCTACTTATGTTATGATGTAACTTTTTTGTAATAATAGTTTCGACTCCTTGTTTCTAGTGATATGTTAAAATGTGGCACAGTCTCAGCCAAAATTATGTCGTGTTTGCCTCTTCACACAAAATTTGATTTGGTCCAATTACTATCCGGAAGACTGACTATTTCTATAAGAATTAGATGTATGAATGAAAGGAGTTTGAAGCAAAAACTCAGGTTGATACCTCAAATTAGCTTAACATTTCAAATAAATGCTCTTATCAACTGAAAAATAATCATAGACGATGTGTTCCAATCATAAGACCAAGTTTGCACCCATGGTTATACAATCTTTCATCAATACGGAATCATTATTTTTCTTTTTCTTTTTCATCCACTTCGTTATTCCGCAGTTTTTTATGAAAAGAAAAAAAAAAGTTGTCATTTTACAGTTTTTTAGTCAAATTGTTTTAATTTTTGCTTAATGTTTTCTCGTATCTTAATACTTTTTCCACAATAAGGTTTCACAATCCCATAATGTTATATCCATCAAAAGTCGCAACCAATAATACCATAAGAAAAAAATACATTCAACATTGGACCAACCTTAAGTATGAAAATCTCAAAACTATATCTATTTATTTATGGATAGAAGACGAAGCTAGCATCTACATTACTTGAGCTCATCGAGAGTGAGCTCCTCGTATGGCTTCCTAAACCTCTCATCTCCACCAGATTCAAGCTGTTTTTTTCTCAGCGTCAATCTTTTTCGGTGATCGAGATTTAGACGTTTAATTTTTTTTTTTTTGAAGGATGTAAAATTTATTTATCTAAAAAAACGTTTTTACAATCTATTTTTGACATTTGAAATTGAAACTATTACATTTATCAGAATTTAAAATCACATCATTTTGTGGCAAACCATCACCTTAATTCATTTTCGAGTTTATTGTTGCCCAATTTTCTCATGGAAGAGACATGATTGCAAACAATCTTATCAATGAAAGGAGTGAGGAGATGTGCGGGAGACGGTCGTTCACGGTGACACCTCCTGTTTCGTTCACGCCAGATGGAATGCAAACAAACCGTAGTCCTTCGCAAAACATGAGTCTTGATTTAGACGTTTAATTACGTATCTTTTATAGTTAAGAGTTAAGACATAATGTATCTAGCCATCTACCACAAACTTTGTTGGAACCACTTTTCTATTCTTCGTACTGCTCTACAACAAAATCAAGACTCATGTTTTGCGAAGGACTAAGGTTTGTTTGCTGGAAATATATGTGAGAAATGGGAAAACTTGTGGTATGAAATTGGATTGTAGCGAGGTTGAAATGGGAAAGATTGTGGTATGAAATCGGATCGTAGTGAGGTTAATATAAGATTAAATATTTCCGGTTATTTCTTTATTTATAATTGAGTAAACTGATGAATTGATGAATTACCTCATTAGAGCATTGAATAGTTTTTCTCTCAAATTTACCACAAATTACTACTTTATTTTCTCAAGTGCCTTCATCATTCATTCTTTTTGAAATAATTTAGTTGACTAAATACAATTTGTTGCTGTTATTGAACTGCATCCCATTTTTTTCCACAGACTATGATTTCGATTCTAAAAAATATTGAATACACAATTTTTTTAGATAAATAAGCACATGGACCGACGTATCTATCCTCCGCCTCCGCTGCATATACCGGTTAAGGAAACCGGGAATCTACAAAGTGTCGTAGCCACCGGCGTACTTTCTCCGGTAACAATCTCAGCCGGAGGAAGAACCCTACCGTCGGCGAACAGCGCCCGTTCCGTCAACGCCGGCTGCTGATCCCGGTAACGCGCCACCGCACCCTCAAGCTCCGCCTCGGCAGAGCCATACACGGCTTCATCCCCAAACCTCCGTTCCACCTCCAAATACTCCCCGAGCGATGAGCGTCTACAATCTCCGGACCCACGGTGCATTCCGTTCCCGGCGTCGTCGTCGTCTCGGCAAAAGCGCCACCACTTGCGGCGTCGATGCCGCTCAGCCGAGCTCGAAGGAGGACGCTTCCTCTGGTTGCGTCTTGCTGCGTTGGAGCTGGAAGCTCGCGAGATTGAGACGGAGGGTGACACGTGGCGGTGAGAAGAAGCTCTGAATGGCATCGGCATGGTTGCTGTGAAACTAAACCCCATAAGCGTTCCGAGTGTGATGCTTCTGTCATGGAAGAAGGATCCTGTAGACTAATCACCAATAAAAACCCAATCACCTGAACAATTTTGTTTCCGAGAAAAAAAACAAATATATGTTTCTGGGCAGCTCTAAAAACACAACCTTTGGAAGTTTAAATCTAGTTTCTGATTAAAAGATGATATTTTTAAGCAGAAGCCTTCCTGTGGGTAGCACATGAAATTTTCTGGGAAAATGAAAGCTATATCTGTCTGCTGCCTTAAGCGGAATTAGTTAGATTGTCAACTAAATTTAAGATTCTGTAAACTGACCTCTGTATCAAGATCAGAGGAAGAGACGGAGGAGATGGTGGGAGAAGATGGCACCGGATTATTGTGTGGATCTTGCATTTTCTGTAATTGTCGAAGATTGTGTGTGTCACTGGAACCAAAACGACGTCGGATCGGCGAGTTCGTAATGAGAGAAAAAGGAAAGTAGTGTTTGCTTTTTTGGTTGAATAAATTGATAGGTGAAGAAGAACAAATGATTTGCTTTACGACATGATTGTTCCTCTTTAAGCTAAAGACCTCTTTGCCATCTGCTACTCTATTTATCTACTCTTCTTTCAATGGCTGAGCTTTGATATTTTAAAATTTTCTATTTAAGTATTTATGGGAAACTTTGGATAAAAGCTGGTACATGTTGGTTAAGAGCAAATTGAAATTTACGAAAACAAATTACAAAACTAGCTTTTATAGGTTCTGTCGATTTTTTCATAGGATACCTGAAAAAGGTAGAGTTAGATCTAAATTCACGAGAAGACGCAGTTATGATATAATGCATAGAGTATTTATATAATTTTTTCACTGATAAATACACATATTTCCTTTCTTTTGTCGTAATAAATGTATAATCCGACTTATCAGTTTTTAGTTTGATAATTTACTTATCAAATCTTTGTTTTGTAGTCGAAAGTCTATTAATCAAAACGTTATTTAGAAGACATTTTTGAAAATGAATGTCTCTATAATATTATTTAAGAAGACATTTTTGAAAATGAATTTTGTTTTGTAAGTTATTACATGAAATACCATTATAAATAACAAAGAATAATTGAAATATGAAAGGATATATATGACTTTTATAATTAGTGATAAAAATATGGAAAATATTTATTTTGCATTAAAGATGTTGTCTACTATATATTTTTAAATAATAATCAATCTATATATATTTAAAGAAAAACAAATTATTCGAATCTTGATATATTTTTCACTAAAGTTTATTATATTTTATTTGAATTTATATCAAAATAAAAGTTGATTTTTTTTTTACTAATTTTATAAAAAGTTAGACACAAGAAAATTGATTATTTTAAGAGTTCGTGAAAATTGATCATTAAACGATGCATAATAGAGTTATGTTTTTAAGATTATAGGTTTTATGGGTTAGCCCGAATAATTTTTTAGTCCACTACAAAATATGTTAAATAGATAAATTATTACGTTTGACAACTCTATCTATAATAATGAGTTAAAAATATTATAAAATTCAAATAAAAACATTTTTTCTTAAATTTCAAAACAATTTATTTTTAAAAATTACTCAGCGCTAATTATAGCGCAAGTTAAATCCTAGTATATATCTTTATTATATATATATATATAACTATTTTTGTCAACTTTTTTTTTGTCAACAAATCTTTATTATTTTTGACAAGTTTGGTAACTTTTGGATTATATTGAAAGAAAAATATTATTGAGAAATGCTCTAAAGGGACCAAAGGAGGGTAAACAAAAAGATAAGAGTTTGGGATGGGGATGACGTCAGCATTAATCTGTTACGAGATTACGATTCTGGTTTCATATAATAACGCAACAAAACTGATCACTTGCCCCTTGTTTCTCCCCCAAACATCTACATATCTAATCCAATCACTTTGCTCCTAATCTTAGGCCCTAATTTATTAACCAGTCGAGTCCTCGCTCATGGCGGATCAGAGCAATAATAATCCTGAGATCTTCGAGCTCAACAATGGCACCATGCAGGTCAAGATCTCAAATTATGGCGCCACCATCACCTCCTTGTCTGTCCCCGACAAGAACGGTTCTTTCTCTTCTCCCTTCCTCTGAACATCTCCGTTATGTTTCACTTTTCTTCAAATCCCAATCAATCCTCTGATGATCGAGTTTGTTTTTTTTTTTTTCTTAAATTGAAGGGAAATTGGCTGATGTAGTTCTCGGATTCGACTCGGTGGATCCATATGTGGTAATCTCTCTCTCGAATTCTCCTAATTCTTTGATTGATCTTGACACATATTTCATTGAATCTGATAAAAAAAAAGAATAATTCTGATCAATGGCTCGGGGTGTATCTGATTTCAAACTCTCACCCATGTGATTTCTGTTGTCTGAACTGGTGGATAGAGTACTTACTAGCAACAACAACACATGTGTCTGAAATACTTTCCTACGAATAGTATCTGAATCATATTGTTAAGAAATATATATGGCCAGGTCTCTCTTGTGTGGTATGACTAATTGTGTGCTTAATAATAAATATTTTATGATTATATCTGCAGTTACATCAAATTAATTTGGATTTTGTGGCAGTGGTAATGAATTTGTGTGTTTATCTATGACTCTGAATATATACATATATATATATATATATATATATGATATGATTGTTACAGAAAGGCCTTTCACCATACTTTGGATGCATAGTTGGTCGTGTGGCAAATCGGATCAAAGAGGGAAAATTTACTCTCAATGGAGTTGACTACACTCTGCCCATCAACAAGCCTCCCAATAGCCTCCACGGTATATATAACGATTCTCCCTTCTGTGTATGATTCTATAGAATTTTGCAAAGTTAATCGGATGTAAAACATAAATGTTACTACTCTATATGCAGGTGGTAACAAGGGTTTCGATAAGAAGACATGGGAAGTTGCAGGGCACAAGAAAGACGGCGAAAAACCTTTCATCATTTTCAAATATCACAGCGCCGATGGAGAAGAAGGTCCCTACATTTTCCTTGTCTTTTAATCTCGTATTTATAATATATATATATATATATATATGTGATTCGATTAGCTAGCTATATAATGTGTATGGTCCCTTTCACAGGTTATCCCGGTGCAGTTACTGTCACGGCGACATACACCCTCACGTCAGCCACGACCATGAGACTTGACATGGAGGCAGTTCCGGAAAACAAAGACACGCCAATTAGCTTAGCTCAGCATACATACTGGAACTTGTCAGGTCATGACTCGGGAAATATTCTTGACCATAGTATCCAGATTTGGGGGTCTCACATCACACCGGTGGATCAATACACAGTTCCTACGGGAGAGGTCTTGCCGGTAAAGGGAACTCCTTTCGATTTCACGGGGGAGAAACGGATAGGCGAGTGTATAGTAGAGGTGGGTCTCGGATATGATCACAACTACGTGTTGGACTGTCCTGATCAGGAGAAGGATGGGCTGAAACACGCAGCGAAGCTCAGAGACGGTGCAAGCTCAAGGGTACTGAACTTGTGGACCAATGTTCCGGGAATGCAGTTTTATACTGGGAACTATGTGAATGGAGTGGTTGGGAAAGGGAATGCGGTTTATGGGAAGCATGCTGGTGTGTGCCTTGAGACGCAGGGATACCCGAACGCGATTAACCAGTCGAATTTCCCGTCTGTTGTGGTTAAGGCTGGTGAGAAGTACCAGCACACGATGCTGTTTGAGTTTTCAGCTTGAGTGAAACCTGGTGGTTTTAGATGGACGTTTAGGCGATAGATGACAATTGATTTTAATTTTATCTTTTGCTCGTTGTGTGGAGAAATAATAAAACCAAACTGAAGCGGATTTGAATATTGGTAGTTTCTAGTAGTATTCGTTCTATATATTTGCAGATAAATCATAAATTTCCAAATCAAATTAAAATCTATCCGTTCTATAGCCAAAAGAAATGCGACACAAAGAAAAGAAAAGAAAAGAAAATGCTTAGCTTACGAGGGTAGGGGCATTTTGGTAATTTTAATATACCTCTCAAAGACTTGGTATCACACTTGTCAAAAATCTCTAATTCAATTTCGTGTCACCTGCTTTGTCAATAGACACGACCGGCAAGGTAAACTAAGAAAGGCGAAATAACGTTTTTTATTTTATTTTTAAGGTTTGTATGTCTTTAATTCACTGTGGCTTTGATTATCACATTCAATTAATCTCCACAAAACCCTAATTTCAGAACCGATCCCGCTTTGAAGAGAAAATATGTTGCTCGAGAGTGAGAACCAAGAAAATCCGAGCAAGCCTAGCTTCTCCAAGTCTCTGTCTCTAGGAAAAAAATGGAAATCAAAATCCATGGTAATATTATTCTCTGCTCTGATTTTCACTCTCTGTTCCGATACATTAACTTGAAGACTCTATGTCTAGTTTAGCCTAAACATGTGCTCTGTCGAATTATTTGCCTCTTCTCTTTGTATTTCTAGAATTGTAACACGGTGATAAGTCTTGCATGTTTAATATACTACAATATTACTTCGCGTGGTAGGTTTCATTTGCCTTTTCTAGCTCATGCATGTTTCTGCAGGTCTTGGGGTCAACTTGGCTTTTCGTTGCTTTTTTCTGCATTGCTTGACCAAGTTCTTCAGCTCGTGTTTTGCTGCCTGTTTGTTTTCTTTTGGAAAGTTGAAAGCTTTAGAAAAAAAAAAAGAAAAAAAAAGTTATATACTAGCTTTTAAGTAGTCTCATGTTTTCTCTTCTAATGTCAGTATTGTTGTTCAACTGTTTCTGATTTTCTGGGTTTATGAAGAGGATTATCCCGGAAGAGTTTGTGAGAAGCATCCCCGAGGCTTTTGAGCACAGGTTGGTGTTTAGTGTTCTTTGGGAGAATTCCTGGCAACTCTGGCTCCAGCGAGACAAGAAAGGTCTGTTTATGGTAAAAGAAGATTGGGATGAGTTTGTGGATGACAACCTTTTAGGTCCAAATGATATCTTGCTCTTCACACACCAAGACACCATGTATTTTCTTGTGCGAATCTTCAAGAAAGATGGGAAAGAGATCATCTCCGTACCTCGTCAAGTTGAACCCGGAACCGAACCATTTCATCCTAAGCCCCAAAGTTCTCACCAGGAGACAACCCCTGCCTCTGCCTCTGGTAAGACTATTCACATTGAAAGAATCATTTTAAACCTCTTAAACAAATTCTGCTTTCTCTCTACGTCAAAGATTTGACTCTTTTTGTTTCTGTATTGGCGGCGGGATTTTCAGCAAGTGCTGGTCGAGCGAGACAGGGTTGTGCTGATGTCGAAAACCTTAAGCGGTACCTCGTAAACCCCCAAAACCCTTACTTTAAGAAGACACTGACGAAAACGAACTATATTCTGGTAATACTAGTCTAGCATTTTCAGTTTCTTTGCCAACTCGGGTTTTTAGCTTGTTCTAGTCATAAAATTTTCAGTTTATGTTTGACTGTTGCCTTTAAAGCTAAGACTCCTCCTTTTCCATGTCTGTGCAAGAAGTATGTGAGCCCTTTGGTGATTAGAAAGTATGGCTTGGAGTTTGCCCCCCGTAATTCCACCATGTATTTCCATTTTCCGGATGGAAAAAAACACGAGGGCTTCACTAAGAGGTACGGGGGTTCACATGGTTTCCTTGGCTGGGCGGATGTATGTCAAAGGTACAACCTGAAAGTAGGAGACACTGTGGTTTGTGAACTTGAACTCTCAGGACGTGTGGTTGCCGCTGTTAGAGTGCATTTCCTCAATGAATGATGAGACCATAGTCTCCTTTTTTTTGGGTCAAGTGACTCTAGTCTCCTTCCTATAAGTCAGGTTTCTAGACATAGTTTTTAGCAACTTACTATTGTAATGCTAAATGTGACCCTTATGTTGGTTTAACGAATTTCGTAATGCTAAATGTGACACTTATGTTGGTTTAACAAATTTCGTAATTGTCTTTTGCTTTGGTCTTGCTTTTTTACAATACATATTTAGAGTCGAATCTCTTTGCCTTGAGGAAGCTAAGTAGAATTGGAAACCCAGTTCTTGGCAAAACAATTGACTTATCTTTAACAATAGTATTACGGATCTTATGTTTGTCCTGTGAAAAACTTAAGCATTTCATCTTTTCCTACATATGAAGAAATATCTAAGCTAATCGATCAAGATTCACACATGAAGATTTTTTTTCTTTTTCCCGCCGCCTTTCTTCTTCCCTTCTCATCTCGAACCTGGAACATGATTTAGTTTCAAACTGTTAGAAATTCGAATAAAACAACACTCAACATATCTCATCCATTAGTTAAATAGACTACCTTCTTTTGAAGTCCTCTACACATCTGTTCTCTAGAAGTGAGGCGTAGCTGTAGTGACTTCACACTGTCCTGAAGACGAAAGAAAATCAGCTTAAGATACATTACCTTTTGTATTAAAAAATCACATTACCTTTTGTTTTAAAACGAGTCCAGACGCCTGTTTCCTGGCAGGTCTACCTTGGATTACCCGCACTCTACTAGCAAAATTCAACGAGCAGAGGGTAAATAGTTTGAGTGTTGTTTTATTCGAATTTCTAACAGTTTGAAACCAAATCATGTTTCAGGTTCGAGATGTGGAAGAAGAAAGGCGGCGGGAGAGTAACCATGCTATCCTTTCCGAAATCTTATAGGCTAACAGATAAATATGTCTCCCCCTTCATACACTTTTCATTGGCTATCATATTTTCGATTAAACTCCAAAATGCATTTGATATTACCTTGACTAATAAAATTAAATTAAATATTGTTGGTGATGAATCTGAAACTTGTCTTCTCATTGAAATCAAAATAATACTTGATAATTCCGGCGAAAACTATCTGCGAATATTGTTGCACATCACATGATCCAAAAACCTAATTATAAAATTGATTGTTGTTCGTCCAAATCATGGAAATCAAAATCATTTGTGATTTTGCCAAAAGCCCATATGTCCGTGTTGGAGAATCTATCTTCCAATTGATTAATGGACCACACTTCTTCGACGAGTACAGTAGTACCAACCACGGTGTTGTTCAGCGGAAAGAGTAGATGGAGGGAGTGTCTTCAGTCTTCACTACCACGACATGTAGTTTGTGAAATGGATTCCGATGTCGTATCGAACGAGTCAAGTAATGACGATCAGATTCGAGAGACAAACACGCGCCTCACGTGCGCGAATGGGGGAATACTCAAGAAGCAAAAGCCCCCAACGTGCGTGAAATATCAACCACCCATCTCTCTAATCTCTTCGTCCCATTTCTAATCTCTCTCTCTGTTTCAATTTTTTTTTGTTCACATGTAAACCGCCGCTTCTGAGTTACACACAGGAATGGCTTCTCTACCGTACGGAGTCTCGAATCTATGCAGAAGCCAAGAGGTTCTATCGGCAGCTGTACGGATTCGTCCGATTGGGCGACAAATCACAGGTTTTGTTTTCCCACTACTCGACGAATCTCCCCCAAGCAATGATGATTTAGTTGAAAGCAATGATAAAGACTCTCCTGTGTTTTGTTGAGATGATGCAGGAGGATTCAGAGCTGCGAAGAAAGTCTTATATAGATTCCAAGGACATGGATTGTCATCATCAGTAGAAAGGAGGGAGAAGAAACAAAGAATGAGATGTAGAGTGAGCTCTAACTCTACTGAAACTGAAGAAGATTCTGCCACAAAGACCAAGGTCTCATCTCCATCTCTTCATTCAATATTCATTCTTACTGTCATGTCCTGAAGCAAACTCTCTTGTGTAACAATTTGGTTGGTTGCAGAAGACGCCGTTTGGATACACGAGAAAGGATGTTCTGTTGATAGGAGTGGGAGTGACCGCACTTGGTATCGGGCTAGAGAGTGGACTTGAGGTAACTCATTATCAAGAAGCGAATCCATGAATGTTCTTTTCTTTTGTGTGTGGCTCTGAGTACGTTTTGTTATTTTGAAATGGGACAGTATGTGGGAGTAGATCCTTTGCAAGCAGGTAATGCTGTACAGCTGATACTGGTGTTAGGCTTGACATTGGGTTGGATATCGACTTATATCTTTAGAGTCGGTAACAAGGAGATGACTTATGCCCAGCAACTTCGTGACTACGAATCTCAAGTCATGCAGGTTCGTGCTTTCTCGTGAGGATTTTAGCTCTTAATCAGTGTTTCTTTATGTGCTTTACCTCTTAACACGTGGTTGGTTTGGTAATGGACAGAAACGGTTGGAGAGCTTATCGGAGGCGGAGTTAGAGGCATTGATCGAACAGGTTGATGAAGAGAAGAGACAGGTTGAGTAGGTTTTCTCCATTGTTCTATCACCTGCAAAATTAGTAAAAGTATCACAGCACAGGTTTTCTAAGTAGTTTTTTTTTTCAGAAGACATTTTGATTTTCTTTCTTGTTCCTCAATGTTGGTTGTATGATACACAAAAGAATACAAATCAAAGAATATGTAGAAACGGTTGAAGGAATCAGTCTATCAGACTCGACTCAGAGCACACCACAACACCCCAAGGGCTTTATACAAGATATGAATCAAAACAAATTGAATCAAATGAATATGAGGTTATGAACATTATGCACAAGGATAAATTCTTTTTTTTCTTTCTAAAACGTAACTTTTACGACTTATATCTCAACCAAATGCCTTACTAGCAACGGAAATTCTGGAGAATCCGGGTGAAGTCCTTTGACTAGAGCCACAAATTTGAGTAGACAGTCGATGCTGAAAAATTTGAGCTTCCATGTTGCGGAATTCATTGTTCTGTTTGGTCTGGTTTGAAATGTGGTATTCTTCTGCTTGACCTTCAGTGACAAGCATGGGCTTTCTCGGGATTCAATAACCTGGATGATACTCAAGTTTGTACATCGAAAACAGAAGGGGAAAAACCATGACATAGTGAGAGCAAAAGGCAAGAATAGTTACCATCTCAAAAATGTCGGAGATGGAGCAGCCCGAGTCAAGTGAGAAATATGGAGCAGAAGAAGCCTCTGTTGGCAGAGAACTCAACTGCTTGAAGTCTTCAATGCATATGAAAAGATGTCCACTCGCCAAAAATATTGACCGTGGAAGCCATGACACCTCTGCACAATTTAATAGCCCAAAATGGTCAGTGATGACACAGCTAGTAAATGAATCAGTGGTGTAACTGGTTAGTGTTGACACAGCTTGAATTGGATTTTACTTGTAAGCTAGTAAAAACCTCTTAAAATAAAATAAACCATTCTCAATTCGATAAATTAACTACACAAAAATGCTTCATAATGTGCATCTAATCCGCATATTTATGTGAAATAGGAGACTCCGAATGATTCTGCACCTAGAAACTGAATTTATTAGACTAGGACATCCCACTGAATAGAAATCATTTATACGAGTAACGCTGACTAGCCCAAAACCCTGAGATTTGCGGCATGTAGGCAAAGTACTTGACAGAAATGTCATCTATTAGCTCGATACAAAATTCTAATACCATATAGTATCGAAAAGGAACATACATTAAGGGGCTGTAACTTGTTGTGAATGTGAGATTACACACTACAAATGAAATCATGAGCTATATAGACCTGATCAAACAACTATCTAGACAAATTCATGGGTATGTCACTATCAGGTCTTACTTCATTTATGGTTTAGGGGGAAAATTGGAATGTATGCGGGAAAGAATATACCTCCAAGAGTGCTGCTCTGAAAATGGAGAACACTATATTGGAATATACTCAGCTTCAAACCACTACATATTTCTTTCTTAAACAATTCCACTTGAATATTCTCCAAACTGCGATTTAAGTTTCAATACATGTCAAATCAGAAAACGGAAGAAGCAATAGTAAAAGAGCTGACGAAAAAGATGATGATAGCTCACCTTCCCAAAGAACATTTAGATTCTGCAGCCTGAGAATCCAAGACTTTAATGATATTGAGTAAAATTGTTGTTTTTCCGATGCTCTCCGTTATGAAAATGTACTCTGTGTCCTCCTTAAAGCGTAGCCTAAACCAGAAGGAAAGAGAGAGGTTAGGGACATGGGGACAGAATCAAGTTTAAAAGCGGAAAACATAAAGGACTAACCTCACAACTTGAAGTCCTAGACCAACTGAGACGTCTTGTATATCATCAATTGCATGTGAACACAATAAATTTAAGTTGCTCTCTGCAGACACCAGGGGTCAAAGAAACGTAAGTCAACATCAACAGAGCATATCATATTCAGACATAAAGAATAAACGAGGAAGATGGGGGAAAATCAGTCTAACCTTGTGAATCAGTAGAAACACCCACGAGCAGCACATACAGTTTTTCTTGGCTACTCAACAGCAACACTACTTCCCTGCATTTATAGAGTACTGTCAGGGGGAAAAGAAGAGACACCACGCCATCCTTGGATGAAATGGCTTCTCAAGAAAAATATATTGATCTAATTTCATCGACCAGTTTTTCATTATCAAATTGAATATCAAGATAGCCTTTTTTTTTTTTACTCGGCATGTCCCTATCAAGTATCATAAGTCTTTAACTAAGGATTAGGGACTCACATTACTTTCTTTCACCTAGAACTACAAAAATAAGAGGAACAAAACTTACCGTTGCGTGTAGGTGGATTCTTGCTGTAGTATACAATCACAACAAACGTAAATCCTACAAGTCTCGTCAATGCTGGAATCTGACAGTGTCGTTGTAAAATACTCCTCCACTAAACCACCTATTACTTCAAGGGATTTTTCAGCTCCCAAAAATCTAGTAATGCTCTTACTATTACAACCCGTAGTCAATGAACCTTCTTGCAAATAATCAGAAACATACCCATTTTCACCAGAATCACTGATATCTGCATCACTTCTATGAGATGTTTCTCCATTATTTATGAATCTATTCTCCTCCAGTAGAGAAACAACTCTTTTTTTAGGCTTCCTCTTGCTTTTCCTTTTGTCAAACCAATGGTAAATCTGGTTAACACCGGAAGCAAGCTCACTATTATGTAGTCCAGAAAGAAAATTAGTGGTCTTTGCTTTGAACGAATCATCTATCCTCCAAGTCTTTATGATACTACTCTTCTCTGGTTGAGAATCAAGCAAGCTTGTGCCTATTTTAGCAGATCCCAGAATCTCCTCCCTGGGTCTATTCCCATTAAGAAGATCCATCAACATATCTTGTTCAGGATTTGATTGCTCAGAATCATAATTTTCATTTTCACTGCAGCTGCTCGTGCTATCAGACGATGCTACTGAATACGAATCTGCTGATAGCTGCAAGATTTCTTCCACCAGGTTATGGCGTCGGTATAAGACATCCTTTTGATAATGAGGGGGTGATCGCACATATTTTGAGGGTGAAAATGATCCTGTCATATCCTGAGTAGCATCCAATGTTGACATGTTTCCATTTTCATCTGGCTTCCCATCAAGAAGAAATGCTTGATCCTTCTGATTTAGATCTGTAATTTGGAAACCTGGTAAAGGCCTTGGTGGATATCTCAATGTTTCATCATTATGCTTCGGGCTTTTTCTATTCTTTGTGTAGTACTTCTTCTCTGAATCAATACTCCAGCCGTCTTTTCTGTCATCCACAAAATCCTCTGACGGATGATCCATCCACTCCTTAAACTCTCGCAGCCAAAGAACTGAACGTTCTTTTTTCAACTGTTCAACTTTGCTTATTAGACCAAAGATATCAGCTTCATGATCGGACTTGATATTCCCCTCTTTGCTTTGAGTCTCGGGTTCACATGAAGCAGACTCTTGATCAGAATTCACATAGGTGCTCTCTTCATCACTATCAATAGATGCGAGCCTGTAGATTTTCGTCTGTGAAAGGAAAAAAGAGGACGTTAATATGCTTTCAGTAATTATTTACACCACAACACAAACCAAGAAACTGAAACTCTGAAAGAGCACAGAGAGAAGGTGCCTATCCAGTGATGTGCATGTTCACAATGCCTTTCAAAAAGCCATGCCATACTACAACTGAGTAATGGTTTGGATATATTCTTAAGTTTTTCATTCTTAGGGTTTGGTGTCACGCTAAGCAGATTATAAAAGATGTAAGTAATGAACTTTCTGCTAAATACCTTTTTTCTATTACAGCTTCCTTCGTCATCAGCTTCGTCTCTAGCTGGAGAGTAGAATCCATAGCTGGCAGGCTGACTTTTCCTACGTGACACAACAACCTGCCTCTTCCAAAATTCTCTATTCCCAATGTGTTTGCCATCTAGCTTCAACTGAAAAGCCGCACAGATAGGAAGAAGCATTTTGAATCAAGCAGAAACTTAAATGGTGCAAATTCTGCATTTTTCAACAAGATTCTATTAACATCTAAAACAAAACTTACATCATTTGGAAGAGCAACGTAGCTGAGGACATGTGCCCTGTACCATCGAGCACAACAAAATGGATTTCCTTCCAACCACAGGTCTGTCAAGAATGAAAGACTCCCAAGGAACTCCAATTCTGAAAAGTTGGCAATAATATTGAAGGAAACATCAAGGCCTTCAAGTGACTTCAAATTCTCAATCCCACGCAATGTAGTTAGCGCGTTGTTCCTCAGAACAAGTTTAACAAGGTGACAGGATACCTGCATAGTCCAAAAAAATAGGTGTATGGGTCCCTAGGGTAACACCTGAATAAAATCTTCAGCACAGAACTTCGAAGTGTTGTTCTTATATCTATGTGGTTTTAAAACTAAGCCATAGTATTTCTAGAACCATCAAGAGTAGCTAAATGGGTTCGGAAGATAGTGACTAACAAACGCAAATGTTAAGCAACTTCAGATCGAAAGAAAACTATAGATGGAGATGCATAAAGCTGAAGTTTCCCACCTCACTCAAGTGAGAGATTTTTCTAAGTTGATTGAAACCCAGATCAAGGTGTTTCAATTTGGAACACCTCCGAAGATTATCCACCTTTGCAAGCTTGTTCCGACTCAGATCAAGCGACTCAACAGCTGGGAGAAGTTGCAACGACTCATCCATGAGCACGAGACGGTTACAAGCGCATGAAACGAAAGCCAACTTATTCCACTGTGGTGAATCCTTAATCTCGGCGATTCTACTAGCAAACACATGCCGCAGCGCATCCTACATTTAGCGGAGACCTGGAAAAGATTAGTCAGGGACTTCCAAAACGATTCAAAGACAAGCAAAGCAAATGAATAGAAACCTCTGAAGAAGAAATGAGATGGAAAGCCTTGCAGCGACCATTGCCCATTCCATATATACTAATATTTCAATTCCCCTATATCCTAAAGCAAGAGAGAACAACACATAACTATAACCCCACTCAATGCCAAAGCAGAAATGCACTAAACCAAGGAAACACACACAAAAAAAAAGGAAAGAGGAAAAAAACTCACAGTGGAATTGTGGCAGATCATCTTCTCCAAGGTGTGCCTGAGTTCGAGCAATCCCTTGGCAGACGAAGTGGACAAATCACAGCCACGGAGTTCCAAGACCTTAAGCCTGGAAAAGGGAAGAAGAGAGAGCGGCGTAGGATCACGGGCCGGCGAGGGAAGCGAGGAAACGACCTTGAGAGAAGGGAGGAGGAGGAGGATACGTCGGAGCTGCTCGAGAGCGCGGTAATCACCGATGTCGGAGACGTAGGCGCGGAGATAGTCAACGGGAGCACCGGAGAGCATTCGCTCGAGTTCACGGAGAGATTCGAGACGGAGATGAAGGTAGTGAAGGCCCGCGGGATTGAGCTTGAGAACATCGGACCCATCGAGAAGCGATCCAGCCTTGTCTTGAAGGAACTTCTCAAGATTCTCTAAATACCGATCTCCCGTCACGATCGCCATGAGAATTGTGAAGGAGATTAGGGATTTAATACCGAAACGAAAACGCGCGAACCGAAGAGGAAGGGTTGGGGAGGGGCTAGAGAGAGAAAGAAGAAAAAGGTTTGGGATGGGTAAATGGAGAAACTTCCATGGCTGATGCGAAGAGACAGAGATGATGATGAATGGAGAAAAAAACAGGCGAATAGGAACACAGCGAGGATGATTCTGATTCTCTGTTCTCTGCAAAACAACCTGGGACAAGACTGATTTAAAACACCTGGCCTCCATGCCCTTAATCAAATCATTAACTTACTCACTAATCATTGATTCCGTAATTTTAAAACACGGTTTCACATTCATTTGCTGACAAAGGTACATATTTTTTCTGGTATAAAGTGTATTCATGAAATTCTCTAAACAAAATCCCACCACTCATCTAAAATATTTCATTTGAATTCAAATTTCGATTCCTATTTTTTTTCTTCTACATTTATTTATTTTCCTTTTAGAAAAAACTCACTATAGTCGATCAACTTTTTTTTTTTTTCTTAGAATGTATGAAATTTTTAGTTCTACTCCATAAATTTAGAATGAAAACCCATTTCACGTGTCTTGATCGGCTTTGTAACAATTGCAATGGTTGTTTTTTTAAGAAAAAGAAAAACTCTTTGAATTTTGATGTAGAACTATTATATTTTTTTTTTAAATGACAATAGACCATATCTGATAATAAAAATACAACGAAAGAGTCAACGACATTGCGGCAAAGATCTTAAATGCATTGGAATATTGAGTTTTTAGTTGAATTAAACAATTAACATACAAATGTTGAGTTTGGAACAAAGCCAAACTAGATATATATATATATATATATATAATAATCAAATAAACTCTCTTAAACCGCAATTTACCTTTTAAGCAAATAATCAACATCAACTTTCGATGATAGTCTACCAAAAAAGAAGAACAATGGTGATTGAAGCATTCGTTCCAACAAATGGCTTCGACTTTGAACTTTCTTCCACCAAAGAAAAAGAAAACTACAAATTTCTATCATAATTTATAATATTTCATTGTGTCCCTTTTTCTTATGAAAGTTTAACCTAAAAAAACCCATTATCCACTGCAATTATTACTTCAGCAGACAAGTGACAAAAAGAATGAGTTTTGATTTGATCAGAGAGACCTTATCTGCGGGCAGACTTTGGCTTGAGCCTCTTGTAAGCCATGAAAGTGACAGCCGCGGAGAGAGAGTACCTGTTCATCATTAGACACAATGTCCCTCCCTCATTAACCAGATCGCAAATTTAAGACCAACGGTGCCAAGAATAGCTCATGTATCTGTATGGAGTTTACCATGTTATTGAGTAGTTGAGATGGTCCTGTGGCATGACTTTACTACGGATCAAAGTGTTTATGTCCTTGGGGACAGGATATGGCCTACTCCGATCTATGTCTTCATGAACGTCCTCTACGTAGATTGTGTTTTCAGGAAGACCTATGGCTTGAGCCATTGCAGGAACGTCTACGTAGAACCACTGCCCGGTACTTGGATCATTGGCTGGAACAAATATGCTCGGGTTCTCCCCTCCCCTGATCACACCAACGACTTCTACAGGCTTAATCTCGGATACATGCTCCTGCAAGATTTCAGTTTTCACAAGCCATTACGTACATGTAAGAGATATGATAAAGACACAAATTGAAAAGAGCAAAGCTTTGCAGATAGCTAAATTCAATAAGTCTCCGTAAAGATCCTATATTTCTCTATTCATATGCAATCACAAAATTACCAAATATATAAGAAGCAATGAAAGAAGTTTCTGAACAAGAGGGTATAACAAGACCAACCTTGGTAATCACTGGCGTCTTAGACCAAAATTTCCACCAGGAATTTTGTTCATCGGAGCGTGGTTTAGCTTCTGTTGACTCGTTTGTAACCAAGTTAGCCTCTGTAGTCTCTGGTGACTTCTCTCTCCAACTTCGAGGAACCCATCCGTGATTCACCAGAATAGGGGACTGCATGCTAGTTGACAAGGGAGAAGAGCAATCCCACTTCAGAAAAGGCCAAGAAGTTAACAGCTAGAACTAAAACTGGCAGGCAAAAACTACGACAAAGCCATGACCAATCAGAGGTTAAGTGACACTTCAGCAAAACACAAATAACTAATGTGTCTAATTAATTCTCAAACTCTCCATTAGTTAGATGTTGTATAACAGCTATCGAACAAATGATCGTAGTATTTCAATCCTAGCCAATCAGAATCTCCGAAATAATGCCAATGGCCTATTATATCCTGGAAAGTGCTTTGATAATTTCACAACCATCACAGAAATCAGAAAGATAAGAAGACCCTAATTTTATTTGATATGGTTGACAAGAAAGTACATGTTTCAACAGCATAGGTAAACGGAAATAGAAAAACTTAAAAGCAAGGATCATTACCCTCACCTATCCAGGTCATTGGGGATTGGCATTAGAGGTGTGATGACATAGAATCCATTTTCAGTCACTCCTGATATGGACCTAGACCGTGGACCCAAATAGATAGACTTTTGCTCGTCAAACACACCCTTGCAACTAACCCGTCTAAATTCTAAGGTATCCAGATTCTTATCAGGAGGAAGTTCTGTATTTAGCTTCATTGGTTCCAAGTTCAACCGTTGTTGTTGGTACTCCAGTGTTTTGATCTGCGTTAACAAGGAGTGGATAAAGTTTTAGGGTCTACTCAGCCAAATAATGTTTAAATGTACCAGCTTCAGCAAGCATTTAGAAGACAAAAGGAAGAAAAAAATCAGGATAAAAAGAGAAATTGCAACCATGACATGGGGGTTGTGAACAACACTGAGAAGAATTATTAGGTGTCAAGCATTCGCAATCAATAAGATCACTTAGATGAAAAGATCACTTAGATGAAAGAACTACTAACAACCGAACATCAATGTGATACACAACCTCTCACTGAACTCCTGAGGTTTAATTAATCTACATCGAGATGAAGCACAAAACTTTATTGCCTCTACATAGATCAGTGCGTGTGTGTGTGTGTGCCTAACCAGATTGTCGACAAGAGAGTGTACGGATCTAGGATGTGAGTAATCTCACTACTTTCCCGATCACAAAAGCACACGAATTGGTCTGGAGCTCTTCAATGAAAGACACACATCGAAAATATAAATAAATTCCAGCTAAAGCAACCTCTAAACAAGCTAGATACACGATAGGAGAAGAAAATGTAAAGGGGAATTCGAAAGAGCTGAAGAAGAGACACCGACCTTTTCCTCCCTTCTGACGATCTGCCATGACCCGAGGCCGAAGGTAATCGCTCCAGGCAAGAACAACAGTAATTGTGACCACTTCGTAGACGACCCTCGTTTGTTCTCTGAAACAAAAAAAGGGACCCAATCGTCAGAAATGATTCTTAACAGCCCCAGATTCCAAGCTCAAGCACCGGAAGACATAGTATGACTAGCATACCTTTCAGTGGAGCAGAAGAACTCGTTTGGCTACCAAGCGCGGCGGAGCTAGAGAAGGAAGGGTCGGCGACGGCGGAGAAGTGTCGTGACCAAAATTGTATCGGAAGGGAAGGCTGGGAAGAGACACTGGCTGTAGAAGAGCACCTGTAGCTGTGAGCGTTCGATCTGGCTAGGATTTTAGACAACGAAGTCGCCATCTTCGTCTCTCCAAGACTTTTGATCCCGGAGGTCAAGGGTTTTTGCCTGGACGAACTGAAAATGGCTTCAGATTGGAAGAGCTTCGATCCCCTGCATTCGGGTGCACCTAAGTTCCGGTGCTCACCGCATTTTGTTTTATCCATACTTGGCAAAATTTTGTTTGCAACTTTCCAAGATAACGAGGATATTTTTGTTGTTAGTATTATTTTGCTTAACAAGTAACAAATATAAATTCGATAGCAAAAGGTTGTTGTATTGTCTCTATGCAAGTTTAACAGAATCAATCAATTACAAAAAAAAAAAAAAAAGGTTCAAAGAATGCAAACACATGTTGGAATAAATAGTGGTTTTACAACATAACTTTCTTCAAACCTTGAAACATTCGAACTTTAAAACACACAAACTTTGGATGAGCCTATAGAGATGAAGATGGACCTGTGAAACGTGACTGCTCTCTGTGTTTGATGACTCTTTTTTGTTTCTAAGGAAGGCAAAAAAAAGAGTAGTACTGGGTAAAGACTAGAAAATCCCAGACGAAATGCTTGAAGTTGCGTTTATCTTCAGCGACTGCTCTGGAATGTACCTACGACCTGTGTAGCCCATTGGTGTTTCAGTTATTAAAAAATAAGCATCTAACATTTTATGATTGGGATTCACTTTGGAAGAAGCAGCACAAGTGTTTATAGTGCTTCGGTGAGAAACTAGAGTGTTTTTTTTGTTTACCTTTCTCCTTGACGTGGATTTGGAGAGTATCAAGTGTGATTATGCCGTCAGTCAAAGGAAGTAGCTCTAGCTTGATCGTTGCTGTGGATTTCGAAGGAACGCATCTGATGCATTTTAGAAAGTAGAACCCCGTTATCAATTTATAATGATAAAAGCTTTACCAGAAGAAAAACTGAATTGGATATTGTTATTATAAGTTTACCCCAAGGGAACTCGGCTTTGTAGCCAGAGATGTGTGCAGCCTAAGCCGCTCTTTGGAACAACATCTGAAGGATTGGAAGAAGCAGAATTCAGTTCACCACTTGTGTTCTCTGTCCTTGTCTCCAGTGGAATTGGGGGTAACGAGTGCAGTTTACGCATCGTTGTGTTGCGTTTTTCGCTTTGTACCCTCTCTGTGAACTCAGAGAACCCTAGGAATGGGCTTAAAGGGGAGGTAGGCGTGGAATTTAGGGACACCACAGACGGAGGTGATGTGAAGGATGCTGGAGCCAGAACGGTTAAAGACAGATCTTCAGATGTCAAATTGGATGCCTGAAGAGTTAAAATCTGAAACCAGTAGAGAAAAAGTATGAGGTACAAAAATAAAAGACTCCATTGGGATTTAAGTTGCCAGTGATTGATTCAATTTGAAGATTAAGACCATATTGCAATTAGGTGCTTTATAACTAATGCATGTTTCTTATTCATGTATACAAAGCCAGTATTAACCAAGGAAGGGCACAACTACTAGCCACAAGTTAGTGTTAGCAACTTTTGCAACCAAAATTTAGTGACAACATCTGAATAAAGCTTGAGTGATTTGGGTAAACACTAGCAGTAACTTGCAGCTCCGAACCTCTACCATTAGTTCATGCATTGTCACATTGAACTTCTAGAGATAGTCAGAGAGGGATAGAGGGAGGGAATGACCTGAACAGGCAGCTGGGAGGCCCTCCCATGGGGGCCACAAGGCTCTCCTGACATTTCAGACGCAACAGAGATCATCAGGTCCCTCGTAACTCGTGGTCTCCACTTTGTCCTTTGTTTGAAAAACAGCCTTGACTCTGAATCCAACAAACAAAAAAAAGCATTGGAGAAACAGAAATAGATCTGAACAGAAGAGAGACAAAAACATGGCTACAAACCATGGCACCGAGGATCTACCTGTGTAGTTGCATCGACATGACACCATAACCGCATACTGATCACCACTTAAACCGCTCCCTTTTCTTTCAAAATTTACAGTTGGAAGAGACAAACTCGATGATTTGAGTTCTTTTCTTGCAGCAGAGGGCTTCAGATTACTCCCGACAGAAAAAGCAGGCTTCACGATGAATGAGTGCTCCTCACCTTTCCTGAAACGTTGCAAGAAAACCTAAGGGTAGGTAAAAGTGCACTCTATAATGTTCCGGAAAGGAGCATTCTAGCTTTGGTTTTAGTCTCCTGCCCACTATGCTCGTTTAAGGGGAGTTACTCTCAAAAGAAACAATTGCGAGGTTCTACAGAAAACTAAGCTAACCTGAGAGTTAAATTCGGCAAACTGTGCTCGTTTCCAGCTTCAATACACGCAATCGGTACTGAAGAAGGAGAAGCACTTTTCCCTGCCTCTTCAAAAACAATTGTTATGGCATCCACGTATATTACAATATCTGGAGTGTGGGTAGGAGCCACATTCTGCCATAAAAAAGGCAAATTTAAGATGCATCCCAGAGATCAATTGACCACAGTAACACCAATGTTTAACAGCGCTGCAGAGACGCACCTTTATCTGAACGCAGAGAAGATCATCTGTATTGCAGTCAGCTGCAAAAGAATTGATCTCAATAGGTTGAATGATTTCGAGTTTCCTCCTCCACCTTCTACCAGGAATGAAGATGCCTTCGAGTCCACAACGAACAGAGAACCTATCCGGCTCCAACGGGACACCCCGGAAAGATAAGAGCTCTTCAGTCCCAGACTTCTGACCGTTTCGTACGGTTTGACCTGAGTAACTGTCCCAATCTTCAATATCAAATGCTGGTTTAGGGCTCTGGGCTTTTATGGGTCCAGTAACTGGTGCAGTGTTTGGAGGCAGAGAGGACATGGAGTAGCTTCTAAAATGGCCGAATGAGAAGAGTTGAGAGCCTGAGGCAGAAGAGAGTGCTGACTTGTGTGTGGTGCTGCTGATACCTGGGCTAGAGCTTATAGGAGGTGGTAAAGAACGGGGTTGCTGAGGAATAGTGTTATCCAACGGTATCAACCACTTTAAAAGATTCCCATATGGATCCTTGTTTTCATGATCCGAGTCATTATCGTTCTCAGAAAATCTGTCCCTGTCCTGATGCTTCTCAAACTGCAGTATCTCAATGATAGGTTCTTTGGGACAGTCGACAATATAAACTTGTAAAGAGACCTGCATCCTTCCAAACAAAGGTGTTGTGTGAAAATCAGTAGGTCAATCAACTCCGTATAAAATGTATTAAACACTCAGAAAATCAGAACGAGTAGCATGGTAAATTGACATAAATCAGACAATGCCAGAAACAAGGAATTTCACTGGTTCATATATCATTTCAAACAGAATACCCTAGTCTTATCATTAAACCAGAAAGTAACAAAATTACCATCACATACCACTATGTCTCCATTGGGCAAGGCACAGCACTTTGCCCTACTTCTAGCTACACCTCCAGCAACATTAGGATCGAAGTCTCCGCTATCTACAAAGGCACTAACACAAGGTCTCCTTTTGCCGCTTTTCCTCTTTTCATCTAACTCTGTATCTGCGACCAGAGAGCTTTTCTTTGACCAAAGTGGCTCACCAGACTCTGCGATCCTAACAAAGAAATGAGACTTCTGAAACCTGGAAAGCAAGTCTTCTGTTCGTCTCTTATGATCTTCCATCCTCAATATTGACTCGCCATCAGATACGTCCTTTTGCGAATCCAAACTCTCTTTACCAGGACTGTCACCATTCTGAGCTGCAAATCGGCCGTCAGGGCTCATTTCCCCATCATCCCCTGATGGTGTACTCGCCCCATCAGACATATCTCCATTTTGTTTGTCAGAGGCCTTTCTCTGTCCAGTTCTGCTCATTACTTCAGCAACTTTAAAAGGGGTAATAATCTCTGTGTCTCCTTTACTTTCAGATAAGCATGCTAGGATTTGAATCTGTTCCCCTAAAGTAGAAAATGTCTTGGATGTTCAATAGCTAGTGGCAGTTTAAACGCAAAATGGTGAGAAGGTCTGAGAATGTGCAGCATACCAGGAAAAACAAAGGAACGATCCAGGGACCGTAAGGAATGAATATCAGCCGACTCAGACCAGTTATCCGGGATTTCCTCTGTAATATGAAAACAATAACATCAGGATTGAGTAGGAAACACACTTAAAAATCAATACTTTCAAAACCAAAGTTGAAAATTTAGAGTATAGAGAGTAAGTTATACTATATGGAATCGCGATCCATCCTTCTTCTTCAGACACATCTGAGAATCTCTCCATACCAGAGCCACCAGTCATTGCATTTGACTCTCCGTTACCATCAGCGACTCTAGATCCGTCAGGCACACGATCTAAATGATCCTCGACTGGTGGATATTGTGGGAAAGGCTCTTCAGCTATAAGCCCCTCCAAAGTGGCTCCGGGCTTGGTTGTTTCCGGCGGAGGTTGAGGAGGCGTAGCTGGTGGTTCGCTCACGGGCGGTCGATGAGTAGCGGAGGAAGCAGATCGAAGCAAGAAATTCATTCCTCAGAACCCAAAAAACTGCATCAGAGAAGCTTAGTCAATATCTGTAGATTCATCGGTTAAGCGATTTTAAAACAGGATTTAGTTTTATCTGATCCCATTAATCCTCTCTCTCTCTCTCTCTCTCCATAAACTTTACAGATTTATCGGCAGTCCCAACTTCTTCGCATCTTTAGATCACTTGACTGTATCCAACCCCGAGAGGGGAAAAACGAGAAATCGATCGAGATAAAACAGCCGATCCAGATCATACTTACATGACTCAACAGCTTCGGCAACGGAAAATGCACAATAAGACCAGACAAGCTACTTGTGATCTTGGAGCTGATACCTAATGCAGTTTCCTCTCAATTCGATCTGTGGATTGCTTTGCTAGGTGATGTCTACGCAGAAGAACGTAGGAAGCGCAGTAAAAGAGAGATCTTCTTCGACCGATGGAGATGACAAATTAAAACACCTCTGGGCATACATACAGACAGTTGCTTGTAATTTTATTTTCCTTTTTTTTTGTTGGATGACAAAAAAAAACATATTCAAATGTCGAAATTACAAGGTTTTTTTTTGTTTTTTAATAACTTTACAAATTAGGTGTGCTGTTGTAGTTTTTTTTTTTATCTGAATCTTTTCCATTATATAGAACAAAGGAATATTACAAAGTGGAATGCGATTTTGGTACACCAAGCCGTTAGAAAATGAAAATTTCTCGGAAACTAAACATGAAATACAAGAAACATAAAGGAAAGACTAATAACAACAACATAAACCACAAACTCGTTAACATCGAACCCAAACTAAAGAAGAAGCGACCTAAAAAGCGAGAGTAATATGACTGAACAACGAATCCTGACAATAAAATGGAAGGTTATACGGATTTACTTAACTCTTTCAGTCCAAAAACACTGATGTCTATGTTGACAATAAATAAGGGAAAAGAAAGTTTGAAGGTGGTTTAGAACTACAAAATTGATAACTGAGTTATTCAAACTGGTTTAATAGATGTGATTACACGAACTCACTTTTATATATGTCAAAAACTATTTGATTTTGTTAGTACTGGTCTAGTGGTTGAATGATTCATTCTAAATATTTTTTTTAGCAGGGTTCGAGTCGTTTCATTTCGATTTCAATCATCATTGGTCACCCATTAATGTTTGTAGTGACCCCCAAAAAAAAAAAACTCGGACATCTATAAGCCTCGAGGGATCAACCTGGTTTTGGCCCAAGATTGATTAGGTTTAACCAAGGTTTGAAAAGGCGCTACGCGGACGGTCGGGCACCGATTTGCGCCTAGACAAAAAAACGGTGATTAATCACCGATTAATCAGCGATTAATTATGAACATTTTTTTTTTAATTTTAAAATTTATATGTATATAAGTTATAAGTTATGAATATATGAATCAAAACAAGTATGAAATAAGTTTTTTTGATTATCAAAGTAACAAAACATTAGGAAATTAAGTTCAAATTCACATCTAAATTCCAAAAACAAAAAAGAAGTACAAACATATGATGCAAAAAAATATATTTGTCTTGATATTGAGAGACAAAAAAAGTACAAGGAGAAAAAAATCTTCATCATCTTCTTCAATGATCAAATTATGATCTTCTTCAATGATCAAATTATCATGTGTGTTGTACTTCTAGATGTATTTCCAAAACTTTATAACAGACCATATGTCCGTCACAATTAAAAAAATATATATATTGAAATAGTGAAAAATCGTTGACTTTTTGAAAAAATCGTTGACATTTTGAAAAAATCGTTTAACCGCCTAGACACTAATCGCGGCGGTCCACCGCCGACTAGCGCCTAGACGGCCGCTTTTTAGAACATGGGGTTTAATAGTCTTTTATTCTCTTCTTCTTACTTTACATTTGCTATGTTTTCTCAAACTTTTAGCCTAAAGGGTTCATTGAAACATCTTTGGACTTTGAATCAAATCCTAAATGTGAAAACTAAGCATGCTTCACATTGAAAGGGAAAAAAGAGTGAACGAGTAAATACATCTCTATAATATTATTTAATAAGACAATTTTAAAAATGAATTTTGTTTTGTAAGTTATTACATAAAATGTCATTACAAATAATAAAGAATAATTGAAATAGAAAAGTATATAATAGTCTTTTAAAATTATTGATTAGAAATATAGAAATTATATATTTTACTAATATATAAAACATCTACTTTTGTATTCCGCACTATATACTAGTAATTACAAATACATTAGGTGCATTAACCACTAGTCTACTAATGAACAAATACATTAGGAGATTTAGCTAAATTATTCTTATTAAAATTGAAAAGCCCAATAAAAGAAATAATAAACAGGCCCATTAGTCAATAAGGCATCACGAAGCGAGCAATTAGGGTTTTCAAGATGTGGCCGTCACTATATATATATCTCCACTTCAGTAATCGTTAGGTAGTGTGATCGACTCCAATCTTAAAGCTCTCTCTGCACAAGTCTGTGTGTTTATGAATTTATGGTGTGTTTTTGTAATTGAGTTGATAAAAGGCAATACGTTACTGATGCGCTTGAGAAAGTGGTGCTTCGGTCCTTTTAGTTGCCAAAATTGAGAAATTTTTAAAAAATTTCACGAGCACTAATGCTTTCGTTTGCCGGTTTCCTTGGGCTTATGAACTCAGTTGCTCGTACATTATCTTCCTCGTCATAATTTTTTTCTTCTCTCGAGTCTTTCATAATAGAACCATAGAAAAAGCAAATGAAACTTTATCATATATTACCGGAAATAAAACGAAAACAATAATCTAAAAAAAACAAAAAAAATGTAGAAGAAGGCCTATTCTGATTTAATTATTATTGATTGCGCCTTACTGTTGAGATTTCTTGAAAAAAGGACCCAATAGCAATTCTAACATGTCCACTGCTGTTTGATCTCTGGTTCCATTTGGTTCATTTGTTTCTTCTCTTTGAGATGATGTCATATTTGATTCAGATATTGACAAGTTTTTTCTTGTCTGGTCTTCTTCACCTTCTTTTACATACTGTGAATTCATGGTTTAAGCAGAAAAAAACACAAGTGTGAATATGTAATCGCAAAATCACTTATAGAGCAAAACTGAATCGCATACCTCTTGAGCAAAGCTTAATAAGTCATCAACTGTGAGATCTTCGTCCTCTGGACCAGTCATGGATTGAAAAATCTCGGGATCCTTGCCTTTAACAATGGTAGGCTTGGCTTCTTCTTCTCCGATTTTGCCACGAGCTCGTCCTCCTTCTCTTCTCCTGATCCCCACCTTTTTGGGCTCCTCAAAATCATCTCCCTCTTCGGGTTTTACGGTTCTCCTCGGTCGTTTCTCGGCCTTTGTCTTGGTTGCTACCGGTTCATGTTTTCTTTTGCCCTCGACAGTTTTGCTGTCTGGTCGATTGCTTGTAGATGTTACGGCGGAGGACGCGCCGGCGAGCATCCACGGCGGTAACCGCCTCATATTCCCATCCATCAAATTGCCCTTCGTTCTGCGCACTCTTGAAATTCGGAAGAAATCAGGAAAGTGCACCTGTATTGGGCCTAGACCTGAGCCCAATTTTATATAATTAAAACCCAAATCTATTAAACATCGATTTTAAGCCCGTGGAAACGAATGAAATTCATCAAAAGAATTTGAGACAAGGGTCGTGGATAATCCAACTGTTTGACGAACCTCTGCTGCTACCTGTTTCGAATTCATCATAGTACGCTTTGGTTAATCAAGTGTTCAGTCTGTATACCGATTGTAACAGACTTTTCAATTGTAGAAAGTAGAAACATAAAATATTCATCTTTTTGCTAAACCGACATTGAACCAATACAGTTTCTTTAAAAAGTGTGTTTAGTAAAATTGTTGATCATTTTAAAGTCTGTAGACCTAATAGTCTCACCCCCTTACTCGTCACTTCATCGGTACAGAAGATTTGGTTCAGTACACGAAAACAAGATTTTTGGTTAATCAAAGATGAAGTTTCAAATCTGCAACACGTAACAGAACCAACACCATGCCAATGGAACTAAGGAAACCACATGTACACGATTACAAATACTTAAAAAGTTGTGCTACATTTTTTTTTTAATTATGGGACACCAGTTGTGTTGCAAAGATACAGTACGAAATCTCTCGACTTAAAGTACCCTATTTAGCTCCTTAAGCCAGAAGAGAGCAGCAATAAGGGAAGAGAGAAACGAGCATACATACCATTACTTAGAAGAAGAGTGCTGTGCAATCTTCTGCTCAAGCGAACCTTTATCAGCTCCGACAACTTTGTCTACCTGTTTGCCATCTCTGATGAAGCAAAACGTCGGGACGCTGCTAATGTTCCAAGACGCAGCCACTTCGTTGGCCTCATCTATGTCAACTTTCAAGAAGACCACTCTCGGGTGTTGCGTGGCCAGGTTTGAGTACAGAGGAGACATGTAACGGCACGGTCCACACCATGTGGCTGTGAAGTATAGGATTAGCAGACGTGATGCCTTATTTGCGGCCTTTGTCTTTCCTTCTAGCTCGCTTGTTGAGTGGATGCTAATCACTTGTCCTGTATCAGCAGGGAGAAAAGATTGATGCTTATCTCTTATTTCACATGTAAATTTCATTTTTGGTTCTAATGGAGCTCTGTGAGGATGATGGAGATCCAAGATACATGCAAGTTGCTTTTCTCATTGTGGATACAATGGGTCTCATAATTGTGATCAGCATATAAAATCCTGAGGAACTGGCGGTCAATAAACCATGAGTTTCCCCTAAATCATCCCCTAAATTTGTTTTTGATGGGAGGTTATGGTTCTGGTCTGGATTTTTTCAGGGAAGTAATGCACATGAAACTGGAGGAACGGGATAAAAAATCTTAAGCAATCTGGTTAGCGGCCTAATAAACTGGATTTAGTGGCTAACATAAGGTTATTGAGTGCAGACAATTTTTTATTGGGACAAGACTCACACATAAATGTTCTGACACATACGTAGTTCATTTGCAGTAAAATCATGAAGTAGAGAACCATTGAAAGAAACAGATAAAATGTTTACCGTCTTTGAGTGCAGCCAGAGCTTCTCGCCCCTTCATTGATAGGATTCAAGAGCAAGGAGAAGCAAATCAATGAGCGTGAGATGTTTGATATAATATGAAGTTGATAATCTCAAAAGAGGTTGTTACTCTCACACGAAGAAGATAACCAGGCATATGTACTTTTTGCAAAGAATGTAGTATTATTCAAAGGGAGCTACGCAAAAGCATTATATAAGAATCACTAATCATGGGTATGGGTCGGTCTGACCTGGGCTTCTTGCTGTTCTCGTCTCTTGAGTTCAGCCCTTTGGAGTTCCTTTTCTTGCCTCAGACGTTGATATTTCCTTCGGTGTTCTTCAATTTTCTTTGCATTGGGTTCAACCTGTGAAGTATACATTAACAGCATATTTTTGGTACAGTAGACCTTAATCTTTACTTAACTTTATGATGAGGCTATGAGCATATTTCCATAGTTACCTTCTTAAGCGCCGACCCCATCTCCTCGTCGTAATCTAATTTTGATGCTACATGAAGATCAGCTGCAGCTTCTTCCCATTGGCCTAACATGGCCATAGCCATACCTCGTGCTTTGTACCCCTTGGCTGAATCAGGGTTGAACTAAACCCCAAAAGAAAACCATTGAGATGGTAAATTAGTTTCCCCAAACCATAAAACTATTGAGACATAAACTTGCTTTCCCAATATTATCTTCTGCACAAATTGAATAAGTTTACGTGAGTCAAGTAAATGCTCACCCGTAAAGCCACGTTTGCATCACGGATTGCAGCATTTGGCTTTTTAATTATTAGAAACACAGTAGCTGGGGAATAACAAGTACAAATATTCAGAATGATCACCCACATTCGGTTGAAAAAGGAGAGAGAGAGAGAGTAAGGAAAAGGGTACCTCTGGTGGCGTAGAGAATTGCTGAAGTGGGGTTTAGCATGATGGCTTTTGTTAGACGATCTATAGCTTCGTCGAACTTTCCTGGATGCCGATCAAGCATTAACGAAACCGGTCTATGAACTAAAAGAATTAAGAATTTCAATGGTCATGTACCTTGAGAGATTGCCCCCATAGCTATGCTCTTCTCCGACTGAGCAGCATCCCTATTTTCATCCGTCACTTCAGCTGTAGGATCTCCCATCTAAAGAAAGAAAGAAAGAAAATCAAACGATCATGGAAGATCTGCATAGAGACAACCAGCAGTTAATATCCAAAGATGATATCTTCACCACCTACCGGCTGAGGAGGCTCATTGTCTGGTTCAACTACATCTGAGTTGTCCAGTTCAACATCAGACTCGGTAATTTCATCATCAAGATTAGGAGAGAAGCTGGGTTTTGTCTCAGTATCTTCATAATCTTTTTCCTACATTGTGGTGCATCATTCAGTGTGACATACAAAAGAACCATCGATCAAAGTATAGATAGTCAGCCTAGAAAAGGTTTTCTTCTGGTCAATCGATTCTCGCTGGTAACAACACCAAGATGTTAAGAAGGCAAACCCAGGTAACCCAAACAAGAACAATCATGACCAGATATTCATACCAAAACTGCTTTAGCCATTGATGAACTCACTCAATTGACTCAGTGGGAGACAAATCAACCTATGAGCAAACACTGTCGTACTCTTATCAATGGAGTGCAGATGATAAAAGTATCCCAACAACAGTATCCAAGTGGAATTTCAAAATAGACAAACCAAAACCTAATAGTTCTATTCTATCAATGCTTCAAACACAAACATGAGAGTTGCAGAGCAAGACAACTTACAGTTTTCTCTATCTTAGGAACTTGAGCTCCTAAACTGTAAGAGAAAACGGGAGCAAACATCGATCAGAAACTCCAAGCAGTGCATGGAAAAGTCTACGGACGAATTAAACTCATCGATAGAAGAATCAACGACCTTCGGAGATAATCCTTGAAGAAAATCAGAGAAGGATCGTGAAGAATCGAAGGATTCGATTTCAACTGTTGGACGAATCTGCGCAGCTCAGCTACCTGATTAGCATCCATCTTTTCTTCTTCTCCCTCTAGTGACTACTCCTCTCGAAAGAAAAGCTTGAAGCAATGATGAGAATGAATCCTTCAGCTCCTTATGGTCGATCGTACGGTGAGAATCAGCCGGTGCACAGCGATTCGACGTGTATCGGCGTATAGATACGATTGTGTTCGTTCGGTAAAAACCCGACGAATTAACGTCGCCGAAACCGAACATATCATCGTGGCTGTGTACCGGTCGAACCGGTTTTGATTTCAGGATTATATGATGATTTAATGTTAAGTAATCATTCGATGCTGTAAAGTTTCCTCATCGTGTTATATGATGGTTTTGATTTCAGGATTATATGATGGTTTAAAGTTTCATCATCATGTTTAGGAGAGAAACAGGGTTTTGTCTCGGCCTTATCTCGGTTTATTCTGGTTTAGAGTAATCCTTGTATAGTTAGTTCAAAAGAAAACAAAAGTAATTGATCCCTTGTACATGTTGAATTATGTCTTGGTTGTTGAATGTTTAACCAATTCATAATTATTGGCAATGTGTTAATTAGGCCTTACAGTTAACTAGGACAAGTCATCATTTCTTAACGGCTTCTCCATATAGAGACAACCTGATTAGAGAAACTAAAAACAGAAGCGATCCGATTCCATTGTATGAAAAATACAAATGCGAGCTTGAGTGATATATAACAAAAGAGTAAAGACAAAAAAACTAACAGTTTCTAATACTAATTTCCGAAGTACATATCTGATTTACTTTTATCAGTTCCATTCAACCAAAATCTGATAAATGAAGTATACACTATAGTATATATGCTTAAGAAGAAACTCATCAGTGTAGCCAGAGAAAACAAAAATTACACTAAAGTATATAAGCTAAGAAGAAAATCGGTGTAGCCAAATTCTGTGACAAAAAATAAACTGAGAAAGTGCAAAGATGGGTCTGGACTGGTCTGAACCAGTTTTACTGCAAACGAGATTAGGTTGCAGAGCTGAGAGAAGAACTTATGCATTCAGATATTGGTGTCCGACAATCTGTTGATGACTTCTTGTCTAAGCAATATGGCGATAGGTTTGTGACCCTGCGAAACCATCAGTGAGAGAGTTAGGTCAAAAAAACTATTACTTGGTTTATTCTGTGAAGAATTGTTTGTGTACCTCTCTTTGCGTTTCTCTAAGAATCTAGCCAGAGATGCTTTGCGAGCCTGAGGTAAAGCCACTGCATAAAAAAAAACAGAGCGAGATTGAAGCTACAGCCATAAAAATAGTACTAAGCTAATTTAGCATCAGGTATAAAACTTCACTTTACCTGTTTGAGCCATTACATTGGTAGAACAAGAAACTGCCACTGAACAGTTGACATTGGATGCATTAGTTTGGTTGTGGTGGTATGTTGATGTAAAGCCTCTTGTTGCTTTTGATGCTCCGAGTCCATTTGTGCTACTACCAGCTTCAGGGCTAAGATAAGAGATTGTAGGCATGAAGTTGGGAGGCATAGCCGAAGAATCAACAGAGGCACGAGCATGATGGAACACTTGTTGATGAGTTTGAGGTGGTGAAAAGGCTTGAGGCATTGAGGAACCGTTTCCAGCTAGCAACATTATCGCCTTGGCCTGTAATGGCAGAATGATATTATTAAGCAAATGAGCCATAATTTGCGGGGGAAAAAAAAGAGATACATATATGAGAGAAAGTAATTGAGTTACCTTTTCAGGAGATATGTCATCATAAACACAAACTGAACCGGCATAAAAGATGGTCAACTGAGCAGGTGATCCTAATGGCTTGGAAGAAGATCTGACAATAATAAAGTCTTTAGTCAACTAATTGTAGATACCTCTAAAGAGACTGTGTAGATACAATTCATGATATGGTGACTAACAGAGAAGATAACCAGTTGCCAGTTGGTACCTAATATCAGTTGTCCCTACAATGGAACCTGGAGCAGGAAGGACTGAAATTGGAGGTGCCATGATAGGAACTCCTACCAAAGGCTGCGAATTTATGTTATTGCTGATGAAGCTTTTTCCTCCTGGTGCATGAGACTGGAGAGGCGGCATAGACATGGAAACTATTAAACCAAGACTAGATCCAGAAACTAATTGCCATAAAGTATTAACAACAGTGTTGATCCATGTGGGATCACAGCAGAAACTTGTTCCAAACTAAACCAAGACCCATAAACAGAGCGCACTTTAAAGGGCACATGGGTCTATAAGCCCCAATCAACCTGATAATTGGTTAACATATATAGGTGTTGATGAAAAATACCTGTATAGAAGTGTAAGGAGTGTTGCGGTTTGAATC
Source organism: Eutrema yunnanense (assembly GCA_002933935.1). Classification (NCBI taxonomy): domain Eukaryota; kingdom Viridiplantae; phylum Streptophyta; class Magnoliopsida; order Brassicales; family Brassicaceae; genus Eutrema; species Eutrema yunnanense. The sequence continues at coordinate 278,442 of PKML01010201.1, read as the reverse complement.
ATATACATCTGCTACTGATGATGGCATGAAAGAAGCAGAGTGCGGTAGATGATAAATTGCAGACTTTCTATGTCTGTCTTCTTGGGATGGCCTGAAAGATAGAAACTGAGAAGACGCAGCAGAGACTTTGTTTGAGAATGACCAATTCATTCCTCCTCTATTCGGAGCTGCAAATGAAAAATAAGGAAACAATCGAACTTCATCAGTTTAAAGTCAGACATGGAGTGATAACTGTTAACCATAAATGTCTCAAGATCATACATAATCAACAGACGATTAATTCAACACACAGCCGTAGAAAAAGATTCACCAACTATGTAAAAAGAATCTGATACTGTTTACAAGTTCAACGAGGCAACAAAACCACCTTAGAAACCATGTCTAATTTAAAACATTTATTCAAAATCATTGTGCGAAACTATTATATATATATTTTTAGTTTATAAATAAATTAAAGAGAGATTCAACTTTAAACCCACACAGCACATGTGGATGCACTACTTTGATGGAATGGCACGTTTTGGCTTATAAGAAAACAAAGTGGACATAATTTATATTCCTCGTGGTGAGAAAACTATTCATTCTTGAAATATTTATTGTATTTTTATACCCTACGCCAAATCAACACACAATCAATATTTAATCACCGTATAAAATAATCCAACCTTGAACTTTTGTGTAAGGGTGGCCATTCCGGTTTAATTTCAAGTTCGGTTTGGGTTCAGTCGATTTGGGTTTAAATAAAATTCTAACCAAACTCAACCAAAATAAATTTGGTTCGATTATAATTTGGTTTGGTTTTAGTTCAGTTTTTAAAAAATCAACATATAAAAAACAAGAAAAATACCCTCAAATAGCACAAAAAATATTTTTTGTTCCAAAACTAGCACCATAAATTTAAAATACCAAAAATAGCACAACTAATTATTTTAAAATACTTATTTACCAAAAATAAATTTAAAATAAAATTAAACATTATGTTTAGGTTCAGTATTTCCAATTTAGGGTTTAGTTTTTTCCCATTAGAAAATGATTATAAATCATTTTTATATTAAATTTGTGCTAATATTGTCAAAATTGGTGCTATATTTGTGATTTTCACCCTTGGATGCTAAATTTGGGAACTTTTAGTTTTTTTGTGCTATTTTGTAGAATTGCCCTAAAAACAACCCTAACGAAACGTAAACAAAACCATAAAAAAACCAATTTCCTTAGAGTCTAAAACCAAACTGAAATGATTTCATTTAATCAAAATTAAAAAAAAAATTGAAAAAATTCATGACTTTGTTTCTCCCATGCCACTAAAATGAATTTTCAACAAATCAATAATTTAAATATAAGTTAATTATACAAACCAATGTGTATTCATCTTTTATATGAACCACATATATTTTTAATATTACATATATTTTTAATATTATTAATTAAAAAATTTAAAAAAAAACACCTTATAGTTTATCAATTCGGTTCGATTTAAATCGAATTAAACCGTTCGGATAAGAAAAATTTTATTGGGTTATATATAGAATATGGTTTGGTTTGGATAAGTTTAAATTTGGTGGGGTCTGTTCGGTTTTTTTGCCCTGCCCCAACTTTTGTGTATACTTTAATCTTGTACTATTTCTGTATATGGGGTCTCTATTTTGATTACTATTTCTGTATCCGTCTCTGTTCAACCTATCTTTTCCAACATTTTACGTATTCTTTTTTAGAATAAAACAACACTTTTTGTTGTCAATTAACTCTTGAAAACAAAATTGTAAAATTATGCAGGTTGTAAATAAAAATTACCGATATACATATTATGCAGGTTGTAAATAAATAAAAATTATGCAGGTTGTAAATAAATAAAAATTATGCAGGTTGTAAGATTTATGTAACAAAACGCTAACTTGAAATTTTGTTCTCGTTAATTTCCGATACCTAAAACATGTTTTTCCTAAAATCCCCAGTTCGGTTCCAAAAACAAAATTCCCGTGAATCGATTTCCTAACGCATAATTCATCACAACAAATCGACGATTCATGGGGAAACATACAAATCGAAGAGGAATAACCTGAATCTCTGGAGCTTTCGCTGGTTTCCTCCTTCACAGTGATCGGAGAATTTTTCGAACCCAGCCCGAGAAAATCTCTCTCCATGTATAAATAAAAGGCGCAGAGAAACCACAACGATTCGATCTCAAACCTCGAACGATCAAAACAAAATATCTATGTGGAAGAAAATAAAAACGATTAAGCGTGAAATGGGAAGAAACGAGAGAGTTTGAGGTAAAACAAATGAAAAAACGTGGAATGGAGTTAACGCACCGCGATTTCTCTTTTTAAACATCGCATGCCACATGTTTAATAAAATAAATAAAACGAAAAAGATTCCTTTTTATCCTCTGCTATTGGTGCAAAAGGCAGCTACAGACTGATCCGGTTACGTCACCGGATATAGTCGGTCAAAAGACACGTGCTTCGTCGTGCAGTGCGATTTCTGCGTGTGGCGTTTCTTTTGGTGGTTCGACACGTGTCGAGGCACGTGCGTTATTTTATTTTCCCGCATCACCACTAGCTCCCAGTCAGTTTTTTTAACTAGATGCAAAGCGACAATTTTAATCTAATTTAATTCAATAAGGAGAAGTGACATTGTCGGCTGACTCGCGAATTGGAGCGCGTGAGTTTTAACGTCTTTGTTTTACCCATTTGAAAAATTTACAAATTTAATTACTTTCGTGCACGTTCTCTCTTGACCAAGATAAACACATTTGCAATTTTTTTTATATATTCTCTGTATTTTTTATATTTCAATCCTCAATTTGACGGATAGTATAATACCCCATGTGACTATGTCAAAAATGTGATTATGTCACGACTCTAATAATATCTCATCACTTTAAAATTATTATTTTTGTCAGTGTGCTTCGTTAATATTATATATGTTTCTGCGTTAAATTAATAACATATGTGTTGCTTAAACTATACTTGTATTAATAATGTAATAAATTGACATCGTTTTGTTGTGTACTTATTGATGCATGTGTCCGGCGAGATAAATTACGCCATTTCGTGCGTCACTTTCTTGTTAATTTAGTAAAGTTATACTACAATAATATTATGTAATGGACCTAATGGTTTTCATAATAAGAAGTAAAATTAAAATGGAAAGTAGTCAAGCACAACAACTTGACGATCTCTCTCCCACGATAATATCGTTATTTCGAATCTGGGGAAATGTAGCACACGTCATTAATTTTCTCCAGCCTTTAATTTATCTATTCGTTGTTATTATTTATTAATATCAATATAAAAATATTTAATACGAAAATATCACGATGCAGTTTTATACAGATAAGTAGATCAGATCAAAAGTGGACCTACTGAGAGAAGATGATATCAAAAGATGCCATAAAACGTATGCTTCACGCTACGCTCCTCATTGATCATCCAACAATATAGAGGGATACTGAATAAATGGTTGCTTCCAATATCTTAAGATTAAAATGAATATTTCTTTAGTTGAATTATAGTTTGGCTGATTTTGGTTGGTTATGGTCTTAAGAGATGGTAGATTTTGTTAATCCGTTTTCTAGCTTTGGGAGCTTCTCATCATTTTAGTCACCACATATATTCCTAATTTGATACATAAATCCATTAATTAGTTTTATAGAGATTTGCAAAAGAAACAACGTGCACTCTTGAAAAGCCATATTGTTCATGCAATCACGGTGGAATTTGTGCATGCAGTCTCGTACGTACGTAGCCTAACTTATCAAAAATTTGTTGATTTAGATAAGTTTTAGTATTTAACTAGCTAGCTTTTAGGTCCTTTTAATGTTACAATCGCAAAAGTGGGTATATTGATTTAGAGTGGTTAATGTTTGGATTCTATACTTGGGAGAAACTTTTCTTATTTCAGTTTAATTTTTGTATGGTTTGGTTCATCTACCTCCATCTATTTGGCTTATTTTAATTTGATTTCAAACAAATTTGTAAAATGCAAAACCAAATTTCATCTAGATATTCTGGCGACAAAATTAGATACCAACTATATCCAAATTTCATCTAGATATTCTGTGATCGTATATATTTTGATATATCCCAAGTAGTTAGCACTAATGTCAAGTATCGTTTATTTTTATTTTTTAAAAATTTTAATTATTTGAATGAGACCACAATTATCTAGTATAATGTACTATCATTAATTTATAGGTCTCTTAAAGCATAAAACCACTAACGAGGGAGGTACATAGTTGTTATCTAATTTTTCTCCGGATTTTACTAACAGAAATATCGTGTTTCCAAATTCGTTTGAAATCAATTTAAAACCAATCTAAACTAAAAAGAAAATAGCCAAATGAGATAAACAAAACCATACAAAAATTTAACAGAAAAATAAGTTTGGTTTTGACACTGAAAAGTTTTTGCAAAATATACATATCGAAGATTCGCAGATATCTTTTTGATAAGTTCATTATATATATATATATATATTTTTTTTTTTTAAAGCACGGGAAAATTTTCGGAACGGGACAAGAGAAAATGAAGGGATATTATTAATTTATATAACGAATTTTAGATATGAAATATATTTGAAGACTGAATAGAGAGAATTTGACATTTTGAGGTTGGTGCTTGAAGAGCTTAAAATGTCTCGTCATCGTTCTCGTCGAGCCATATCCAGTAGTGATGAGCTTAAAATGTCACTTATGGCCTTGATGGTTATGGGATATTTCTCGGGCGCTTTCTTATTATACGCGACTTGTTGTTATCCCTTGACAGATCGAATTACCTTCCTGAGGCTTTTCTCCTTAATTTTGGGCCTCTTTTGCGGCTTCTTCACCTTTCTGATCGCCAAAGATATTTACGTCCAGGTACGTAAGAGGCCGATCAAATATTTATCAAAAAGAAAAAGAAAGAAGATGAGAAGATTCATGGCCCAAATTTCGGAGAAGATGGAGGATTCAAGGAAAGACAAAGATAAAGAAGAAGAAGAAGAAGGTTGCCCTATCTGCCTCGAAGATCTCAACGTAGGTTTTGGTTATATTAGGCTAAGAGATTGCATGCACAAATTCCACCTTCATTGCATCGATACATGGCTTTGCACTTGTGCACGTTGTCCTATTTGCCGTTCTTTTGCAATTCGCAACAACTATCTGTGACTTCCTTTTTTTGTAACCGCAAATCATGTTTATTAAGCCAAATAATGACCGAGCTCAACTCAAGAGGTTATCCACGTTACGCGTATGGGGTGCTTTTGTAAAAGAATAATATGTTTTTTTTTTAATGCGTATTTTTAAAAAAATTTAGTAGAGATCATGACATATATGAGGTATAATACATATATGTAAAAAAAAAATATTGAATCTATATTAGTAACTGAATGTTATCCCATTATCGAATTTATGGTTGTGCAAATCTAATTAATAATATATTCTTTTTTCATTTTAAAAAATTTTCAATTATATATCCGACTATCCGAGTGTATTAATAAAATTTAAATTTAGAAATAAACAATTTTGTTATTAATTCCGATTATTTTGTTTGTAATTGCTGATGAAGTCTCATAAAATTTATATTAAATTTTAAATAACTAATATTATTTTCGTAACAAAATAATAATAAAAATAAAAATTATTTTTGTAATATGTAATTTATAATAATCGATTTATTTATAATTTTAAATATTTAATTTAATTTTTGGCATAATGTGAATTTTTATAATTACGGATTAAAATTAATATATATATATAATTATATATAAAATTTGAAAATTTCTATAACTGATTCCTCGTTTTAAAAGGTAAAGTTACTACAAAATATAAAAAATTGAAATTTATCTTAAAAACCAAAGTTAATAAAATAGTAATATATAGTAAAAATTCATTCTGGTTATTTATGGAAAAAAATATATGAGTGTTTAAATAATACAAATAAATCTTAATTATTAGAATAAAAATATGAAAAATTAAATGTTTGAAAATATGTTAACTAATTTAATTAAAAACCGAACAATATAATAGAAAATAGGAGAATCAAAATGATTAAATAATTGTTAAGTGGTTCTGGGTTGCCGATCTCAAACTTATATTATTTATTTTCACATAAGGTCTAATTTTGTTTTCTATTTTTTCATTTATAGTTTATTTTTTCACGGGTTATAACATATCTTATTATATAAAGTTGAATATTTCAAAGTTGTTAACCCACCTGATCGCAACACATGTCAAGTAAATCGATCATATTCTAAGTGTAAAAACAGTTTCCAATTTTTTAAAAATTAATTTATAACCAATTTCTAATAATAAAAGTAGGGTTAGTAAACAAAAAAAAATATAAAATGGTAAATTTATCGTAAAAGCCAAAGTTATTAAAAAAAGGAAAAACCAAAAATTAATAATGAAAAAAAATTAAAATCCATTAATAACCGATTAGTAAGAAAAAGGAAAACTTAAAATTTTGGAAAAACTAATAACCGATTCATAATCTTAAAAGGTAAAGTTAGTAAACAAAAAGGAAAAATAGAAAATTTAAATTTATTCTAAAATGCAAAGTTAATAATATCTCACATATATATAAACAATTTAGTAGTACGTCAATTACATACCAAAAAATCAAATGTCTAATAATTGTTTCCAAAAGTATTTACTCCACCAGTTATTTTTTTCAAAAGGTATATTTATTGCATTGTAAATTTTGTTTCTAAATTTTTACATTACTTATTTTCACGGTTGATTTAATTTTGTTTTTCATTTTTTTCGTTTTTAGTGTATATATAATATAAATCCTTTTTAATAATCAGATTAAACACGGGCTGCTTACTTGGCATCTCTAGACTCTAGTTAGCTTATATCCATTTAAAAATATCTAAACATGCATGTGATTCCCTGGTACTGTCTTATACACATTGAGCATAAGCTAAATGTAGTATAAATGTAGTCATAATGGAACGTTGAACCCCAAATTAGATGCCAAGTCGATGGGTCATGGAAATGGTCATACCCGATTTCAGATTTGGGTTGGATAATTGGATTTGTACTCCGGCACTGTATTTTTTGGTGCTAAATGTCAAAGATCCCCTTTATTGTAAGCGATGTCAACCATTCTGGAAAAGAACATAGCATGCCTAGTATTTGAGACGGATTGTTCAAACCTAGCTAGCATTATTATGATCTCCAGAAAGAATGGTCCACTTTTTTCAACATAGCAGATGAATTTGGTGAACTTTGGGCAAGGTTACCTAGTTTCATCCTTTTTTGATTATTCATCTGTTAAATTTTAAAGTAGACTATTTAGCTCGTACTAATTTTTTTTTCGTTTGTAAATAACTGTCTTTCTGATTGAGCATTGAATAACCTGTACATTTTAATTAATGCATAGTTGATAACAGTTTTTGGTCGCATGCACGTGACACGTCCATCTATATATGGAGGGGGGACTATCAAAGTTTTACATAAAAACAGCAATAATATTTTGAGGAATTGGTATATCCTTTGGGTATATGACCAAAAAGAGGAGATATGTTTTTTTTTGTAACTGTAGGAGATATGTTAGATCATATTATCTATATATATAGTAATTTTGACTAGGAAAATCCAATGTTACTTAAAATAAATATTTATTTCTGATTTCCGTTACTTTTTTTCCACTTCAAATCGAATAAACTGAAATATTTGATCCGAATTGAATAACCAAATGTTTTAAACTTAGTGATAAAGTTTAGGGTTCATTTATGTTTATTTGGTTTTTATGAATTGTTTGGTTCTGAAAATAAATAAAACAGATTCGGCTCTATTAGAGAGAACTAGCCATGGGCATAAAATCCGGATCCAAAAAACTATACCCGAAAAAAACCGGGTTCGGTTCGGGTTCGGATCTATGAAATAACCGAATAGATCTTTAGTGTGAGTAACTTCGGATATTGGTTCGGTTCAGTTAATATCTGAAATTCGAAGTATAACCGAACTATCCAAACTTTTAATATTTCGGTTTTACTTCGGATCGGTTTTTTCGGATACTAACCAAACATATAATAATAGATCGGTTTTTTCGGATATTTTCATAAATCCGAAGTTTTTTTTCGAGTTTTCGGATATTTTTCGGTTTTTTTTTGTTGTATTCGGATCCAAAAAAATTGAATAATCCGAATCCAAAAATTTTTCCAGAGAAATATCGGATCTCGATTTCAATATCCGAACCGAACCCGATTAAAACCGATCCGAACCGATCCAAAAATACAAAATATCCGAATGGATATTTGTCTAAATCCTAAAACCGATTAACCAAAAAATCCGATCGGTTCGGGTTCGGAGGTTCGGATATCCGAACGCCCAGGGCTATAGAACTCTCCAAATGAAACAGAGAATGAAGTGAGCAAAGTTCAAAACGACAGTGGCAGTGCTATGAAGAATGGGTTTAATGAGCAAACTAAACTGGGCCAGAAGATTGTAAAGCCCAATAAAGCTGGGTACAACGGTCACCATCTCCCCATAACGACAAAAAAAAGAAAATGTAAAGCACAGCGGAAACATCTGATAACAAGAAAATGTACAATGGAAATGATTAATTACTTTTAGTTAGTTTTAAAAAAATTTCTTTGTATTTTAGTTTGACGACACATTACTTTTACGTCTCCACGGTTAGACACGACGCGAGACTCAAAATCTGTGCTAAAGAGCTAAAAAAGTGTGAGTCTGTACGTACGGTCTCTCGGTGAGGCATTGCAGGTAATGGCCAACTTACGTCAACGTTGGAATTCGGATCCCGAGCATCTCACCCAACCTGGTGAAATCCGAGACGATTCCGGGGATATTGGACGTGGTGGCGGTCGTGCTCCTGGTCGTGCCGCCGGAGGAGCACTTGGTGGTGGTCGTGCTCCTGGTCGTGCCGCCGGAGGAGCATTTGGTGGTGGCACCGTCGCACCTGGTGATAATCTTCCTCCTGGTCGAGATTCTTATCTGGACATGGACACAATCGAAGAAAATAGCATTGACGGCAGAACGGAAAAGATAAAGAAAAAAAAAAGAGCAAACGGCAAACCTGAGAAGTTAATGTGGATGAAAACTGAGAACTGCAGGTAATATTGAACTATGATATATTCATAATATTCAACTATGATATTATGATTATGATGTTAATTTGATTATTTTTCTCGCTAGATTCTTGCTGTGGATGTCCAATTTACTTGGGATATTGGCTATTTACTCTTCTGTGATGGCTCCTTTGAAATGTGCCTTCAAAATTAAGGACTTCTCAAGTTGGGTTATCACATCAATTGAAACAGTCTTCACATTGGACATTATACGTGAATGGATATACGTCTACGCTAATGATAATCAGGCTATGGCTGCTGACACAAATCTCTTTTTCCGGTCTGTCTTCTCCCTAGCTGAATCATTATTATGCTTTGATTCAAAACACTTATATTGATTTAATAATGATATCTTTGTTTTCTGTTTTGGTGTTATAGGTTATATAACCTTAATCCTAGGAAATTGGAAACTCTAGCTCTTATCCCATGGGATTATTTATCGGTATATTCTGAAAATTAAACTCATTTTTGGATTCTGCTATATATATACAACATAAGAGTCAAATATAAAATTAGAGTTTAGTATATCATCATCTATTTTATACGACTATCTTATTTTAGATACGTTATAGATTAATATATTGTGTGACTTTAGTTTACTAATTTGTTGACATATTTGTTATTGAAGTATTTGATGATATGGATTAAAATTGTCCGAGCTTTGAGGGTAAAAGAGCTATTCGAGAAGTTTGAGAAACATCAAGGGTTAAACTTCTCTTCCATCAGATTTCTAAAGCTGATGTTCATCCAATTGTACTGCGTTCATATAATTGGTTGTTTGATTTATCATCTTGCCACCACCTCCGATGGCCAGCCCGAAGTATACGAGACTTGGATGTCGCTTATCCAAATTGGTGACCAAAACCTCTCACAACTCGGCAAAGTGCCGAAATACATAGCATCAATCTACTTTGCTACTGTCACACTATCCACCGTTGGTTAGTTTTCAACTTTGATATGTTTCAAATTGTATACTCTGTCAAACAAAATTGTGTGCGAAAAGCAAATATCATTATTTTTGCAGGTTATGGAGATATTCATGCAGTTAATGTAAAAGAGATGGTAGTTGTGGCTGGTGTTATCATCTTCAGTCTGATTGTGTGGACTTATTTGGGCGTTAACTTCACAAATTTGTTTCTAAGAAAATCAAAGGCTCAAATAGTTGGAGAGAAATTGGATATTATGGAGAAATACTTGAGAAAATCCAATGTCAATCAGGATTTGGCTACGAAGATGAGAGATCACATGGTGATCAAATATAATGATGACTACGACAATCACAATAAATTCCTTGAAGATGTTCCTGCTTCTATCCGAGCCAAGGTACGTTATTTTTCTCTTCGGAGTCAAAAAGCCAATGATTACAAGCCCATTAATTCTAGTAAGTTACACAGCCCACAAAATACAGAACCAAATTTAAACCAAATAGTAGAAGAGAATTCCAAAGGAAACCTAATCGTTTGAGAAGTGGAAACGATGAAGGATGATTTCGATCTCTGAAGATCATTGGTTTTGATTCTCAAGAGAGTAGTCGGGCACCGCAGATGAACATCGAGGTTAGTGATTTTTGCTTTGGAATTCCTCGATTGAACCAGACGATTATATGCCATCTTACCAACTGCTTATTGTCTCTGATTTGATCATAGATTAGCCATGCACAGGATTTGATAGTACAAGTTGGTGAATCTTCTTCTTCAGAAGGTGTGACGGTTGTGAGGTGAATGAGCAGCTGCTCAAACTTCGATCTTGCTGTTGGCAAGCGCCAGAGAAGCCGAGATTGGAATGCCCGATTACCTTGGACCTTGTTCTCCTAAGAATTTGATCATAAAATGTTTTTAGTTTCTTAAACTATCAACTCTTAAGCCTAACTCGATTTTTCTTATTTGCAGATTTCTCGAAATTTCAATGTAAGGATTATCCAAAGTGTTTCTCTTTTCTGTGGATGTTCAACTAAAATCATGAAGCATTTGGTGAGCAATAAACGTTCTGTAAACTTTTTCTAAAGAGTTTTTTTTTCTTTCCCTTCTTACAAATTCACTATATAATTTGGTTAATGTATCTCTCATCAGGCTAGTGAGGTTCGTGAAGATTTTTACGCCCTAGGATACACTCTATTAGCAGAAGGAAGCATTGTGAATAAACTTTACATTTTATTCTCTGGAGACTTGGTAAAGTTTTTTCCTGATACAATGACTATTTATCTTGCTTGACTGATCATGATTTAAACTCTAGATTTAAACTTATTTGCTCTTCAAAGAAATAGTGCAGTGAATAATATAATGTCAATTTTTGCAGGAACAATTACGAGGAGGAGCTGTATATCCAGAGCATATACATCCTACACGAATGTTTGGATTAGAATCACTTGTCTTCAATGAAGCTCTTCCTAATACTTTTCGAGCTTGTAAGACAAGCAAGATTCTGACAATCCGTAAACATTATCTCGTTGAAGCCCTTGAAACATATCTTCCAGATGCTGCCATAGTGATGAACAATTTAAAGAGGGTACATCATCTCTAAATTTAGTTTTAGTGCTTACAATACTTTGGCCTACTATCTTAGTATATGATCATATTTCTCAAATGTTTCGCAGGGTAGAGACCATGCTTTTGTGGATAGGCTAACACATTCAGAGTTTGGTCTCAGAATGGAAAAAGATGAGATCTTAAAAGCATCTATGTTAAATCATGCTGTCTATACCGGAAATCTTTACAAGGTCAAAGTCTTGGTTAAGTTAGGAGTAAATGTCAATTCTGTGGATTATTGCAACATATCACCATTGGTAAATATAAACACTCTTCACATGAGTTATATTTTGCTGAATTCTCTATCTAACACTTGTTATTTAGATAGACTTATATTTTTTTATTTGTTTAGCATGTTGCAGCCACCAGAGGGAAAACAGAGATAGCCATGTTCCTCCTTGAACAAGGAGCAAACATGGACATCATAGGTAACTCGAATGTTCTTTATTTTTCAATTTTACTGTGTATAATTAATCTCTATCATCTAGCACAAAACTTACTTTGAAAGTTTATTATCAGGTTTGAATGGGACTACTCCTTTGCTTGAAGCCATGAAGAATAGCCATGATGAAGTGGTTGATGTTCTTGAATCATATGGCGCCCCTCTTGGAATTGACAACATTGGCGAATATCTGTGCGAGGCTGTCTCAAAAAATGATTTAAACTTAGTGGAGAGATTGTTAAAACATGGGATAGACCCTAATGCAAGAAATGATGATGGCCAAGCGGCTTTGCACGTTGCAGCTGCTAAAGGTAGAGATGCAATAGCTCACAAGCTTTTATCAACCGGGGCATCTCATGATCTAGAAGACAGGTACATGTTCAATGTTAGTTTGTGAATCTTAATTTTTCTATGTTTCAATTCTGAGATTTTTGTTTTTTGTTTCTCTGGTTCTTTGTCTCTAGCTGGGGAATTCAACCGATTGATGAGGCTAAGCAAAGAAAACATTGGACGATGATTGAGATGCTTTCGAAGAGAAATCTGGAGCATGGTGATCAACCTATGTGAAGAACCATATGATATGCTTTCAGGTGAATTACCAAATTTAAAAATCAAATTCTTCTAGCAGTTCTATATCTATATCTCAAATTGCTTAAATCTTGTAAAACGAATGTTTTAACAGGATTGTCCAGACCGAACTACTACTGTTGGAGTTTTGGCTTCTTCCCTTTGGTCACTAACTTCTTTATCTGTTTCCACTTATATAATTTCGTTTTTACCGTTATCTCTTAGTACATTTTCTGGAGGATATTCTTGTTATAAACATTTGCATTGTCAACAAGCCAAAACTTAAACATAAAAATGTTAAAGTACTGTATTAGACGATTTTTGTTTGGTGATAATTTTTTCCACAGTTTTGGTTAGGTTAGGTAACGAAAATATTTTTTGTTCCATTATAATCTTTGGTATTGTCATCGATTTTCCATCGATTTTTTGTGGTTAATGGCAATTTTGGAAGATACATTTTCCATCGATTTTGCGGGATTCAAGTCCTAGTGTGGTTAATGGCAATTTGTTTCCAGTTAGTGACAATTGGTGATCAAATAACAGAGTTTGACTAAACCGTGTCGATGATGTTCCCAAGCTTCCAACCAATTTCAAACTCATCATCGTCTCGTGCTAGGGCTTCATTAGTGCAAATGAGTGGTCCTCTTTCCTCAGTGAACATTCTGCTTCAGGTGTGTTTCCTTTTTCTTCTTATAAGAGAATGATCTGTTGGCTTTTAATGCTTCTTCTCTTAAACTCTATTTAACAACCATTCGATTTATGCCAAATATCATCAAGAATGAAGAATACAATAAGAATCAACTTTCAAATCACTAATCCGATTTATGCCAAAAAAAAAGGAGAAGAAAACAACGCAAGTTAGATGAACAAATAGGCCCGACCCATAATATAATAGCCCAATGGGTTTCTTGTCAATACAATGAAAACAATATATACACACTAGGCTTTTAATTATATTTGAATTTTTTATCTGTTTAAAATTTTAATCAAAAGTCAAAATCTAGTCTTAAGTCTTAACAAGTTTTGACCTTTTTCTTTTTTAGTCATTAAATAACTTTAATTAACGTTTGGGACTAAATCTACGCTTTCTACTACAGTCACGCCTTCTTCTTCCTCGTCGGAGTACGAGTCACATATGCCACTTCTTCAAAATTTTTAACCAACCATGCCATCATTTAATCAGGTTGCCACTAATATAATGAAAAGACGATTTTAACCTTAATGAAATATGTGATTTAATTAAAAAAAAAAAAAGAAACCCAACCCGATTGGATACTCAACCCGATTCCAAACCCGACGACGAGCTACACACTCCTTTCCCCGACGGCGACGTCGACGTTCATCGCCACCGCCCTTCTCGGCAGCCGTCGCTCGCCAGCCGTCGCCTCCGGCATCGTCATTCTTGCAGTCGGTTTCTTACCCTCTTTCTCCTCCGCCATTAGTGAAACTGAGTAAGTTCTTTGTTAGTAGGGATTTGATATGGGGATTCCTAAATTTAGGGGTTTGATATGTAAATTACTTGTTTAGGTATCCACATTCATTGGATTGGTAATCACGACGATTGGTTATTTGCATTGGTAATGTCTCGAATCGTGTTGTTGTTGAATCTTAGGTCGATTAGAGAATCGGAAGTATCGACTCGATTGGATCCAGAAATAGGACAACTGGTACACATGATACAACTAAAAGATATATGACAAGTGGTACACATGGTACAACTAATAGATATAGGCTAAGTGATAGAAATGGTATTACTGTGACAACTTGTGTAATTTGAATTGTGTTTTATTTTATTCCATTTCCAGGAGGCGATGAAGAGCACCCACACAAACGTACATTTTGATTATGGAGGATACTATTCAGAAGAGCATGAATGGATTTCAGGAAATTCTGTATACGCTATATCGCTAAAGACCTCATCGTTGGAGGAGATCACTTATTCGTTGTTAGTAGAAAAGATATGCAGGAAGATTGCGATAGATGAAACCACGGCGAAGCTGAAGTTGAGTTACAGTCTATCTAAAGCTCGAAGAGAGTCATATATTGTAGATAACGAGGACATTTTTGTTTATCTAACGTCATTGGATACAGAGGGACTTAAACCTGTTTTGCATGTGGAGATAATCAAGGATTTGGAAACAAATTTGGAAACAAATCAGAGGGTCGACCAACTTTCAAGAGCGGAAGGAAGTTCATTTGGTTTGAACTATGGGCAGCGGGTTTCAAATGGCAGAGTTGATGAGGTAGATAATGATGGCATCCTTACTATTTTCAGAGCATGTGGAACAGCAGAACAAGTGAACGAGACGATTATTGAAGAGGTGATACTGAATGTTGATACTGGAAATATTGGCAATGAGGATTGTGAGAATGTTGATACTGGAAATATTGGCAATGAGGATTGTGAGAATGTAACACGTAACGAATATGAAGCTGTGGATAGCCCAATGGATAACCATGATGATGAAGTTTTCGATGGTAGGCATGAATATGTTGAGATTCCAGGTCTTGTGGAAGAAAGTCAGTTTGTTGAAGGATGGGAAGATGGTACGGGTCTTGAAATAAATCAAGAATTTAGTTCTAGGGAGGCAGTGCAAGATTTGGTTCTCAGAGCTGCAAATAAGAACTGCTATGGGGTTAAAACTGTTAAGTCGGATACGGAGCGACTTATGCTACGATGTCGACAAGAAGCCAATGGTTGTCAATGGTATATACGAGCTGCAAAAACTAAGTCATCATCCTTTTGGACTGTCAGAGTACACAGAAAGATGCATACATGCTCTCGGGCTGTTGAGAGTACAAGCAGTAGTAGTAGACAGAAAGGTGCACAACGATTAGTAACATCTATGTTGCATGAAGACTATCCAGGTTTAATGGACACCCCGACACCTAAAAACATCATGAGTATTGTACCAGGAAGACTTGGCTTGCAGTTGTCCTACTCTACCGCATCGAGAGCGAAAAAACAACATGTTAATGATGTGCGGGGGAGCCCTGAAAAAAGCTACAAGAAGTTGTATTCTTATCTGCACATGTTAGAGAAGATCAATCCTGGGACAGTAACAAGTGTGGAATTGGATGAAGGAAATAGGTTCAAGTACCTATTTATTGCTTTGGGCGCTTGCATCCAAGGGTTTATGGCAATGAGGAAAGTGATAGTTATTGATGCAACTTTTCTAAAGACTGTATATGGTGGTATGTTAGTTTTTGCAACAGCTCAGGATCCTAATCATCACCATTACCCCCTTGCGTTTGGTGTAATTGATCGTGAGAGAGATGATAGTTGGATCTGGTTTTTCAAAATGCTGAAAAGCGTTATAGTGGATGTTCCTGGACTGGTTTTTATAAGCGACAGACATGCAAGCATCATCAAGGCAGTCATTGAGGTGTACCCGAGCGCTAAGCATGGACATTGTGTCTGGCATTTGTCTCAAAACGTGAGAGGAAATGTGAAGAATGACAAGGATGAAGTTGCAAAGAAATTCATAGAGTGCGCTCATATTTATACTAAGAGTGAGTTTGAGAGAGAGTATGGTGCATTTAAGAGTAAGTTTCCTAAAGCCGGTGACTATATAGATAGGAGTATAGAGCTGGATAAATGGACGAGGTGCTATTTTGAAGGAGACAAGTATAACATCGACACTAGCAATGCCGCAGAATCAATGAACAGTGTGTTTAGGAAAGCAAGGAAGTACCCCCTATTGCCTATGATTGATGCGATTATTGAAAGACTTTCTGAATGGTTCAACAAACATAGGAAAGAATCTGCTTCTGCATCGGACAAAAAGAAAATGGTGCCTTTTGTGGAGAATGAAGTTCACAGGCGATGTGCAATTGCTAAACTTTTAACGGTGACTGAGCTGAACAGCTTCCATCTTGAATACAACGTTAAAGGACTCGATGGGAAGACATATTTGGTGGACTTGAAGATGAAAAGTTGTTCTTGTAGATGTTTTGATATAGACAAGTACCCGTGTGTCCATGCAATAGCCGCAACCAGCAATCTCATGAGGACGGAAGGGAGAACAGTGAGTATCCAAATCTATGATCTCTGCTCGAAATATTACTTGATTGAGTCGTGGGCATTGGCATATTGCAGAACGATTTATGTAGTGCCGCATGAGTCTCATTGGAGTGTTCCTGCTGATATTCAAGAATTGTTCGCCTTACCGCCTGAGTACACCAAAAGAAAAGGAAGAAATCAAGAAGCACGGTATCCATCCACCGGAGAAAGTCGCCGCCGAAAGAGGAGAATGTACAAGTATGTGCCTGGCATAGACTTGGAGAGGTGGTTGCAGCCCGAAAGGCATGATGAACAAACTTAATTTATGTGTTTGTATTTGTCTCGGATTAGTACTACTAGTTCATCTTGGTACAACTAAGAACATATTTGTATTTGTGTGGATTTGAATTGATTGGATTTGTACTATCTGGTTCATCTTGGTACAACTAATAACATATATGTATTAATATCATTAAGGAGGTTCACGATGTGTTATACACATAGTTGTACCTGCATGTCTAGTTGTATAAATTTCATAATAGTTGTACTTTTGCGAATTTAGGGTTTTTGTAGTTGAACCGTGATATATATTATTACGTTGTAGTTGTCCATATGATTTTCTAGTTTCCATGGTCATTTAGGAGGTTCTCATAGTGCAAAATATGGATAACATGAAATAATCTTCCGTTTCTTATTCATATTCTTGTTTCACATCAACCACACCTTATACTATAAGGAAGACATTAGTAATGTTAACCATGTTGGGATGGAAAAGAATCAAAATATATGATTTTGCAGAACTTGTACTATGTGAACTTCCAAAATGACCATGGAAACTAGAAAATCATGTGGACAACTACAACGTAATAATTTATATCACGGTTCAACTACAAAAACTCTAAATTCGCAAAAGTACAACTATTAGGAAATTTATACAACTAGACATGCATGTACAACTATGTGTATAAATTTCCAACTACAAAACCCTAATTTCAGCCAAATATTTAACATTTCCGACAACTATTTCAGATTTCCCCCCTAAATATTATTTCCCTCACTTTTCACTTTTCCCCCAAATGTTTTCATTTTCCTAACTTTTCCTTTCTCTTTCCCTTTACTTTGTCGCGAGAGAGAGGAGAGAGAGGAGCGAGGGAATTCTGAGGGAGAGAGAATCAATCCGACAGAGAGCGAGGCAATCGAATTTCGAGGCAATCCGACATAGATTCGTTGTTCCGATTTGGAGGTAAGCTCGATTTGGAGGTAAGCTCGATTTGGGGAAAAAATTAGGGTTTGTAGAATTTCAAAAAATTAGGGTTTGTAGAATCCGACATAGATTCGTTGTTCCGATTTGGGTTTTTGGGTTTTTGGGTTTTTGATCTGATCTACAGATAAGTCTCTCGATTCAAAAAATTAGCGTTTCTTCTGGGTTTTTGATCTGATTTTTGTGTTTGAATTTGTATCGGAACTGTGTACACCTATGGTCCGGCAGATATGGACCCCAGCTATAGCGACGATAAGCGGAACAAGAGGCTAATCGAAAGACTTTTCCATGTAGCCGACGCTGACTATGACATTCCGGAAGAGGTAAGCTCAAGAGGACGATGTGATGATTTGGGATTTCCCACAGAATGCTACTGTGGTGGGAGAGCAATACTAGCTGCATATCGCGGAGCATCATACCTCGGACGACTATATTACACATGCTCGTTGAATATCGATGTAAGTAATCTTCTTGACTTTTACATTATTTAAGTTCAATTATCTAATTTCCGGTTTGTGTAGGATGGAGAGTGTCATATCTTTAAATGGTGGGATGAGGCTATGATGGAAGAACTGGAAATGGTAAAGCAGCAATCTGAGATGATTCTTTCCATTGACCTTGATCTCAAGGCAGAGATGGTTGGATTGAAGAAGTCACTTTGTATAAGGGAGAATGAAACCCCTTGCATGCTTTTGAAGAATTTGGTTGCTTCAGTTCTTGTTCTCGTAGGTGTCATTTTGTACCTCTTTAAGTAGAGAAGAATGTAAGAATGTAATGTCACTTTAAGTTGCTTCAGTTCTTGTTCTGGTGTCACTTTTGTACCTCTTTAAGTAGAGAAGAATGTAATGTCACTTTTAAGTTGCTTCAGTTCTTCTTAAGTAGAAAAGAATGTAATGTCACTTTAACTGGATCTCAGTAGTACCAGTTGGACCGAAAAATAGAACTCAGTTGTCCCTAAAAGTCTTAGTGGTACCGAATAACTAGATCTCAGTTGTACCAGTTGGACCTAAAACACTAGAATTCATCGGCTAAAAACATGGAACAAAAAACACTACCATTCATCGGCTAAAAACGTTTCAGTTGGACCTAAAACACTAGAATTCATCGGCTAAAAACATTACATCGGCTAAAACATTTCATCGGTTAAAAACATTTCACAAAGTTCCAACAAAAACAAATCCTACCGAAACACAAAGTTCCAACATAAACAAATCCAAACGAAACACAAAGTTCCAACAGAAACAAATCTCTCGCTTCACAAAGTTCCAACAGATACGAAACACAAAGTTCCAACAGAAACAATCTTCGATTTCTTCTATTTCTTCAATTTCTTAGCTTCCCTCGCTTTCCCCCTTGTAAAAGGGGACCTCACCCACTGAGATGGTTCCCGCTTCCTCTTGTCTGCACCTCTCACAGAAGGAGTTGCACTTTTCCTTAAACAACTCTTGTACCTCTTGAATGGTCCCACCTCAGTCTTTTTCTCCTTGTCAACACCATCGGGTTCTTTCTCAGAAACTGTAGCCTCTTTATCCTTCTCAGTTGAACCAGTAGGACCGCCAGATCCTGATGCTGAGGCTGGTGCTGAGGCTTCTTTATCTTTCTCATTACCAACCGATCCTGGTGCTGAGGCTGGTGTTGGTGAGAAGACTGCTGGTGGTGAGGCTGGTGTTGGTGAGAAGATTGCTGGTGGTGAGGGATGAAATGGTGGTGAGAAAGGTGGTGGATATATTTCTGCTTCAACATCTTTCAGTCTCTCATCTATGCGTTCGATTCTCACATCCATTCCACCAAGCTTCTCCATGATTTCCTTAAACCCATTCTCCATCACTTTTTGCAGCTCCAACACTGATTCAACACTTTTTGCAGCTTCAACTGGTTCCTGTCTTCCATCTCGAGAACCAACGTCCAACTCGTACAGATTTTTCCACCATATCTTCTTCCTCTGTACGATTAGACGCTGTCTCCAACTATCAACGATTGGATCAATATAACCTATCCCATCATCAACATCATCGTCTATGATGCGCGCCAAAAGAGCTTTCTCACCCGAGTCCGGTTCTAATATGCTAGTAATATCCTGTGAATATCAATAAATATAACATAAAATCAAACTCATAACAACCTATCAATAAATATAACATAAAATCAAACTCATAACAACCTTCACAAACTCTAACCTTAGTACTTCCAAGCGCTTCATTTATGGCTTCCAATGGAAAACCTTTCATTGCTTCTTTGGTGAACTTGTGCTTGCACATCCTTGGACAATCTTTCTTTGCGGGTACTTCTTCTCGAAATTTGCTTCCAAGACTTCCAATACACTCAAATGCCATAATCTACACATGGAGTTACAATATCTCAGTATTAAAATCATATAACTATTAATCTAATACTTAAAGTCATATCTCAGAAAATATTTATATAGAGTTACCTCCAGAGGAACAATGAATCCAGAAAAGGCAGGTTGTGCTTTTGGTTTCACGGTGCCTTTCATGTTCTTCATCATGCACCGGATCCCTTCCATACATTCATCAAATGAATAACGCCCCCAGGGAAAATTCTCACACGCATTCACATCATCCACAACACGTAGGAGGAAGGGATCTATGTTTCCAACAGCCTTAGACTTTGCTTTCACTACTTTGCATAAGAAATACAAGATAGTCAACTTCTTCCGGACTGTAGAGCTCTTCTTGGTCTTCATTTCGTCCAGCTTCTCTTCCACATCTTTGATTTTAATTCCGTCTTTCCTTCCAAACACCTTCTCTACAAACTTCAAATCCCCCAATTTCTTATAGTTGTTGGGGTACTCATGGCAGGCAAATCCGGTTAACAGCGCGTGCTCTCTCATAGAATACCTAATAGGCACTCCATTCACCACAAACCAGCACTCTCTTTTCATCTCGGTACAAGCTGTGCGAAGCAAAAGCATCCACATGCCTTGAATCATGTGGTTTCGCTCCTTAGGCATGTGGAATATATGCTTAAATTGAGAATGCTTTCTAAACCATTTCAGTTCTCCTTCAAGATTTTCCTCTATGTATTCCACTGTCTGGGTCACAACACACCTAGTTCCTATCTTGCAACCCTTGGTGTATTCAGTTGGACCAAAGAACAGCTTCTCGGGCTGCAGTGGTTGAGTTTCATCATCGGTATCCTACACAATTGTACCAAAAAAATTAATCATACACAGTTGTCCCAGTTGTAAGACACTCGTCTACCTACTACCTAAACCAATACTATCCTAACTCAATTGTACTAGTTGTTTTCTCGACCCTAACCTGTAATTCCCCTAATTCACAGTCTCAATCTCAAGTATACATACCTCCTCTACTTCGTTGTCAACTTCCTCACTTGATTTTCTCTCTGCTCCTTTTTCCCCATCACCATCCTCCACACCATCATTTGACTTATTCTCTTCCGTTTCAACAACCGTGCTCGTTCCAACTTCAGTGCGGTTGGGTCCATCAGTGTGTGGTTCTTCATCAGTCCGAATGGGTACTTCTTCCCTGAGATTGGTTGCTTCTGCGTCTTCAGTGATGGGTTCTTGATCAGTGTGAATGGGTGCTTCATCACTGCGATTGGTAGAAGACTCAATGCAATTGGTTGCTTCTGCGTCTTCAGTGATGGGTTCTTGATCAGTGTGAATGGGTGCTTCATCACTGCGATTGGCAGAAGACTCAATGCGATTGATTGCTTCTGCGTCTTCAGTGATGGGTTCTTCATCAGTGTGAATGGATGCTTCATCACTGGGCTTGGCAGAAGACTCAGTGCGATTGGTTGTTTCAATATTGAAGCCACCTTTGGTCCTCTCTTCAGTGCTATTGGTTGCTTCTATTGTGGCTTCGTCTTCAGTCCTCTCTGTAGTTCGATTGGGAGATTCTTCTGTGGGATTATGTGAGTCTCCTGCTCCGCCTGGATCTTCATCTTCGCGGCCTTCTCTCGACTCATATGATTCATACACTGGTCCTGTACCAGATGTTTTAACCCTAGCCATGACTACGGCGGTTTATCCCGAGACTATAGAGGTGGAAGAAGAAACGATGGAGAAGAAGGAGACGAAGACGATTGCGAAGAATGAGAGGAGACAAATCGCCGGAGAACAATCGGAATTAGGGGGGTCGAGATGGTCGATTTT
Organism: Eutrema yunnanense; assembly: GCA_002933935.1. Taxonomy (NCBI): domain Eukaryota; kingdom Viridiplantae; phylum Streptophyta; class Magnoliopsida; order Brassicales; family Brassicaceae; genus Eutrema; species Eutrema yunnanense. The sequence goes on along the minus strand of PKML01010201.1, from coordinate 256,431 downwards.
AGGGAAACCGTTTGACTTCCGTCGAGTCAGACGAAGACGATTTTGGAATTTTAGGCAGTTGGGACTTATGAAAATCAGTGGGAAAATTGGGGAAAATTGGGGAATTAGGGATTTGGAATAAATCGGGTTGATGGATGGGAAATGGGTGGGTATTATTGTAGTTGGGTTGTAATTAAAAGAAGATCAGAGGGGCTAATTTGTATTTTGACGAGTTTTTGATTTAAAAAAAATTCAAAAGTAAATTAATTTTTAAAAGAGTGGCATATGTGAACATTTTTTAAGAAAAGGTGGCTTTTGTGCATTTGTTCCTCCTCGTCGCTTCCTCGCCTCTGAGATCTCCAGAGAGGCAGATAATCAGATCAGAGAGAGAGCGCGATTACTCTTTCGAAGTTGGAGTGTGGAAATGACAACTAGATTTTGAGTTGGATAGTAGTGTCGCTCGCGATTAGGTTGAATTAGCGGAATCGAAAATGGTGTTCAAGAACAAGCTCTTCTTCTCTTCGAAGAAATCCGGATCTTCGAGCCCCGATAGTTCTAATAGTCCCAGATCTGTTGGCTCCAACTCTCCGATACGATCAGACAAAAAGAAACCTAAATCCGCTTCCAAAGAGGAAACCCCGATCCCTAATAATCCTATCCCCGTTGCTGGATTTTCCGGAATTGGTTGTAAGCAGACGCAGATTAAAGATGGTTCGAAGAAGAAGGATGGATCATCGAAGGGCAAACAAGTTCCAACCCAAGTTCAAGCACACTCTATCGGAAAATCGAACTTGTCTCCCAGTTCCGAGGCGAAGAAATCAGCCGCGCCGCGGGACGCGATAGAAGGACCCGCTTTTGTTTCTCCAATCATGGCCTCGTCTCTGGGCTTGAACCGGATCAAGACGAGATCCGGACCGTTGCCACAGGAAAGGGTTTTCAATTTTAGGAATGATGGAGAAACTCCGCCTCTGTTATGTACGAGCAAACTGTCGAAGATGGGTACTGATGGGGGCTCGGGCTCCGGTTCAGCCACTTCTGGCTTTGGTACTGGCAATAAGAAGAAGGAAGCTGGGAGTAGCAAGGTAGGGTTTGAAGAGAACATGGGTCGCGCTCGAACGAGTGACAATAAGAGTGATCGTGATAGTATGTCTCCTGATACTGGACCACCGAGGAGCCTCAGCCCTACGTTACCGGTATCAGGATCTCGATTGCAGAATGTAGCATCCTCATCGGTAACTGGTATGTCCACAGATACTAACAACATCTTGAAATGGTTGGTGGGTGATACGATGTTTCTGTCTCAACCCCTTCCGTAGCTTTGATGTTAAATGGGAGTTCTATTATTAAGACATGAAAACGCATTGGCAGTTTGCTGAATGCTGGTAATATGATGGAGACTTATGCCCGTATCATCCTCGATAGTTATTAATTGGAGCTTATCACCACCTTGGCACCTCTTATTCTGAACTGTATCTAGATATTGTGTGTCACCTGTTGACTTTTCAGTTCTTATTTCTCAAGTTTTCTTATGATGGCACTTCGCAGGTCGCTCTGAGGTGTCATCTGGACGCTCTGGCCCTCTAAGAAATTCAGAATTTTGCACCCCAGAGGTACCCCTTTCTCCTTCACATATATATTTTAAGTAGTTTGTGCTATGTGTATTAGTTTTAACTTTTAAGTGATCTTGGTGACTTGACGTTTATCTTTTTAGAATTCGTATGAATGGGAAAATCCAAAAGAGTCTGAATCACCACGCTATCAAGCCTTACTTCGTATGACCAGTGCTCCACGAAAGAGGTTTCCTGGTGACATCAAAAGCTTTTCTCATGAGCTGAACTCAAAAGGTGTACGCCCCTTTCCACTGTGGAAGCCTCGTAGGTCGAACAATGTGGAGGTATTTTAGAGTCTCCTATCTCTATTAATCCCCTGCAAGTTTCGTTGTATGCCGAATCTAATAGTCTGTCTTTTCTAGGAAATATTGGTTCTAATTCGGGCAAAATTTGATAAAGCAAAGGAAGAAGTAAACTCTGACCTTGCAGTATTTGCTGCGGACCTGGTGGGAGTTCTTGAGAAAAATGCAGAAAGCCATCCTGAGTGGGAGGAAACATTTGAAGACTTGTTAATTTTGGCTCGCAGTTGTGCTATGACTACTCCTGGAGATTTCTGGCTTCAGTGTGAAGGCATAGTTCAGGATTTAGATGATAGACGTCAAGAGCTTCCTCCGGGCGTTCTCAAGCAGCTTCATACTCGGATGCTTTTTATACTTACCAGATGTACGAGATTACTTCAGTTTCATAAGGAAAGTTGGGGGGAAGAGGAACAAGTTGTACAATTACGTCAGTCAAGAGTTTTGCATTCTATAGAGAAAATACCTCCTAGTGGAGCGGGAAGGAGTTCAAGTGCTGCAAAGGTCTTAAAGATACCACCATCCACCAAGAAAGCTTATAGTCAGGAGCAGCGTGGCTTGGAATGGAAGGAGGAAGTTGTTGTACGCTCAGTTCCTCCTCTCTCTCCTCCTGAAAATTATATTCTTAAGGAATCTGAATCTCCTGCAAACATTGATAGAATGTCTTCCTGGAAGAAACTTCCATCTCCAGCACTGAAAACTGTGAAAGAAGCGCCAGCATCAGAAGAGCAGATTGATATCAAAGTTGAACCTCCAAATATGGTTAAAAATCGACAACCTAGTGATGATACGGCTGTTTCTATTCTCAACTGCCCTCCAGCAAAAGATTCTCATGAACATTCGCCCAAGCATCGGCACAATATTTCTTGGGGTTACTGGGGGGAACAACCACTTATTTCGGAGGAAAGTTCAATAATGTGCCGTATCTGTGAGGAGGAAGTTCCCACTACCCATGTTGAAGATCACTCTAGAATTTGTACATTGGCTGATAAATATGACCAGAAAGGACTGAGTGTTGATGAGCGGCTGATGGCAGTTGCTGGAACTCTTGACAAGATAGCAGAGACCTTCAGGCATAAGGATAGCCTAGCAGCCGCAGAAAGCCCAGATGGTATGAAAGTATCCAATTCAAATTTGACTGAAGAATGTGATGTTCTCTCGCCAAGGCTGAGTGATTGGTCACGAAGAGGGTCAGAAGACATGCTTGACTGTCTCCCGGAGACTGATAATTCAATTTTTATGGATGATCTGAGAGGTTTACCCTTAATGTCATGTAAAACTCGTTTTGGTTCCAAGTCTGATCAAGGCATGACAACTTCATCTGCCAGTAGCATGACTCCTAGATCCCCGATTCCGACCCCTAGACCTGATCCAATTGAAATGATTCTAGGAGGCAAGGGTACATTCCATGATCAAGATGATATTCCACAGGTTTGTGATGGTTGTGTTCCATCTTCATAAGTTTTCTTGTCTTTTGTTATCCAATATTCCCCTGATCAAAAACATTCTTGACAACCGATAACGCAGATGAGTGAACTTGCTGACATTGCAAAATGTGCAGCAGATGCCATTCCGGGTGATGATCAATCAATTCCATTCTTACTTTCTTGTCTTGAAGATCTGAGGGTTGTCATAGACCGCAGAAAGTTTGATGCACTTACAGTAGAAACTTTTGGGACTCGCATAGAAAAGTTGATCCGGTGAGTTCCTTGGTGCTACTTCTGTATGAGATATCTGCTTGAGTCCCTCCCTCAGTCTTCTTTTTGCGTGCATGTATATTTTCTGGAAGATGTTTTATGGTTTCCAGAAAGATTATGTGTTAAGTATACTTTTCTTGATTATGTAGGGAGAAATATCTGCAGATGTGTGAGCTTCTGGATGACGAAAAAGTTGACCTATCAAGCACTGTAATCGATGAAGATGCTCCTTTAGAAGATGATGTTGTTCGGAGCTTGAGGACCAGCCCGGTACATCCGCGGGACCGCACATCCATAGATGATTTTGAGATTATAAAACCAATAAGTCGGGGAGCTTTTGGGAGAGTGTTTTTGGCTAAAAAGAGAACAACAGGAGATCTATTTGCAATCAAGGTAAACGATATTTTGCTTTGTTCTCTTTTCAGTTCTTTTTTCTTTTGTTACAAAGATTCTATTTTTGTAGTTAGGCTAACGTAGTTGGCAAAATAATTAGTAGGATTTTCTTTAATCTTGTCTTTTAATGTCTGTCATACTCCTCAGGTTCTGAAAAAGGCAGATATGATCCGCAAGAATGCTGTTGAAAGTATACTTGCCGAACGTGATATTTTGATCAATGTTCGCAATCCCTTTGTGGTGAGGAGCAGGTCTAGCCTTTTAAGCATATTCTCTGGATAGATCTGCTTCTTTTAACATAACTTTGTTTTGAGCAGGTTCGTTTCTTCTATTCTTTCACTTGTCGTGACAACCTGTATCTGGTGATGGAGTATTTAAATGGAGGGGACATGTATTCGTTGTTGAGAAATTTAGGTTGCTTAGAGGAAGATATTGTCCGTGTATATATTGCCGAAGTTGTAAGTTCTGCATGTTTATTTTATTAATAGTTCATGCTATAGAAGCTCTAGAAAGTGATTCCATGATGACCTTCCTTGTCAGGTCCTTGCTTTGGAATATTTGCATTCTGAGGGTGTTGTTCACCGTGATTTGAAGCCTGATAATCTGTTGATTGCGCATGATGGTCATATTAAGGTACCTTTTTTCCATTGTTAGAATTCTTCTGCCATCTTTTGGGAACTTATGGGTACCATTATAGTCCTTCAGAATACTTTTGTTGTCTTGCTATTTGAAGCTTAGGATATTGTGTTCTGGTCTTAGAAATAAATTCTCAGAGTCACTGACCTTATGGTTTCTTTCGTTTTATTGAGCAGTTGACAGATTTTGGGCTCTCAAAAGTTGGTCTCATCAACAGCACCGATGATCTGTCTGGTCCTGGGACGTCTCTGCTTGATGAGGAGGAATCACGATTACCAACATCTGAGCATCAGCTTGAAAGGCGCAAGAAACGGTCTGCTGTGGGTACTCCTGACTACTTAGCGCCAGAAATTCTTTTAGGGACAGGACATGGTGCGTTCTAATCTTGGTGTCTGCCATCTTTTATTCAACATTGTTTCTTTAGTAGAATGATTGGTATTTGGCTGGGATTGGTTATTTGAGTAGAAAAAAAAACGCTACTACGAATCTATGTCTGCTCTACTGAATTGGTATATGTAGAAGGGTTATATATTATATATGCTAAGTACGTTGGACCACTGAGTTTCAGATATTTCTGTTCCGTTTATCACATGCCAAGACTGCAAAATATTATATTTACTTGCACTATTTTTCAGGTGCAACTGCGGATTGGTGGTCTGTTGGCATCATTCTGTTTGAACTCATTGTGGGAATTCCACCCTTTAATGCAGAACATCCCCAGGTGAGAGACTAATCACTGCGTTGTTTCCTGTTAATGCTTTGATAGAGGAACAAATGTTTCTCAAGGTCTTAAAAACTAAAATTCTTACTTGTCCTGGTCTTCAAATGCCGTGTTGTTTTTTTGTATTGGCTTCTTTACTCCTATAACATATATTTGAAATAATTACTTATGTTATAAAGAGTACTTTGCATCTAGTTTTGGGTTTTAACATTTTAATGTAATTTCCTTGGTTTGTTCTAGCAAATATTTGACAATATTCTCAACCGTAAGATACCATGGCCTCATGTCCCGGAAGAAATGAGTGCTGAAGCCCACGATATTATAGACCGGTAAGAGATATTCTCTCTCTCCTTGTCTCTAATCATACACATCACACTAGGGCCGTTTCCAGAATCATCAGTTGTGCCATAAAATACATTGATGAACAACTCTGTTCTGCTCATGTTCTTGAGTAACTATCTGTTTCGCTAGCGTCCAAAGTAAATGAACATGCGAAAGACGTTGGATTCAAATTCTGTAACAAAATGTCATCTTCTTTTTCTAGATTTTTAACAGAAGATCCTCATCTGAGACTTGGAGCTAGAGGGGCTGCTGAGGTAAGAATGGATGTCTTTTTCTGTGATGACTAGTTCCAGTTTGTTGTAAACTGTGATTGACACAAATTTCATGACGCAGGTCAAGCAGCACATCTTCTTTAAAGACATCAATTGGGATACACTAGCGAGGCAAAAGGTGCTTTTTCTTTTTCTTTTGAAGATATAAGCTTTGCAGAAGCAGACCCTCAGGCCGTATCAAAAGTCTAACGCTAGTTTTCTTTAGGCTGCATTTGTTCCAGCTTCAGAGAGTGCAATTGACACTAGTTACTTCAGAAGTCGCTACTCGTGGAACACATCGGATGAGCAATTTTTCCCGTCGGGTGAGGTTGAAGATTATAGTGATGCTGATAGCTTGAGTGGCAGCAGTGGTTGCTCGAGCAATCGTCATGAGGAGGGAGAGGTAAGATTCACTGATCCACTTCAAGCTCCTTAAATATAGTAGAAAAACTCTTAATCATGAATGTTCTTTGGACATCTAATTCCTCCAAAATGGATCAATGTTGGTGCGCAGGTTGAACAATGTGAAGGACTTGCAGAGTTTGAGTCTGGCGTACCTGTAGATTACTCTTTCAGTAATTTCTCGTTTAAGGTACTTAACACATGACTTCCATGTTAAGAGCCAATCTTGTGTTGGCTCATAAGAGAACATCTTACTTAGCGCGCTCTAACTTGCTTCTTTCACGGTTTGCAGAATCTATCGCAGTTAGCATCAATCAACTACGATCTTCTATCTAAAGGCTGGAAAGATGAGCCACAACCAAATTCGCGTCACAAGTAACATCCGCATTCCTGTATTCATGAAAATGCAAAAAAATACATGTATATTATTAGATCATATAGACACTAGAAGATGAATATTATTATTTTGACAAAAAATCATTACATCTTTTAAAAAAAAAAAAAAAAAAACCGTATAGTACATCCATCGTGATAATGGCAAAGTAGAACGATGCGATGTATTTTGTTTAATTCGAAATTCAGTGAATTGGAAATACAATCATACACTGAGTGGTTTTCCCATGTTTTTATAATCACAAGAACATGTAAAGCTTAGAGATAGAAGCTCACAACCTACTTAACCTTAAATAATTTCAAATGCCATTTAGGACGCAACCCTACATAACCTCGATAACTTTTTTTTGGATTTTGAGGGAACAAAAATCATAAAGTAAAGTCAAAACATGCAAGACGACGTCGTAATCTAGTCTCCCTTATCTACACACTTGTATCCAATAATATAATAATTCCTTATTGGATTGCAAAAACCTGATAGTATTAAAGAGACAAAAAGCTGAAACAGTTAATTATTATAATTGAAATAAAGTTAAAAGCACTAATAATTACAACCACAAGGAACTCCTCATCATCAGTGCCCACACATGAGATTTTAAAAACCAAAATTAAGAACATCTTCTAATTAACGACCCCAACTCTAATTCCCCGCCATATTCTTAAACTAACATTTAAACATCAAAGATTCCACATTTTGAGACATTCAACAACGAAAACGCCGTCGTTTTATATCCTCGTTCCAACTGGTTAACCTCTCTCGAGCTTCCTTGCGTCCATTTGTCTAGCCCACCCGATCCGAACCCGATTGGCGCAACTCCTGGATCCTCTTCACCACCTCCACCATCACTGGCCGCTTGTCAGGGTGCTGCTCCGTACAGTCAATCCCCAGCTGCAGCATCCCCGCCATCTCTTCTTCCACCGTCTCCAAACTCATCAGCTCCGAGTCAAAAACCTCGCTCCTCCACTCCTCTCTCTCCACCGAATGCACCCACCTCGCCAAATCCATTCCTTCCTCATTCATCACCGAGTTAGACGGAGCTTTTCCGGTGAACAGCTCTAGCAACACCACACCAAAGCTGTACACGTCCGCTTTCTGTGAGACACGCCTCGGGTCTGTTACTTCTGGCGCACGGTACCCGGTTACCCGGTTTGGGGTTGTGGGTGAGGTCCCGACGAGCTGAGCCAGGCCGAAATCAGAGACCCGTGCGTCGTGGGAGTTTGTTAAGAGGATGTTGGACGACTTGACGTTTCCGTGAGAGCTCAATTGGTCTTGAGAGTGAAGATAGTCTAAGCCACGAGCTGCTCCAAGGGCAATACGTGATCGGATTTCCCAGTCCAGTGGAGTCCGGCCTGCGCCTTTGTTTCCTGTAACATAGCATGACATTAGCACAACAGAGAAACAACAAAAAAGTTATATTCTCAGAAACTAGAACACAGGAATTCTGGAGTTTTCATTGTTCCTGCCAGTCAAGGAATCCAAGGTTAACTACTGTCCCCACTAATTCACATAAGCATTTACAAAGCACTTCCTGTGTAAGCCATATCTATACATTATTTTACAAATCAGACTGGAATCCAAGGTTTTGTAAGAAGTATTATTCTACAAATCAGACTTGTATCACACAAGGAGATATAGCGTTCTACAGCCTCTGATTACTAATTGTGCCAAAGTTTAAGATTCAGCAGCTAAGTATAAACAATAAAAATCACAATTTTCAGCAGAGAAAGAGATAAGATAACTCTCACTCACCGTGTAAGAGAGCTGACAAGCTTCCCATAGGCATGAAGTCATACACAAGCAGCTTCTCGTCTCCACTGTAATAGTAAGCTCTCAACGGCACCAAGTTCTCATGATCCATCGCCCCGACAACCTCAATCTTCTCCTTGAACTCTCTGTCCGCCATCGTCACATCCTTCAGCCTCTTCACAGCCACCAATGTCACCGCGTCAAGCACCGCCTTATACGCCGTCCCGAACGTTCCCTTCCCCAGAACCTCCGCCGAAGCTCTCAACAGATCCTCCAGATCGAAAACCTTTGTCGCGTTCCCAAAGAAGACTAATTTCTTCGTCCCCGGACTGTTTACTTCCACCGCTTTCGCGTTTCCCGTAATAGCCGCCGCCGTGGAGTACTCGTTTCCACTCTCGGTTGCGGTTGCTTCCACCGCCGGTTTCTCGCCGGGGATTTCGATTTCATGCTGCTTCATGGTTGCAATGTCGACGGCCCTTGATCTCTCGTTTCCCTTTTTCCGTAAGAGAAGCATCAAAATCAGAACAATCAGGGAAAAACCAACCACACATCCAATCACTATCCCGGCTATCGCTCCGCCGGAGAGCTTTCTCTTCTTGCCCTTGCTTCCCTCCACAGTTCCGGGAATGTTTCCGACGGAAATTGGCTGGCTTGGCACGGTTCCTTCATTGATGCAGAGATCGAGCGGTTTGCCGCAGAGTGAAGTTCCCATAAACGAATCGGAGTCGAATTTCTGCAGACTCTTTGGTATGGATCCGTTCAACAAGTTATTGGAGACGTTGAACTGATCCAAATGCAAATCCATGTCTAGAAGAGAGCCAGAGAGCTTGTTGTTCTCCAGGTACAGAGACTTAAGCCTCGTGAGGTTTTTAAACCCTGACGAGATCTCGCCGGTAAAACCATTCCCAGCTAGATTCAGCCTGACGAGGTTGCTGAGACTGAACAAGACCTCTGGTATCTCGCCGGAGAATCTGTTTCCCTGCAGGTACAGACGACGTAGGTCGGAGCAGCTACCGAGATCCAGAGGGAGTGTGCCGGTTAGCCCATTGAGGCGGAGGCTGAGCGTACGGAGCTGTGTTAAATTACCGAAAATGCCCTCGGGTATATGGCCGGAGAGCGCAACGCCGGGTAAACGGAGGGCGGTAACACGGCCACCGTCGCATACGACGCCGGTCCAGTTGCATGGTGTGGTGTGTTTGATGTCCCAGAGGAATGTGCGGCCGCGGACGGCGGAACGAAGGGAGAGAAGGGCGGATTTGTCGGCGGCAAGATCCTGGATGGACGGAAGAGGAAGAGAGAGGAGAAGAATCGAGAGGAAGAAGGAGAGACTCGGCATTGTAAGAAAGGAAAAGGGAGAGAGAGTGAAGAGAAACCCTAAAGAAAGGCTCTGAAGAAGGTTGTGGTTACAGAGGAGAAGGAGTGAAGTGAAGAAGCCCCTAATCAGTCAACAACACTCTCTCTCTCTGTTAATCGCTTTTTTTTTTAGTTATTAAGTTTTGAATATTTAAATAAAAACTTCTAAATGTGACAAAAACGACAGTTCTATCTTTCTATGCTTAGACAAAAATATGTGATTCTTAATTTCATTTGGTTATGTATATATTTTAGTATCCTATGTGAACCTTTAGCTGTATTTGTCCTATCTAGTATCTATCTACTAATATCGCTCGCTACTAAAGATTCTTTGCTCCATTACCAAAATCTTAACTATCGATTTAGATTACCAAAAGCCACCCATATCAAAAAGGGTTCTAACAAAAAAAAAATGCTGTGAAATGGAGAAATTAGCAAGTGGATGTGTTTACTTGGAATCCAAAAAAAAAGTTAAATACCCATTAAAAAAAACCCGTGTCAATCGCTTCTCTTTTGGTTGATGTCTTGGTTTTAGTCAGCTGTGGTATTTGGTGAAGGTGCTTGACTGTATTCCAGTTAACGGAGTAGCTCCTTTGCGTTCGTTGTCGCCTTTGCTGTTTAGTTTCAATTGTCTGGTTCTTTTGATCAGAGGAGGATCGTGTGGTTTGCAGATTTGTCAACGAATTCCGGTGATTTAGCCAGACTCTGTTTGTTCGTGGCTTTTTCCGATCTCACTAGTGCTGTGAAAGGAGTCTTTTATCAAGGTTCAGTCGGCGTCTTTTCCGCAAGAATAATAAAACTAAGTGTTTGTCTTCATTCCTCTAACTCTGGTTCTGCCTTTGTTCTCATTTTCTCTCTTTCGTTCGCTTGGTATTATTAGTTGTTGCTGGTTTCGGTTCCAGTTTGTAATTTTAGTTTGGAACTTGCTTGTCTTCCCTTGTTTGGGCCTAGTATTTCAGTTTTGTCTCCGAATAATTTTGTATTATGTCGGCTTTGTTTCCGGAGATATGTATTTTTTTCTCCGGCTCTGTTTCCCTCGTTTGGGTTTTTAAACTTTTGTAAAACTCTATAATTTCAATAAAACTCCAGATGACAAAAAAAAAAAAAATTGATGAAATTCCCTGCATCTGAGTAAAGTTGGTGCTCTTCTCAAGATACATACACTTATTAGTTCAATGTATTTCTTCGTTAGTAGTAAAATTGGTTTTTCTATATAAATAACGCGCATGGGTTGTAAAGGGAGAAAAAGAACATGGGTTGTGTTAAGACTGGTAGGACCGTAACATGTAAGAAAGCCAGCAACAATAATTTACAGCATTAAAGTTTTTTTACACAACAACAACAAAAAATAATACATTCCCTATTTTGTGATTGTCTCTCTCCACTCTGTATCGATTTTTTTCTTTTTCTTTTTCTTTTCGATATGATCAATCCACAGTCTGTAATTGTATTATTATCAAACAAAAGGGGTCCCAATAATGTTTTATTTTAAATCACGACGGTCACAGTGATTATATAGAAACAAACATAGTTGAGCGTTACGTTTCTGCAAGGCAACGGCTACAATAAACTTAAATGGTAAATCCTTTATTGCACCATATATGGTTTAATCAGATTCAATTAATTTCAATATTAGAGAAATCAAAGGACTGAATTGAGTTCATACTGGGAAAAGAGATCGCTTCTTCAATGTTTAAACATATATATAACCTCTGGTCAGAGTACTATAATTCGTTTAATCATAACTCTTTATTCATGTATAAACGATAAACATACATACAAGATCATATCTTTTTGTGACGAACAATTTCAACCTAGAATCTAGAATTGTATGACAAGGAGGAAGGGCTTACTAGAATCATGTTATCTGGTAAATTCTCTGTTACTTGAAACCAAAACGAAATTAGGGTTCTTTCTTTTGTTTCAATCGATTACCCTTCTTCTGAACCAAAGCAACAGCCGAGGTTATAACGCACATAGCCAAGAACGGGAGAACAATTGAAGTCTCTGCCTCTTTCATTCTTCCTAGTGGCAATGATGAGTTCAAGCTCATAGTCCCAAACTTCGTTCTTGAATCGTCTGGTCTACATATAACGTGACAGTTTTAAATAAATACATATATCAGACCAATAAGGGACTAGTGGACAAGACAACCATGTGGTGTCCTTTGATGAACTGTTGAGATAGGTTTCATGAGATACCTTATGAAACTCTTCATTTTATGCCACAAAGACGATTCTTTTCTGGGTTCTGACCCAAAACTATGCTCTTCTTGACGAGTTTCTACAAAAGAGGATTATAAGTTTTGAACTCTCTTTTTTTTTTAATTATTAGTTTCTGAAATAGATTCGATTAGCGTTGTACCAGTACTACTGCTGGATCTTCTAACCGCCAAGAATTCCTCTACCAACTTGCGCTCCCTCTCGCTGTCATTTACGTTGTTTCAAGCTTTTTAGTATACAAAATATGACATAAAGGGCTAAAAGGGAAGTGACGTGACACAAACCTTAGCTTTTTGGGGATCGTAACCTTCACTACAAAGCAATGATCACCCCGAATTGAAGGTCTATCCGTGTTTGGAACTCCTTTCCTATGTAATTTCACAGTGTCGCCTGGCTGAGTTCCTGGCGGAATCTGAAGATCCATTGTTCCCTCAACTGTTTCTACCTGGAAAAGAATGATGTCATACCTACAAGTTTCTCATTATCGAGTAACGTCAAGCAACAACTTAAAATCACCTTTGTGACTGTCCCAAGTATTGCATCTGTGAAATCGATATTGATCATGGAGTATAGGTTAAGGCCTTCCCTCCGGATTCCACGCTTTTCATCAACTTGAAGAACGATGAACAGGTCACCAGCTCGTCCACTATGGAAATTAGAAACCATATTGAAAAAACCAATTGCCAGAGCACTAAATATCAGGGTATGTAGGTCGAAAATAGCAGATTTTACCTTCTCTTGTCCACGTTACCTTCGCCTTGAATCCGCATTGTGGCTCTGTCGCTGACACCAGGAGGGACAACAACATCCATTTTTTTCCTAGACCGTAGTCTCCCGTTGCCAGTGCACTTTCGACACTTATCAGTTATGATTTTGCCATCACCACCACATTTGGAGCAGGTGGAAACCTATATATCACACAGTTTATCATCTATAGCACAAGTCAAGGGAAATGAAAATTTCCATTTTAGTAATAGCAGGTGATCAGAATAGTATTGGCTACAACGAGTTACCTGAGACATGATTCCAAAGGGTGTTCTCTGAGTGTCCATCACACGCCCTTTACCACCACAATTGCTACACTGTTTAACAGCATTACTGGATTTAGCACCTGTTCCTCCACAGCCATCACACGTTTCTAAATAAGAAACCTCGATCTCCCGTTTTACTCCAAAAACCGACTCTTCAAAGCTCAACCGCAGATCATACCTAATGTACATGTTCCCCGAGTATCAGTCAAGAAACAAAAACTCCCAAAGGTTGGGAGACAGATAATTTCCCCTATTCTCAAGAAAAGAAAACACATTCGGAAAATAGACTAGGACGCAACTCGAACCTAGCAAAAGGGATAACCGGAATTTCTAATTTTCTGTTGCTAACCATCGCCCACCACAGAAGGGAGGCAGTAATCAAATGCTAATCCATGGGGAAAACATAATTTGAAAGCAAGTATAGCTCGTGAACAAACTTGAATAAGAACTTTACCGAATGTCGAGGTCAAGGCTTCTCTTATTCATGAAATCAAAAGCCATCCCTCCTGATTCACCCATTCCCCCAAAGAATCCATCAGAACCTCCAAAGAATGCACTGTACAAGTCAAATGGATCCACCTGAAGAATTGAAAAAAGAGGTCATTAGAATATTTAAAAGAAGTTGATTAGAATCTCTTCATAAGTGACTTACCCCTTGTGAAGCATCCTGTGATCCATCAAAACCCCCTTCTAAACCTGCCTCGCCAAAGCGATCATACACGGATCTCTTCTCCTCATCAGATAATACCTACACGAATGCTTCATTCCCAGGTGTAATAAGCAGCAAAAACTTCACAAAACGAAGACGCAGATTCCATCAAAACCAGGCATTTGACAGAACTTGTGTTACCTCGTAAGCAGCACTAATCTGTTTGAACTTATCTTCTGCACCAGGGTTCTTATTCATATCCGGATGATACTGTTACAAAATCACAAATCTAAGCTTAATTCCAAAGAAAAAGGGGAGAAAAGTGAGTAAGCGAGAATCTCGAAGAGTGACCTTGCGAGCGAGTTTTCTGTACGCGCTCTTGATCTCCTGCAAGGTGGCGTTGCGGCCGACATTTAAAGTGGAGTAGTGATCCGTGCCGGAGGCCATGGTGACCCCACGACGGCGATTTCCGCCGGAAAACCCACATCTCCGAACACGCAAAAAAATCGGTAGAGTGGGAGATAAATAGAATGACGCATTGAGATGTGGAAACTGATTCCGGAAGCAAAGAGCTGGGTTTATAGATGGAATCAATGCACAGCGAGCCATCGCAGCCATTTCATCTCCCTCGAGCTTCCGGAATTTGAGAGGGGAGAGGGTTTTAACGTGGTCTTTGCTCAGTGGTCATCGTACACGGCAACACTGGGCTAGATTTCAAGCTCACATCCAAACGACGTCATTTCATGTTAATAGGTATTAATAATTTGGGCCGAGCAGCTTAAAATTAAATACCCAATAAGGCGGCCTTCTAAAAAATATTGCGAGTTATAACGATTCGTTTCTTTTCTTTTTCTTTTCTTTTCTTTTTGTAGATTATGTTATAACGATTTAAATTTTTAAAATTTTTTTTATTTCATCGATATATTCTATTATTATCTGAAACTATAGAAAAGGTACAGTTTCTGAAATTCAGTTCAACCATTATTAACTATATAATAACGAATTTGCACCTTGTTTGTTAAGGAAAAATATATATTTTCTATGTTGAAGTAAAAAAATAAAAACCTACAAATATGTTAAAAAAAAAAACCAAAATTGAATAAAATATCCCGAGTTTTGTATGCTAATATATGCTTCCAAATTTGATGAATCATCATTCAAATCTGATATTCCATCAAATAAATTAAGAGAAAAATGTCAAAAAAACCATCAACTTACAAATTATGGCCATTAAAAACACGAATTATGACGAGGGAAGTTTAAATCATATGATTTTGTTGACTTCAAATTTAAACCTTGAACTTTTGTTGACCGAGCCATAAAAGACACGACGTTAAATCCGATAACGGACCTCAGAAACGGGGTTATAATCCCGTTTAAATCAACGGTTAAATGAAACTACGTCGTTTTGTGAATAGATCTGCGATTTCAAAATCGATCTTTGCCCAATTTTCCTGTAACCCTAAATCCCCAATTCTTCTTCTTCTTCTCCTGCTCATATCGATTTCTTCTTCTTCTTCTGCTGATGGCCGCTCGTCACGCATTTCGTCGGTTGCAAACCGTGCGGGAAATTCGGAGATTATCCGGTGGAAAGGTGTCTCCGGCAGATGGATAGAGCTTTTAATTTCGGAGACAATCAGATCCTTCAGATGTACGGCTTCACGCATAAATCGCTGGGGAGCCGGCGCGTTAAACCCACGCGCAACCAGACGGACCAGCCCCTCGATGCCAAGGACGAGTTTGGGCTGCTTCATCCGTCGTTTAAAGCGGCGAAGCTCACGACAACGACGACGTGAGTTGAGGAAGAATATTGTTTTTTTTTTTTTTTTAAAATTAGGGACACACATTCCTTTTTTTTTTTTTAATTTGTTTGTAGTTTCCTTGATTACACTATGATTTTGATCTCCCATTGATGGTATATGGAGGAGTATTTAACGAGTTTAAAGTCATTTTTCGAAAATATATATTGGTAAGTTTCTCTTGAACGTTGAGCAAATAACAAAGCCAAAACAAGTTTCTCTTGAAATCTGTCGATTATACCATCAGCAGGAGAAGAAGAAGAAATCGATATGAGCAGGAGAAGAAGAAGAAGAAGAAAAAGAAGAATTGGGGATTTAGGGTTACAGGGAAATTGGGCAAAAATCGATTTTGAAATCGCAGATCTATTCACAAAACGACGTAGTTTCATTTAACCGTTGATTTAAACGGGATTGTAACCCTGTTTCTGAGGTCCGTTATCGGATTTAACGTCGTGTCTTTTATGGCTCGGTCAACAAAAGTTCAGGGTTTAAATTTGAAGTCAACAAAATCATATGATTTAAACTTCCCTCGTCATAATTCGTGTTTTTAATGGCCATAATTTATAAATTGATGGTTTTTTTGACATTTTTCCCAATAAATTAAAGTTTCCTTACAACTTGCTCTGTGTAAAACTTGAATCGGAATCTGATTAATAAAAACGCATTCATGAGTCAAGACACTTATTCTAGCTGAACTATAACAATATTAGTTCAGATGTTCTGAAAGTTTCTTTATAACTTCACAAAATAAAATAAAAAACAGTGCAAACAGATATTTCAAAATACAATTTTATAATGTCATAGATGATCACCAATCTTAGAGCAATTTTAATGGTGACACCTTTAAGGTGTCTAAACTTATATTTTAAGAATAAATTTAATATTAAAAAATTGATTGACACTCACTTACTTCATGTGATTAATATATGTGTGCAATGGTGACACCATTAGTGGGGTTCTACAAAAGACGAAGAGATCGATCATCTCGCAGCCATTTTTTTTTTTGTTTTCCTTCGGTCCAACCTAACGGCGACACGTGTCTTCTACACACCCGACGACCCCGTTTCAACAGGTTCAGTCCACAGATCCGTTTCATCTATTTTTCACCATATTAAATTATTTTTTAATCAAAAAATGTAAAAAACACCCTTCTTAGTTCAGCGTTAATCATGTTCTTAGCTTTCGTTTGTAGTGTTGGTCGACAACACCTATCACAGCTTTAATACTTACTTTCAATTTCTTTATTACTAATACTTTATGAGGAACGTTTACAAATGGCTGCAATGACTAAAGTGTGATGCATTGAGGTACTAACAATGTACTTGCCTAAGAAAACGTTATGTACAACTTTTCGTCATCGACTTAGTATGCCTTGCGTCACAAAAAGACTAAATTTTCTTAGTGGGAGAGACACGAATGTCCCCCACCCCACTCGCAAATAAATACTTATCACACATTCACAAATATCAAAAAGTTTAGATGACTTTTCCTCAATAAATATCACAAATATCAAAAAGTTTATTTGACTTTTTTATCCCAAAAGCTAGTCGCGAATTTCAATGCATGAGATTAGGAGTACAGAGCACGTGACTAGCATTACAGGTGTTCCCACCTAAAATCCCACCACCACCCTGCTTCTTCGGAATAAACTAAATTTTTTTTTGTTTAGTAGGTCACATGCCGAGACTTATATTATACTGTTTGTAAAGAATATTCGACATTTTTTAATGAATATATCACTCGTCATTATTAATCACAAAGTCTTATCCAACTACACGTTCAACCTCCGACGCGCCGGGACGTACTTTGTTATTAATCACTAATGACATTTTTAGATTAATCTTCACCATAAAAATCCTTTATTTAATTATTCGGAAATAAAAAACCAAAATGTCATGATAAGAATTATTTTAATCAGAAATGGTGCAATCACAAGGACCAAAGTCGCGAATTCAAAACAAAAAAAACCAAACCGGAGAAATCGAAACAAAGCCAACATATTGTAAAATGTGTGATTAGCCGAGGATGGTGGTTTCCGCGATCATGGAGGTAACGACATAAGGATCCATGTTAGAAGCTGGCCTTCGATCCTCGAAGTAACCTTTACCTTCTTTCTCAGTGTCTCGTCCCACTCTCACCGAAGCTCCACGGTTCG
Source organism: Eutrema yunnanense (assembly GCA_002933935.1). Lineage (NCBI taxonomy): Eukaryota > Viridiplantae > Streptophyta > Magnoliopsida > Brassicales > Brassicaceae > Eutrema > Eutrema yunnanense. Next base: position 238,755 of record PKML01010201.1, on the reverse strand, counting down.
CGACTCCCCAAGAGAACGTGTTGATGTCTGCGGTCTCGTGCTTCCCCGTCAGACGACGCTCGTTGCCTTCACCGTATGCAGCAATGTGCTCTTTGTGTTTCAACTGAAGCTTCTCTATCGCTTTCTTTATCACTGCTAATCCTCCATCGTTCCTCATCGTCTTCGTACTGTAGTTGCAGTGAGCTCCAGCTCCGTTCCAGTCACCCTGAACCCCATTCAAATAATGTTGCAACAATCCGGTTCCAATTGCATATCAAGTGTTATGATATTGGTCAGAAAACTAACCGGGACTGGTTTGGGGTCGAAGCTGACCATTACACCAGAGATCTCAGTGATCCTCTGTCAAAAGAGAAGTAGATGATATTATAGCAAATTTGAAGCTTTTGTCCGCAATAGCACCGGTTAAGTAGACTAGTACCTCGAGAAGGTATCGAGCGACCCAGACTTGATCACCAGCACCAATACCCTCGACAGGTCCGACTTGGAACTCCCACTGGCCAGGCATGACTTCTCCATTGACACCAGAGATGCCGATACCGGCGTAAATACAAGCCTTGTAGTGTGCATCCACTATGTCACGGCCAATGGCTTTGTCAGCTCCCACACCACAGTAGTATGGTCCCTGTGCCAACCCTCGAAAACATTATTATTTGATGATATGTCAAAAAGCGTGTTTCGATAACATTAGGATCAGATGATAAATGGATTTACCTGAGGGCCAGGGTAGCCACCAACAGGCCAACCAATTGGCCACTTCACATCCTTTTGCATCAATGTGTATTCTTGCTCAATCCCATACCTTTTAAGTCACACAACAGAGAGAGAGAGAGAGTATTAGTATTTGATTGATTTCGCAGAGGGATCAATAGACGAAAAAGGAGAGTACCAAGGCTCCTCAGAGGAAACTTTGGGGTCGCTGAAGATCTTAGCAGCGTTGTGCCTCTTGTTGGTCGGAATTGGATCTCCGGCCGGTGTGTAAGCATCACACATCACCTGCAGATATCACAATCAACCAATCATTTCTTAAAATCTGATATTGATCCAAACTGAATTCGTCACACTGATCATATCAAATCAACCCACCAGAATGTTGTTGCCTCCCCTGAACGGATCACGGAATATCGCCTGAGGGCTTTCGGTTCATCAACGAAAACAAAACAAAGTGGAGATTTTTGTAATTGTATTTCATGTACTTGATGTTCATGCGTATATAGACAAATAGATAAAGATGATCGAAGAAGCATACTATAGAATGACTTCACTGTCATCTCCGGCGGCCTGACCGGTGCTGGATCCGTCGTAGTTCCACTTGGGAAGCTTTGATGGATCGCTCACTGGTCCTGGGAGTGTCTGTATTATCCAAAAAACAGATCAGATCGATCAACCAAGAAAAGAGAAGGAAAACAGAGGATGAATAAACAGAGTATTGATTACCCTTGCTTTGCTTCTAATGTCCAGCCCAGATCCACCGATCCTGTTCATTCAAAATTCACACGGAAACTCACAAACCCAGAAGACGACAAAAAAGAAACAACCTTTATGTTGTACACGTCAATATCTAGCTTGAATCTACGCAGGACAGCGAAAACCCAGTGGAATGAATCGTGTTCATACAGAAATTCTCAAAACCATAAGAGATCAATAGCTAAAACAAAAACAAAAAGGCAAAACTTTTCGATCGCAGCTACAGGGAGAATAATGAGACTCGACGTAAGAGAGAAGCGAGATCGAACCATATGTATTCGGCGATGATTTTCTCGGTGGCGTCGGAGAGGTTGAGGTTGACGAGATCTGAGAGCAGAGACATGGCGGCGTCGGAGAGAGGAATACGAAAACAAATAATCAGTGTGTTTTAGGGAAGACGATCAATAAACTTATCTCCTGAGAGTGTTTTATAGAGCTATTTTTTTTTTTTTTTTTTTTTTTAAACAATAATTATTACGGTCAATACATGATTCTAGTAAATTGGCAATTTCTTTTATTGTTGTGTGCCAATATTATCTTTTAGAAAATTAATATTGTTATATCGATTTAGTTAGGATTCTCCTGATACTACTACAGATTATGACAACAAATATTTAATTTAATTCTTCATACACGGCCGATAAAATAGTTTATTTTACCAAACGGAACAAATTGTGACAAAACGAAAAAAACGTGACTATCTCTTCTATGCGTTACGACTTACGATATTACACATGAGGTGATAGACGAACGATCTTTTCACAACATTAATCATCGAAAATTTGGAGACAGATCGAGCAAGAGGTTCCTTTTGTAGGCTTGTAGCTTTCGATCCAGAAGATTTATGAATCGTAGGAAGATGTGAACGAGTGCAAGTCGCAAAACACATGCCTTCGATTATAATGCATTTTCATAACAACTATGATTTTTGTTTTTTATTAATATTCCAATTCTTCATATCATTTGTCTTTTAGTACAAAACTGATTATGAATACTTTGAAGATTTGTTTGAATTAATCAGTAAAAAAATAGAATTGTTGATGAACACGTAAACGTAGTTAGGTACGAAATGAAGTGAGTTTTTGTATTAATGTATAAAAGTATCATTGTGATGAATCAAGCCGAGGACACTTCCTTAGTCAATTTTGTCATAAAGCCCATTTATTGCCTTTTTGCTCGTCGCATTAACCTGATGTGTTTAAATAGGCATATTAGCTTTTACCAACCAAAACAAAAAAAAACAAAAAAAGACACGGCCCAAATTCAGTCATGACTCTTTTTTTTTTTTTTTTTTGTTAAAAGATTTTCATTAATAAGGAATGAAGTTATAAAAGGCCAAGTGGCCTAACAACTAAACACAAGGAACAAACACACAAACGAGGTCCAAAAACAAATCTAAATGGGCTCGGTTTTAGACAAGTCCATAAGCAGAGAAGTCCAAAAACAAAAGTCCATAGACACCCTAACCCTAAAACAGAAACGGTTTTAGCCGCCGCCACCTCCGTTAAAGAGTAACCGGCTGAATAATCTGAATCTGGGATCAGAAAGAATCGCCACCGCTCAAAGGAAGACTGAGGAGACCACCACGCCGCAGCAGAGCATATCGCCAGAGAAGGGGAAATACACTTTGGAGAGAAAGAGAGAACCGAGCCGAAGAGAAACCCGAAAACCACCAGTAGGAGGAGAGACCATACCACGCCTAGCAGCCTCCGAGAAAACTTCGCTGCCGTGTGACAGCCGCCTCTGGAGACATCCTTTCACGAACCGTATGTGTCCTCCAAACAACGGCCTTACTCATGAGATCACCGACAATGGATGTGAAGATACCTTAGATGACTTGCGCTCAAACTCACAAACTTGAACCGCCACAGCTAAACCCCAACTCCCGCTAACCACCACAGTCGCACCGCCGAGAAACCCTAGAAGCCCGCGAGAAAGAGAGCTCGCAGAAGATACGCCAATAGCGGCGCTTGAGAAAGCTTCACCCGATCATGTCCTCATAAGATCTAGGGTTCGCAAAGCACCACCACCACCGAACTCCTGCCGAGCCAACGCAGATTCGCCGAGAGAACCAGATCTGCCACCAACTCTTCTTTGGGGAAGCCCAAAAACCGCAGAAGAAGGACCGAACACCGGAAAATGAAAAACAGGGGTGCCTCTCCGGCTCTGGCGAGTAGTGTCGGACACCAGAGAGGCAGATCAGAGCAGATGAAGAAGAAACCCTAGGGCGGCGGAGAAAAAACGCGTGAAAGCGAATAAATTCATGTTCCTCTATCCTCAGGTTTTCAAACCTAGATGCCAGTAGATCTTTTCTCGAGTTATGAACCTTTGTTGTTCCTTCAAAATGAATCTGAAGAATATCTCATGCTTCTTTAGCAGTTTCACATCCTTGAATCAGTTCAAAAGTCTTTGCTGACACACTGCAGTGAATAGCTGTGAGAACCTTGGAATTGAACTTAGACTTTTTCTGCTCCTCTTCAGCCCATTGTTCCGCTGGTTTGGCCGTCTCCACTCCAGCAGTATCTCTCACCTTTGGCTCTGTCCATTTCTCCAAGATAGCTTTCCATGCTAGTGGATCAATCCCCTTAATCACTGATATGATCCGAGATTTCCAAAAACCATAGTTCCTTGAATTCACTATCACCTTTGAATTGTTCACCAATTCTTGATAGCTCTCCATTTTCCTCCGCAAGATCTCACATGTTTGTAATACACACAGATGACCGCTCTGCTACCAAATAAAAATGAAAGAGCCTTAGTACATGAACTAGGACACAATGTAACACATGGAGTTCTCTACACGAAAATTGTATTACTAGAAAATATGTTAAGTACACTTACAAGTCTTACCTAACACGATTTCATACAAGCTCAAGACACACATTGACTAGTCGTTCTAGCCTCACTTGTTCCTGGATCTATACGTGATCCAAGAACCTCTCAATCGAATCCCTTAGCCATTAGCCCTTGATTTCTTACAAGATAATCACTCGCCCTATGCTAAGAATTTCCCAGTTGTGTTAAGGCACATATGATGCCTTTCCACGCCTACTTATACCCAGCAGGACTTGCGGCTAACCCTAGCCGAGACTTCCCTTGAAGATCACAGCAAATCTCCAAGGATATCCAACATTCCTTATTCTTCTCCTAAGAATAAGGAATCTTTTAAATCTCACAATATTTTTACCAAGATACGTCCAGCTCAGCTACCGCCTATTGATTCGTCCACGTCATGTATTTAGTCATTCCACGATCTGGTTCATCTTGCATGATCCAGTCCTCAACATCAGTCGCCTCGTACTGCTGCCATGTACCACTTCGTGAGCTACTTATCCTGGTACATCGACTGCTTCAAACACTGCATCTTCAGCCAAGACTTATAATAAGTGTTAAAGTACATGAGCTTCCAACTCAAAGCTAATTGGCAATGAGTGGATTGGCTCATTTCCTTAATATATTACTTAGGATCCCTTCTAACTTCCGATGTAGGATAATATTCCCTAATACGCCCATTCGAGATGATGGCTCTTTGCCTATCCATCTCGGTATGTTCGGGCATGGATCGATGGACCAACTTTGGGTCGGGTCGATAATGGATCGGGTTGGAAAGTATGGATCGGGTTCTGATACCATATTAAGTTACATGGGCTTCCAACTCAAAACTAATTGAAAATGAATAGATTAGCCAATGTGTCTTGTATATTATATAAGATGCCTTCCAACTTGCGATGTGAGATAATATTCTCTAATAATAAGAATGACTTATATCAACGATACAATCTAGTACTATAACCTAGAAGAAAGATATTTTATTTTCTTTTGTCGTGAGTTTTTATAATTTCTTGATTTATAGGTGTTTAGATTAATTTTACTTATGGTTATTTTCATTCATAAAGTGTTATTGCAGTTTAATAATTATTAAGATCATTAAGCATATCATGCGTTGTTTCTTCAATTTCTAAATTTTCTTTTACATTCATCGGTTGATCATTGAGATCGACCGTGTCAATTAGATTTAAAGAGTGTATATGTGGATACAAGATCTCGAACAATCAAATCCGATATACAGAAATGAAGATAGAAAAGCAAAACATAAATAATGAATTAATTCCATTGAAAGACGATTTGTAGAGTTTACACTGATAAACAAATTGAACTAAATCCCATAATTAATTATTCAACAAATTTACCATCAAGTCTTCAAACTCCATGGTCGACGTCGTGGTCGCTGATCTTCTCGTCGGTTCTCAGAGTAGTATATGAGGGTTTGTCAAGAGATTGCCACTTACGAATACTATTAAATATGAGGCTGCCCAAAACGACAAGGCAAAGGAATATGGCTCCGACCAAGACATACATTATTATCAACGATGTTCACCCACATGATTACATAGATGTTCACCCAAAAAAAGACCAAGAAAATAAACTTGTTTGCAAGCTCTATTATATCATCACGCCGGACAAAGGGAGAAGGTGCCATTGGTTCCATTATTGTTAAATTGCTTGAGCCTTGAAGAAATATATGAATACAAAATAACTAAAACAATTGCATGACGACTTATATATAGATATATAATATTATTCTTCCTTTTAACCATCCGAGTTTTAGTTACATTAGGAATCTCTAACAAAATAAATAAATCCCATAAATAATTAGGAACAATATAAAAAAAGTTCAAAAATATAATTCAGAGAATACTCCGAACCAAACGCCCAATATACGGGAAACGACTGCCCAAACAACTATGATATAAGACCAAATTTCTAAAGCAAGAAAAAACCAAAAACAAAAGGAACAAATCCTTAATCCGAGAAAAACACTTCAAATATCAACAAAACTTCAAACTTCAAATAACTTCACATATCACCTCGTTCACAACGTTTACAATTAGCACAATCCAAAAGTTTGCTCTGAAAAATAGCCCGTAAAGCCCATAAGTGTTTTAGTTAGCCCATCGCATACATAAAACATAATGTAATGGATGGTTTAATTGAGACCATCAAACATAACATAATCCTTAAATGGATGGTTTTGACAAAAACAACTTCAACAACAAACACATGCAAATATATTGATATCCAAATTTGGTTGATTAAATGGAGAAAGAAGCATAAGCAATCACACCACTTCAATCTCATCATCTCTATATGTGTCTTTTCCTGGAAACTAAAACTTGCCTAAATAACTTACCAATCAGACATGACCGATCCTGAGCCATGCCAGATGAAACATTGACCTTGACCCCATTTTTTTTTGCCTAAATTTTTTTTTTTTTGGCCCCCAAATTTTTTATTTTTTTTTGGCCCCCAAAAAACAAAAACCTTAAAATTGGTCTTGAACTCCCAAAATTTCAGGACCAGCCCTGCAATCGGTAAAAAATCAGGCCAATTTGAAAGAAATGGTGGCAATGGATACATTATAGTTGATACATAACGAGAAGGAAATAAGATACATAAAACTTTTAATTTTATTTCTTTTCAAGTGAGACTCGATGAGAAACGATAGAGAAAGAAAGAGCCTTTGCGATATGGTCATTAATGAAGTTGCAAACTTTCCATCAGGCTACTGAACTTAGTTAGAAACCATACTCTCAGTCTCCTTCACGAACCCATCTCCGGTCCAATCTTTATCAGATTTCAAGCCCCTCCTCTCGGCTTTTCTCTGCTCAATGGCTTCTTTCTGTCTCCTAACTAAATCTGTGTGAGTTGTAAAGTACTGAAGCGAATGCCTGTGCCAACAAACATGATAACGAGTAAGCAAGTAAGCAAGCAAGAATAAAGATTAGAAAAAAAAAGCTGTGAAAAAAAGTTGTTGATACCCTCTGAAGTCTTCTATTGTCAAGAAGTTGTGCTGTTTCATGAAATCTTGAAGCTCGGCACATAGGGTTTTCACATGACCATAGCCGTGCACCATCACACCGGTGCAAACCTTCCAACAAAAAAGCAGTTACTGAGTTTCTCAGGGAGTAGAATCTCAAAGATAAAAGTGAGGAAAGTGTTGAGTTTAGTCACCTGTACAGTATTTGATCCGAGGAGAATGAATTCAGCGGCGTCATAGCCAGTTTCAACACCTCCAATACCTGAAAGGGAGTAATCTTTCTCACTGAACTCAGATTTCATCATTTTGGCAATGTTCATAATTTTCGCGAGAGCAATTGGGCGAACGGCCTTATAAGAGTAGCCTCCTGGAGTTGAGTAACTGCAAAACAGTAACAACATTAGCAATTCATGTTATGCATTACAAGAGATGCTAGACTTTGACATTATAAGAGAATGCTATCGCTAACCCTTCAACGCATGGCTCAGGATGTAGTGTCTTCAGGTCAATTCCCATTACACTCATGATTGTATTGATGGCTGAAATTCCTTCACATCCTGATTTCAGAGATACCCTGGCCGGCTGTTTAACGAAGAAGAAAAGGGACATGGTTAAAGCAGCAAAACAGAGAAGCAATAACATAGCTTTAAATAGGGAGGCTTTTGCAGAAACTTCCATTAAAAGGTTATCACTTTGTACGATGTTAAGTCTGTAAACAGATTCCTTATCGTAGTTTTTGCTAAAACACCGCCTAGCCAAGATAAACAGACTAAACGGGACTAAGGATTGAACTATTTACTGGGCAAGAACGTTGCAACCATGGAACACCAAAGAAGTGTAGTGACAGAATTAGGCAGAAGTCACACCTCTGTTATGTCAGTAATATTAGGAGTCATCTTGGCCCATACTGGAACCGTAGCTTTAGCGTTGATCCACCCGCAAACCTCGTCCAGAAGCGCACAATCTTGTCCAACAGCGGCTCCCATTTTGCGCTCTGGCATTCCGTGGGGACACGAGAAGTTGATTTCTAAAGCATCCTACAAAACAATTAATATCAGACAAGAGGATCAATGGAAAATTAAGGATCGGTGTTTGGGGAAAACTCACAACACCAGTTTGCTCAACACGGTCAATGAGCTCTTCCCAAGCAGTTTTGTTATATTCCTCCATGATGGAAGCAATAAGGATCCGATCAGGGTACTCTTGTTTCAATTGCTTAAACTCTTTGAGCATGGTTTCGAGAGGCCGGTCACTGATGAGTTCTATGTTCTGCCACCCGATTACGTCTGTTTTGGCTAAGCCGGTTCGTAGCCGCGCGTATCGAGGTGTGACGTTGATAACTTTGGATGCATCTAGTGACACCTAAAATCATCCAGTCACAGATTCAGTCCACATTCAATCATCATACACATCTGATTCCTCTGTTTTTGGTAGTATGATTAGCAGAATCAAACCTTGGAAACCTATTGATTACTAGTGAATTCGGATTCCATTTAGTCAACCATCACATACGCACAACAGATTCAATCATCATCTACTCTAAAAAAAGTCAAATCAATTTCTCGGGAACAAAAAGCTTACGGTTTTGGCGATGACTCCTCCCCAGCCTTCATCGAAGGCTCTCTTCATGACGGTGTAGTTGGTACCCGGTGGACCCGACCCGATCACGAAAGGATTCGGCATTTTCAGGCCATTTACGGTGACACTCAGATCAGGCTCCGAGTCGGCGGAAGAAGAAGATATCTTAAGACCAACTCTAGTCGGCGGTAGAAAATTCCGGCGAGAGGAGGGATCAAAGTCGGCAGATAAGCTGGTTTTAGCAGTGAGTCCAGAGAAGCGAGTCAAGGCGAAACTCATGGATGCCATGATTACAAATTCCTGCGAAGAGAGACGTGAAACTCAAAGATAATGGCGAATTCACTAGAGAGAGAGAGAGAAGATAACACGCGACAAAGTTTGAGAGTGTGTTTTGATCAATTAAGAGAGAACTTAAGAAGAGTGTGTTCTAATAATTGGTCGGTTTCCAACTTCATGCCATGTGGAAATAATTGAGGTTCTAATTAATCAATTAATGACCCAAATAATAATAGACCCATTTTCCTAATGATTTAGAAAGCCATTAATCTATTACAATTCATTTCTCTGTATTTTGTTTTCTTCATCTCCCCTGTTCATTAATCAACCGAGTGGATAAAAACTTAAGATAGAGACTCAATTTATACGCCGACTAAAGATTTTGTGGAAGTTGCGAACACGTAACGGAATCCACCGTGAGGCCAAGATAATGTCTAGTGACTAAGAGGTATGAGTTTATGGGCCCAGATAGAGTATCTAATGGACTAATGGGCCCAATAGCCCATACGTCACAATCAGACAAAACGTGAGTAGTGTAAATCCAACACGTGTAAGTGGGAATGGCCAGTTGGTGGCTCTCGTCATTTCTATTCCTTCGTTTGTTTGACTCTACTTTTAGAGGCTTATGAGATTTAGCCTCTTGATTTGTCTTAGCTTATATAATATTTGCAAACGTGGAAAACATTATCTAAGCTTAGACCAAAATACCATAGTAAATCACCCCCATAATTTTCTTACAAGCTCTTGACTTCATAAAATATACTTTATAGCTATAAAAAAATTACTGCAAAAAATTAAGATTCTCTTTTTGAACTTTCTAGATTTTTAAGAATATTAATTTTGTAAATGACGCTACAAAAAGAATAATTCAAATTATAAATTTCTGTACACACAATGACCAGTGACCACGGCCTCGTATAATTTTCATGGTCACAAAAATTAAAGATATTTTTCCAAATATCATTTTACAATATAAATAATCAGATCCGACTCGCATTATTGTCAAATAACCAAACCAAAAGTCTATTACCAGTAAAATTATAGATCGCTCGCCATTCTCGAAATTTCTCTTTCTGTATCGCCGCTCTTCTATACTTTCTTCTTATCTCCTTTCTCCGACCAAAAGTCTCTTCGAGGGTTAACATGGACGCCGCAACCGCGAGTTTGATTCTATATCCCGTCTTACCACGTAAAACTTCCGACAACGGTGCTGGATCTATGTTCCTTACGGCCAGTGGCCCTGGGTTCACTCGTTCTGGTTCCGGACTTCAACTTCGTTTAAGGGTATGTCCTGAATCTAATTCTCTTGATTTAATCAACCTAATTTTATGATCAAAATCCATTTTTCCCGTTGTGTTCAATTTGATTTTGACCCGTAAGTTCCTCGTAATCGGTCAAAAAATCCGCAATTTCCTGTATAGAAATGTGAAATTTTCACTTTTGTGCTCTGATTATTTAGTGGAAATTCGCGTAGCTGCTCATTAATAAATCGTTTTTCATCTGCTAGCAGCAAAACGCGTTTGCTAGATTCTCGAGACCGTTGCAAAGCTCAACAACAGCTGCTAAAACTCGGAGAGGTTTTGTGGTTAGAGCTTCGGCATCTATTGATGCTTCCTCTGGTTCATCATCCAAACCGATTGCGCCGCTGCAGCTAGAGTCTCCTGCTGGTCAGTTTCTGTCTCAGATTTTGGTGAGCCACCCTCATCTTGTGCCTGCAGCGGTTGAACAGCAGCTTGAGCAGCTCCAAACTGATCGGGACTCTGAGGGACAGAACAAGGATGCAACGTCTACACCTGGAACCGACATCGTTCTCTACAGGTTTGTACCGTTCATTGCTGATCTTGATCTAAACCTTGCTTAAAGTAATAACTGATAGAGACGTGATGTGAGCTTTCTGTTTGTGTAGATAAATGATACCATAAGAAAAATTTGATTAGTTGTGTTAGTGTTTGTTTCGAAAATTCATTCACTAACAGTTTGGTTGGTCCACCAGTTATCGTTTAAGCTTCCATATATATATATATATACATATGAGAGTTAGTTCTAAGAGACATACAGGTTGGAGTTTGAATATGAGTTTGATTCTGAATGAGAATTGTTTTCTGGTGTGTAGGAGAATCGCAGAGTTGAAGGAAAATGAGAGACGAAGGACTTTGGAAGAGATTTTGTACGCATTGGTGGTTCAAAAGTTCATGGAAGCTAACGTATCACTTATACCATCAATAAGCCCATCTTCAGATCCGTCTGGTCGCGTTGATACTTGGCCGACCAAAGTAGAGAAACTTGAGCGGCTTCACTCGCCCGAGATGTATGAGATGATTCACAACCATCTAGCCCTAATTCTCGGAAGCAGAATGGGTGACCTGGCTTCTGTTGCACAGATAAGCAAACTCAGAGTTGGACAAGTTTATGCTGCTTCTGTGATGTATGGATATTTCTTGAAGCGAGTGGACCAAAGGTTTCAGCTTGAGAAGACAATGAAGGTTCTTCCAGGTGGGTCGGATGAAAGTAAAACAAGCGTTGAACAACCAGAAGACATGACATACCAGGCTGTATCGTCTCACCCAGAAGTCGGTTCATTTGCGGGCGGAGTTAGTGCTAAGGGGTTTGGCAGCGAGATTAAACCGTCCCGGTTAAGGACATACGTGATGGCATTTGATAGTGAGACGCTTCAGAGATACGCTACCATAAGATCAAGAGAAGCAGTTGGGATCATCGAGAAGCACACCGAAGCATTGTTTGGTAAGCCTGAGATTGTAATTACACCGCAAGGCACGGTGGATTCATCGAACGACGAACAGATAAAGATCAGCTTTGGTGGAATGAAGAGGCTCGTGTTGGAGGCTGTGACTTTCGGATCGTTCCTCTGGGACGTTGAGAGCCATGTAGATGCAAGGTACCAATTTGTACTGAACTAAAAAAAAGAATGGTCTGTAATGGAATTGACTAACTTATGTAACATTAAGAAGATACCCATTAAGGGAATCATTACAGTTGTATCAAAATCCGAGGGAAAAGATCGTACATTATATGATATTTTGATGGGATAATAAGCTAACTAAAAAATGATAGGGATGGTAAACTAAGCAGGAAGCCTACCTAGCCTGCAATAGGGCTTAAAAATCGTAAAATGTATGTTACAAAAAATTACAAGGAAACCCATTTTATTAGGCTATCGGGATCAAACAGAGGAATGAAGAAGCTGTTTAGAAGTAACCCATTTGTGCAAAACCTCGCCAAAGACATCGTAGAAGACGATCTCTGCATCTGAGTGGGTGAATCGAGCAGACATGAATCCTTGACCATCGTAATAGAATCTCACAGACTTGGGATTGTTGGTCATGGGGTCAACATCCCCTCTCCAAGCTTTGGATCCAGCACCACTGGTCAGAAACTGAATGGGACTGTCTTCGTCACTGATATGTTGAAGACAGTGATCGTGTCCGTTCATGTAGAGATCAACACCGTTCTCTTTCATAATGGGAAGAAGCTCTTGGACGAGCTCCTTAGTGTCTCCATGGTGACCAATGCTTCTCATCGCGTGGTGACCAACCACAATCTTCCATGTTGCTTTGGATCTCTTTAAGGAAGCTTGGAGATCACGGAGGAGAGACTTGACATAAGAGTTGCGAGATGGGATGGCTCGCCAATCGTATGTGTGACCGTCTGCTTCTGTGTAGTATTCTTTCACGAAAGGAGTCGTGTCGACGAAGAAGATCTCGACTAACTCAGCGTCGACGATGAATGATCGGAGACAGATCCAACGGCTGTCGATTTCCCGGAGAACAGAGCTGAGCTGAGCTTCTGCGTCACCTCTATAATCATGGTTTCCTAAAACTGCATGCATCCATCATTCGGTTAATACGAGATTGATTGAAAAAAAACAAAATTCATCAAAAAAAAAAAAAAGGGCAAAAGATGGGATTTATTTACCACTGTACCACTGTTTCTGGAGACTTGGAGCTGTGTAGATGTTAGAGAAAGATTGTTCGAAATTGGGATCGTGTTCACTGGATAATCCATTGTCGTAGAAGTTATCTCCCGTAGACACCACGAAATCTAAATCAATCTTTTCTCCAATCCTCCCCATCTGATAGGCGACGATAGACTGATTGAAGGAGCCACGGCGACCCCAATCTCCGATCGTTATGAAACTAACGGAACCGTCGCTTTTCGCCGGCTCGATAAATCTCTGAAGCTCACCGTTCGTCACAACGACGATGCACAATAGCAAACACAGACTCGCCGCCGTAGCGGACGTTAACGATCGACGAGAATCCATAATTGTTGATCACGTACGGCTCACACACGATATATGATATATATATCCAAAATCTGTATCTCTCCCTCTCTCTGTATCTCTCTAAATATAAATATAAATATAAATACGGGGAAATAGAGAGAAGGAATTTGGATGATGAAGCGAAGAGGAGAAAGGAGATATGATGATGGAGGGAGAAGAAGATGCTTTTTAAACCCAACAAAAAAAAAAAAGGTGCGGTTAGAGATGCTGAAGGATATTCCAACCAGTAGCCGCATCTTTTTTTTTTTTTCATTTCTCCTCTCAAATTCTGACACCCACCTCCCATTTTCTGTTCTGAATCTCAGAGATTTGGTTTCTTTGTGGAAAATTTCCAAATTCTAAAAAAAAAAGTTGTATATACAAAACCCTAAGTTTAGGTTTTGAGTTTTTTTAGTACGAACAAAGTTGTGGTTTTGAGTTCTCGGTAAAAATTATATAATTGTCGATTTCTATTAATTCTCTGCTTTAACCCAAAAAAAGAAGGAATTTTACCTATAAGTATATCTTTCTTTTGTCGGAGTATGTAAGAAGGAAATTAGGGGAAACATTATGTGCTCAATCATTAGGGAAAATGGTTTTGAATTTTTTAATTGTAGTACGAAAAGATTGTGTCACGAGATAGTATTGCTATTGGACCACATACTTCCACTTTCAGACAAGTACTAACAGCAGTGGACAAAGCCGCTATAACCTCTCATATGACGACACGTAGCGTAACCGTTTAATGTCACTGACTCACACTGTAAACATTCCACTATTATTCTTTTGATATATAGATCGTTAAATGTGCTAACAATGACATAAATGTGCATTTGGAGTATTTGCAATTGTGGTTGGACCAGCACGCTTTTGGAGTAATTAAGAAAGTATTATATGATATAATGACAACTTGTATCATAATACATAATATGATCATAGAGGATGAACGTGATACTGATGCATCAATTGAAGAAGGAACCGAAATCCCAGCCCCAGAAGTTGAGTTGGCGGGTGACGATGATGCTCGATTTCAAGAATTCTTGGCTCGACACAGGCAAATCAAACACCGGGAAGTTCATATTGAACTTCGAAATGTATTAATTAAACACTTATGGTCCGAATATACTAATTCTGAGAATTAGTACGATGTAATTTATTTTTCACTATTTTTAGTTTTATCGATATTTAACTTATAATTAATCAGTTATAAGAACAATTAATATTTATCAAAACTATTAAAAAAAAAAGAATCTTAATTTAATAATATAATAATAAAGAATATTTTTTTTAGTGTGAGATTTGGTATTATGGTTGGAGATGAAAAATAAAGTGGAACACCAAAACACCAAATTTGGGGGAATGTATTAAACTGTGGATTTTAAGAGATTTTGAGATTTTATTAAAATCCCTTGTTATTCAACTAAGGATTTTAAAATATCTTCCCAAATCCAGTGTTATTGAACATGAGATTTATGTAAAGTCACTCAAAATCATCTACAATCCTCTGTTATTCAAACACGAATTTGTTAAAATCATATCAAATCCACTGTTATTGAAAATGTTTTAAGTATTTGAATTTTAATGACTGCAAGAGATTTTAGATGATTTTAGGAGATTTTCTTAGTTAAAAATACAAAGATCCAAATCTCATGGTTTTATGTAGGATTGTAGGGGATTTTAATACAAAATCATAACAACTTCTTTAAAATCAGCCATAACCATCAAAATCATCTGAAATCTTATTAAAACTCAAATCACTCTAAATACTCAGTTCAATACACCCAATTGGTGTTATTTACGTTGGAGTTGCTCCAAGAAGACCAATAAACTTGCCCCAAACATTAAAAAAATAAACAATACTAATCGGTCGAAACGTAGTATA
This sequence comes from Eutrema yunnanense, assembly GCA_002933935.1. NCBI lineage: Eukaryota > Viridiplantae > Streptophyta > Magnoliopsida > Brassicales > Brassicaceae > Eutrema > Eutrema yunnanense. Next base: position 223,455 of record PKML01010201.1, on the reverse strand, counting down.
AAGCCACCGTTCACATGCGCGTATTGGATAGGCTAACTAAATTATTTTAAAAGTATTTTCTATAAACCTTTTCAATGATAATTTAATAATTTGTGTTTAATGGTAAAAGACCGAAGACAAGGTGCAATTCCTTCTCTTTTGAATTCGATTTACATTAAGAACACTTTCGCTACCACTTAGCCATTTGAAATGGTAGTTTACGTTTTAAAGCTATTAAAAATCCGGTAAATAAATTATTCGACCGCTATATTTATTATGAAGGATTAGTTCAATTTTGATCCGAAACTTTCTATTATTTTTTTAACTATTTTATGTGATGTATTAGTTTTACTACTTATTTGATTCGTAAGCATAACTTCTAAGAGATTGAAGCATTTTTTTTAATCAGACGGATATACTCAAATAAACAGTTCAAACAAAATGATTATGAACCGCCTAAAACCCAAATAATTACTACTATTTGTTACCAAAGCACGGTGATTTTTCTTTTTAATGGTCTTCTTTTCATTGTGCTTTGAAACAAACAAATGTAATCATTATTGTTTTTATCCAGTTTTACTATGAAATGTTTGCTACCAATAATGGTCATATTCAACCAAACACATCTTAAATAAGTAATTGGCCAATTTGTATACAAATAAATATCTGTGGTCGTGTCTTAACTACTAAAACCAGCTAGACATAAATGCTCGTACCTAAGTACTTAAATGTTAATCGATCTTTCTCGACCAATTTGCCATTCATGTTACAGTACATGCCAAGACAAACTATTATTCATCAACATAAAATGTTAAGTTTCATGGGCTTCCAACTCAAAACCAATTGGCAATGAGTGGATTGGCCCATGTCTCTTATATACTCCCTCCGTTCCACAAAGATGGATTTTTTAGAATTTTCACACATATTAAGAAAATAATTAATACTTAATCATAAATACATCAATTTTTGTTACTGAACAATTTCCCATATCTCTAAACCAATAGTAGTTCAATAAATTTAATTAATCTTCTTAAACTTTTCAAAGTATCATCATTAATTGATAAAATTTACATAGAAAAGCTAAAAATCTATCTTTGTGAAACAATTTTTTTCTTCTAAAAAATCAATCTTTGTGGAACGGAGGGAGTATTATTTAGGATATCTTCCAACTTTCGATGTGGGAGAATATTTCCTAATACGCCCCCTCGAGATGATGGTTATTTGCCTATCCATCTCGGTATGTTCGGGCATGGATCGATGGACCAACTTTGGTTCGGGTCGATAATAGATCGGGTTGAACAGTATGGATCGTACCCGCCGCCGAGACCACCGTCGTACCCGCCGCACCCGCTGCCGAGACCGCTGTCGTACCCGCCGCACCCGCTGCCGAGACCGTCGTCGTACCCGCCGCCGAACGCGCTGAACCCGCCGCACCCGCCAGGATCACCAAAAGCTGGAGCCTAGAGATGAATTCTAGGTTCCATGAAATTTTGAGAGCTAATGGCGGCCCCCAAACTCATCAACCTAGTCGGGTTTTGAAGTTGATGAGGGTGTACCATCCGTAAACTTTGTTACATGAGGTTCAATCGTCAATTAAACGCGAGAGGCGGAAGTCAGCCCGTGCCTAGTCTCTTTCGTCTCTCTTTTGATACTTTATTATCATGAACTCTTATTTACGTTTATATGTTTTAATAATACTGTTTTTGGGATATATTTCATTAAAATATAGTACTGCTTATGTTTTAATATTGTTTTTCTTGTTTTATGGTATTGTCTTGATATCATAAACCATAAAACCGTTTTATGAATGAAATGTCATTAAAATATAGCTCTGATACCATGCTAAGTTAGATGGGCTTCCAACTCAAAACCAATTGGCAATGAGTGGATTGACCCATGTCTCTTATATATTACTTAAGATCTCTTCCAACTTCCGATGTGAGATAATATTCCCTAATATAAAAATGGTGTATATTTATGTTCTATTGAATGTATTCATTTTTATTGGTTTATATGATTTTAGTAAAATGTGATGAATGATCAAAATTTTATGTTCAAAATTAGTACAAGATCAATTTTTTTTTTCTAATTTCAAACAATCGTCTTTCTCGACCAATTTGTCATTCATGTTACATTATATGGCAAGACAAACTAGTATTCATAAACAGAAAAATGGTGTATATTAATCTGTTGCATCGGAAGGTGCCTCTTATGTTTATAGTGTTTGCACAAAGATCAGTTCAGTAATTATTTTTGTGTATGTAAACCAATAAATATGATGTTCTTTAACTTTCTAGTTTCTTGTTAATAAAGTGCATTTATTTTTGTCCAACAAAAAAGAAAAGTGTGCATCCATCTCTATACCATTAATTGAGAACTACTTAAAAAAGAACAAACCTACAAATGTTTAAAGTATCATTACAAAATTACCAGCAAGTACATAAATGTTAATCGATCTCTAACATTGACGTAGAAAGAATATATTGGATCTAAAGAATATATAGTCTAAACTTAAAATTTGAAGAAAAAAAAAAACTAAAAATGTGTAAAAAATTTAGTACTAGTTTGTAGAATCCTTCGAAAACAGTGAACCAATAAGATTTGATATGTGTCAGAATAACAATAATTTATTAAATCAATAGTTAGAGTAGGCAAATCTGTCAGTAATCTGTCAGTAACTGACAAGAATCGGCAAATCTGTCAGTAACTGAATATCCTTTATTCGTCATCTCCACAGCACTCCCAACTGCAACGAACTGGTATTGCAAGACTATTTTGCAAGTCGTGTGCTGCCCCAAAAAAAATTCTATTTATTTCTCTAATTCTAGTACAGTTTTGATTTTTGAACTATGTTAACAATTTTTTTGTAAACTTTCAAAAAGTTTCATTACTTAAAAGTATGGTTTCTTCTTTCTTCTTTTGTAATTAACTTTTTGTTAATAAATAATTTAACATTTGAAAAAAAAAATCACAAACTTGATACAAATATAATTAACGCGACCAGACTGGTTATAAAACCGTACATCATTATATTTTTCTGTATTTATAAATTTAATCCATATGAAAACCGTTTGATTTATTAACAGAAACAAATAATACAATTAATTTCGCTAAAACATGGTTTCCAAATCATATAATTGGGAACTTGGATTTCGTTCTCTTGATTTAGACCATAATTGTTCACGAAACTATTAAAAAAAACCAAGCATCTTAGATTTTGTTCTTAGCATATAATGACATTTATAGCAAAAAGATTAGCAAAAAGTGATCATTGATATATAGATCGTTAAACTTAAATCTATATTGTTTATTCGAGATTAAAAAAAATGTTAAAAAGAGTCCGGGTAATAGGAACTGAATGCCCAATGATCGGTGACGATCGGTTGTTTCGGTCTAGCCAATACGTAGCTGGCTGCTTCCCTGTTGGTCCTCAACTTCGAGTTTGTTTCGATTCTACTTGCTTCTTTCATGGGGGTTAATGAATTGTGGTTAAAAAACAAGAGAGGGTCCTGGTCCAACTCTATAGACGACCGGTCTAGATATAGTGTTCCAGACCGGGTTAGTCCGATTCAAGCAAGATCAGTATGCAGTTAGCTGCCAAATACTAGAAAAAAAAGAGAGTCGATTTGACAGGTTTGATCCGGGCAGATTGCTCTATTAAAACTGGACCGGACCATCAGAGGCAAGAAAATCCAGCTTGGCTTGGCTCTGGCAGGGGGTGACCCAAGTCAATCCACAAATAATTGCAAAGAGTGATCTAGGTTTCTTGTAACAACTAATCTGTAAATGTAAATTCTGGACATGAAATAAATAAAGCATGTTGTTCCACGAAAAGTAAATCAAAGTTGCAAGAGGAATCATGGTCTCGTTCGGTTTTTTGGAGTACTCACAAGCCGATGTGATATTATAACAGAAGAACCAGACTCGGGGAGACTACTACTCTGCCTTGTATCTCTTCTCTAATTCCTCCAAACGCTCAAGGTCTTTGTTGTACTTGCAGATGCGGAAAATGCACCTGCCAGTGAATATGAGAGGATATCAGTCAATAACATAGGTGTTAAGTGTGAGGTGTGTGATAGTTGATGATGTACCAGTAGAGAAGTATCCCAGCCGCACACATTACCACATTCCGCTGAGCCTTGTAGATCTGAAACAAATTTACACTTGTAAGTCAGATGCCTGAGACATTTTAGGGAAGGAGAGCAGAAGCCGCAAATATGTGTAGCAAATAACCGATCGAATACCCCTAGGGTTCGATTATTACACCGTGCAATCGATTCAAGCAACCAGAAACGCAAATTAAAAATGCTCAGATCAATGTTTCAGGAACAAAAGCAATCAGAGTGGTTAAATCTCATCAACAATCAACCACCAACAACATATTCACAAAAACAGGGCATAAAAAGAACAAAAGTTCCGTTCTGACAAATCTATCGAAGAAAGTACATCCCGATTGTTGCACTAAAATAAGATTCCTTGCAACATTTTTTTAGCTTTTTAACCACAGCTTAATTATGTTATAGAAGCGAGCTCAGAAGAGACTAATACTAACCACTGGGACTACAGACCCTGCGAGTCTGTGGCAAAATATGCAATTGGTAGAACTACTGAGAACTCATTTGTTGTTTCATTATTGAGACATCTATATTCAACCAACTTAAAGCAATTTGATTTTACATTATTATAATTTACATCTAAGAAGATAGATAAGAACAAGTATTGAACTAAAATAGGCTTTAATTGGGGCATCAAAGATGAGGAAACGATCATAAAATGAAAGTTATATAGATGATACTTACGGCTTTCTCGTAGCGATCTCGCTCTGTAGCAGTACAAACCTCAGATGAGCACATTAGCCTATGCTCATTCTTCCAGTAGATATCTGAAATAAACGCATGAGCCAAACAATTGACATGAGTATATACCAAAGTACCAAAATCGCTCCCGGCTCAAAACGCTAACTATAAAGACCATATCGATCTCGAGCAATGAGGAATTTAGACGATCTACGAGAGGGAGAGAGAGGCGATTACCGAGGAGTTGAAATCCGGCGAAGGCGACGATGGAAGCGGCAGGCTGGAGTATGAGCGATACAAGTGACACGATTCGTTTCTTCAGGAGCATAGGGTAAGGGAGGGTCAAGATAACGGCGATGGCGACCTCGGCAGCAACCACATACGACAGAATCAGCCATTGCAATGCCATTTTTTCTTCTTCTAGATCTCTCTTTCTCTCTCCCTCTCTCCCTCTCTCTTTTACCAAAAAACTTGGAAGAACAATTACGATCTGGATTCTACGTGCGTCGGACACGTATCCACGCCGTGTGCGTGTGCCGGACGGTGTTGATTTTTTCTTAATATTTTTAATTGATGGGCCTTTTTACGGCCCAGTAGTCCACCATTTATTGATTGCATTGCTAGACCCACACATTCATTTCCGGTTCTGATTGGTTACACAGCTCGGTTCGATTTTGTTTGCCCGTGCTATTTCCGGTTTGCCTTTATTCATTTCAGTTTTTTCGGTAATGTAATTTCTTAGGCACATTCCACAATTTGAATGTTCTCATGACCGGGAAGAGAGATTATTCTATTTCCTTTACTTGTTAAGTTTCAATTCGGTTTTGTCTTCCCATCCTTCTCGCACCATTTATTTTGTTCAAAATTAAGAATCCAACAAAAAAACAAAATTTGCTTCAAGTCCTAATTACAACTAGTTAACAGTCGAAAGAAAAGTAGAGGTTATGCAAAAGCAAGACTACCAATAGGGATTACTTAACTCATACATAGCTAATCAGTAATCACCAAACCACACATACAGTGGCGGATCTATAAAATATAATCAGTAGGGACAAATATATAACATAATAGAAAAATAAAATTTTAAGGTGTGTTTTTGGGTTTAAACCAAAAAAAAATGTTGTATAGGGGCAATTTTTGGTTTTTTAATGGTGGCATAATTTGTTACAAAAAAAAAAAATGGAGTGGTGCAGTTGCCACCACCTTGGGCAACATGCATCCGCCCCTGCACACATATGGGACAAACCAAACTCTGCCATAGCCACATATCAATACAATTACGGTGAAATATATGATATTGCAATATCGTAACCTAACGTAAGGGTCATAACTTGGTTACGATTCTGTATTGATTTTAAGATTTATCTTATCTTGTTATAATGTAAATCTCGGACTGGATGTTGTACTGGATGTTGTAGTTGAATACGAAAGGATAACGAATCTATTCGATTATGTGTAGATTACCAAATCTTCATATGTGCATACGACTGAGACAGAAAATATTACAGAGTGGTGGCTCTCGTCTTTCCCGGCAGGTGCGACTCCACTGAGGTGTCTTTCAGAGGTGGTTCTAGACGGGTGGCTCGACGGATGCTTCACTTGGTTCGTTTCGACGGTGTAGCTTTGTTGCCGTCTTCGTCATCGGCGTGGCCTGAGATTCACAAAGATGCGTGTTGTTCCCGACAAAAGTACAACTGATTCGCGTTCGTGATTTGGTCTCAGTTAGTGTTGGCTCGGCTCCAGACAAGGTCCGGTGTAGATGGTGGAGCGTTACAAGGCGTTAAATAGAGGCGCCGGTTTTGGTTGCGGCTTGCTTGTAATTGTGGGAGCTGGTTCCCGAGGAGACTAAGGTTTTCACAGGAATGGCGGTCGGAGGTGACTTTCCGATTGCTCGCTCGGACTCCCTTGTCGACGGTTGCAAGCTAGTCCGTTACGGATTCCGTAGATCCCGTTAGTTCTCGGATAAGCTATAGACATTTTTTCCGGAGGTTTGGGGATGGCCTTGGAAGGATACTAGTGGTAACAGTGATGAGAACTCTAGTTCTTCGGAGCTACGAGCAATTCGGGATGGTCCGCGTTTTTGGCGTGTGACTGCTGTTTTCTCGTTTCGGTGGTCTGTTGTGTTTTTATTGATGTTTCTTTTTGTTTGTGTTTCCTCCTGAGTCTTCTTGGTATTTATCGCTACTGGTTCGACACCATTTACTTTCCGCTACGGTGTTGACGTAAGTACCGATTGTTTATTGTTTCTATGTTTTTAAAATTTTTTTTGCCATGAGATCAATTGTTTAGGTCGAGTAATTTGTTTACGCATTTTGTAACACCGGATCGTTTTCATTTTCAATGAAATATTTACATTCTTTGCAAAAAAAAAAAACCTTACTTGTAGAACTAAAGTAAAAATCTATTAAAAAGTTGGGAAAATGTTCATACCAAAAACTAAGTTGGGAAAATGTTACGATATACTAGGGAATTTAAAATGTATTAAAATATTACCAAACTAGAAAAGAAAAGAAAAAATAATGTAAAATATGCAGACGAATCTTCGTTTAAAAAAACACAAGAAAAAATGATATTTTATACAAATCATCAAGAATGAATCGACATGGAAAGTTGTCGGGAACAAAAATCGACATGGAAAGTTGTCGGAAAAAAAAACCAACACGGAAAGTTAGTTTTGGATAAGCTTTGATAGTTTGATTGCTGTTCAAAAGAAGGATAAGCTTTGCTTATTAATTTATTATAGCAAGACGAATCCATCGAAATATCGGAAAGTAAAGCAAATTAAGAAATAAAACCAATCCTAAAGTTGACTTCAAACTTTGAACAATTTGTTTTTAGAAATAACTAAACTTAAACGATTAATCTGAATACAATTATTGCCAAAAGAAAAAAAATCTGAATACAATTATTATAATTAAATGCAAAAATACAGTTTCTATTTTAAATACAAACACGCAGAGACACGGCACAGGCGCGCGCAAGGCACACGAAAACGTACAGCCTCACGTGTGCACTGCACAGTCACCAATTATACAGTCTGATTAGGTGATTAATCTATGCGGATAAAGTAATTTACAAATTCGTCATAAAATATCTTATCCAGATAAAGATTGGGCCTGGCCCATTTTACGTCTGCAACTGCCATTTATTTAACATTGGGTTTTCTCGTACGGAACAAACTCCTCTCTTGCTTCTTTCTTCATTCTTCATTCTTCTTCCTCTCTCGCGTTGCTGTTGTTGACTCTCATTTCTTCTTCTTCTGGATTGCCTTAAACCTTCCGCTTCAATCCTCTCTCCCCTTTTACGCGAGCTTCTCAGATTCTCAGGTTTTGATACTCACAATATGGTTTACGCGGCCAAGAAATTCATCAACAACCCCAGCGGTTCGTGATATTCGTCTTCGTTCTCCTTTTTGTTTCTTGCGTTTCTCTGTTTGTCGCATCGTGAGCTCTCTCTTCTGTTCGTTGGTGTTGTTTCTTTTTCCGGCGTAGATTAGGTCGATGAGAATTGTGAATTTTCTCGCGAACTGTTGACCTATGTGATATTCCCGATTGTGTTACTGTTTGCGAGTTTCTTTGCATTGCGTGTTTCTTGCTCATAAAATTCGTCTTGGTCTATTTTCCGCCTTTTCCCCTCAATTTTGTTCGCGATCCTTGAAATGCTGATTCGTCACTGTGTTGTTTCGTTGCATGGTCAACCCGAAGACGAATCGATCATGAATTCCATGGTTTAGGGTATAGTTTCCATACGGAATTGCAAGTTACATCTTCTTGAAAGAGAACTAGCGGATTGGGAAATTCGCAGTAAGAGAATGGAATACATACTGGTTTCGTTTTGCAGATGTTGTGACTGAGTTCATCGAGGGTCTTGTCGAAACTTATCCTGGACTCCAGTATTTGGATGGCTTTCCTGAGGTTAAGGTGGTACTGCGAGCTGATGTCTCGGCTGAAAAATATGACAAGGTTGCCGTTATATCAGGTGGGAGATTTGTGACTTAATATCCTGTGGTTGGTCTAGGGTTTTGAAACTCTCGTAAGCAATACCTTTTGCTTTATGCAGGTGGAGGCAGTGGGCATGAGCCAGCACATGCTGGGTACGTTGGAGAAGGAATGCTAACTGCGGCTATCTGTGGAGATGTCTTTGCCTCGCCACCAGTTGATTCCATCCTCGCTGTAAGTCTTCCAAATGTTGTTTTCTCTTTCTTTTTTTCTTCTACGTCTTTAGAGTTTTAGAGTGAATGTTATATATTTACTCTGATACTTTTTTTTTTCCCTCAATTCCAGGGAATTCGTGCTGTAACTGGTCCTCAGGGATGTCTTTTGATCGTCAAGGTAGTCAGAGTGGGAAAGAGAGCTACATGCATGCTGTTAGATTTTTGTCTTTATGTTTTTGCTTACTCTAGTTTCTCTATCAACTCTTTTTATAGAACTATACGGGTGATCGCTTGAACTTTGGTTTGGCTGCTGAGCAAGCAAAATCTGAAGGTTACAAAGTAGAGGTACTGCTCGTTATTGCTTTTTCACAATTAAGAGCTTTGCAAGACAGAATGACAGGATCTCCTTTGTAGACTGTGATTGTTGGAGAGGATTGCGCTTTACCCCCACCGCGTGGTATCACTGGACGCAGAGGATTAGCAGGAACAGTTCTTGTCCATAAGGTTCTCTCTCCCTTTCCTTTCTATCTCTAACTGCAATATATACTAGTATGTTTCGCATTCATTTCCTGTTCGTTGATCTCATTTCTGTTACTATTTCTTCTCAATTGTGGTGTCTGAGACCTTGGGCTGCTATGAGCATTTTGATTTCTATAGTTTAGTTTGAACAAGCTTAGAATCATTAAGAAGTTCTGAACAGCAGAAAGCTTCTAGCATCAGTTTTTAAATTTGTTACTGCTTGATTAAGGATAGGTTGCTGGCGCAGCAGCAGCTGCTGGTCTTTCTCTAGAAAAAGTTGCGGCTGAGGCAAAATGTGCGTCGGAGATGGTTGGTACCATGGGTGTTGCGTTATCTGTTTGTACGCTTCCTGGGCAGGTTACATCAGATCGTCTGGGCCCAGAGAAGATGGAACTGGGGCTTGGAATTGTATGTTATCTTCTCTTCTATTATTTTCCAAGTTTGCATGAAATCCATTTTGTTTCAGTGTTTTGGTTCGTACCTTGACTTTTTACTGCCCATTTCAACTTTTCTTTCAGCATGGAGAACCTGGTGCTGCTGTGGTTGACGTTCAACCTGTGGATGTGGTGGTTTCACATGTTCTTCAGCAGATACTTAGTCCTGTATGTGCTTAATTTGTGTTGTCTTTATTGTATTTTCTTGTTTCCATAGTCAGATAGATGTTCCCTTGCTGATTATTATCTTGTAGTAAAAAATCCTCTATACATTTTGTCTATCAAGTTATGCATTATTTCCAACCGTTCTTGCATTTCTGCAGGAGACCAATTATGTTCCAATTACACGCGGTAACAGAGTGGTTCTCATGGTTAACGGGTAAGCCCATTCTTATTTAAATGGATATCCATGTTTTGCTCCCATCATTTCAACTTCAGGAAAATGCTACTTTGTGATATCAACTTCTGGTTCAAAGAGTTAGTGATTTTCTGTAAATTTGGTTATTAGGTGCAAGCTTAATTTGTCCTTTTCAACCTTTGCAGCTTAGGAGGCACCCCTTTAATGGAACTTATGATTGCTGCTGGAAAAGCTGTCCCTAAATTGCAGTTGGAATTTGGACTTGCTGTTGATAGGGTGTATACAGGATTTTTTATGACTTCGCTTGATATGGCAGGTGAATTTCAGTTCTCTTTGATTTAGTTTAGTGTTACATACTCCTGTTGTTCTGCTGACGGTGCTTCCTTTTTTAGGATTCTCGATTTCAATCATGAAGGCTGACCAGTCAATCTTAGACCGATTAGATGCTCCAACTAAGGCTCCAAATTGGCCTGTTGGCACTGATGGTTCGTGAATGTTGTTACCTGTTTTCTGTTTCCGTGACTTTTCTTTGGAACCTAGTCTTATATACAAAATCTTTGTGCTGCATTGCAGGCAATCGGCCACCTGCAAAGATTCCTGTTCCTATACCTCCTTCTCGATCAACAAAAAGTGCTGAGGTATGCATTGCAAATTTTTGATAAATCTAGGTTGTTTAGAAGGGTTTCAAGATTTGGCGATAAGTGATTTTGGTAAATTTCATGATGCTTGGCAATACCAGTCTCAAAGCCGACCTCAAGAGCTGAGTCAACAAGGTCGAATTCTTGAGGCAGCTATTCAAGCAGCAGCAACTGTGATCATCAGTCTAAAGGATAGTTTGAACGAATGGGATGGAAAAGTAGGCGATGGTGATTGTGGGTCAACAGTAAGTCTTGTTTTTAGAGCATGCTTTTATAATGCGCATTTCATATATCTTACATGGGCTTGCATAATTCGTGTAGATGTACAGAGGTGCAACAGCTATTCTGGAGGACATGAAACACTAGTGAGTCTATTTGTTACTCTTACTCCCTCATATACCTCTCTTGTCTTGCTCTTTATGTTGAGTTCTTCACATAGATTCTTGACAAAAAAACTGAACCTTTTGTGTTTCTTTTTATTTCTAGTTATCCACTCAATGATGCTGCGGAAACAGTGAATGAGATTGGTGCGTCAATCAGAAGAGCGATGGGGGGGACAAGCGGAATAATGTAACTCATAAAATTATTTAACATGTTCCTCCATATATAGTCTGGGTCATGCTTTTGGCTTTCATTGAAAAAGACTTTATGATTTCTCTTGTGAAAACAGATACAATCTCCTCTGCAAGGCAGCATACGCGGAGCTAAAAGCTAACGCTCAGTCAGAAGTCACTCCCAAAAACTGTGAGATAATGCTTCTTGAATGTGGTTTAGTATTCCAAGGGTCACACACTTGTTTTGACTCAGCCTTCTCTTGAATCATCAGGGTCTGGAGCACTCAAGTCATCGATAGCTTCTGTCAGCAAATATGGCGGAGCAACTGCGGGCTACAGAACGATGCTAGATGCACTCATCCCAGCTTCAAAAGTTCTTGAGGAGGTGACAAAGAGCGGCTTATTTTGTTTTGACACTGAAGAGAGATAGATATTGCAAAGTACTAATGAGTTATTGGTTTTGATAAGAACAGAAGCTGAGCGCTGGAGAGGACCCAATATCTGCTTTTATTCTGTCAGCTGAAGCAGCAACTACAGGAGCGGAATCAACCATAGAGATGCAAGCACAGGTGAGCCATTTCGGTCTGCTTTTGATATGATGTAATGTATGATTTTCATTTGATCTGACGGGATGAGATTGTGGAATGACAGGCTGGGAGATCAAGCTATGTATCTGCAGAGATTCTTGCAACAGTTCCAGATCCAGGTGCAATGGCTGCAGCAGGATGGTACAGTGCCGCAGCGAGAGCCGTGAAGGAGCAGTACGAGAGCTCATCATGATTCATATTTCTTTTGTTTCCCGGAATATATGAATTGGGATTTTGGTGAGAGAGGCGCTCTTTGTGGCAATCGTGTTCGTGTATGTATGTTTAAGATTTTCTGACTCTGTGAGGGCTCTCCGTTTATGCAATTTTTTTTTTGGGTGGTGCGTAATACTGTGAGAGTTTATAACCTTCCCGAGAGACTATTGGTACCATTGGTTGGTATTGGATACTTTAACGACTATTAAAAAAATTGCTGCTTCTTTGCTTCATCCTACTTTTTTTTTCTTTTCTTTTTTGCAATTTTTCTATTTATTTTGACTTTTGGTTCGTTATAATATTTGCAAATTACTTATTTGAGTTAAGAAAATTGAAATTGATACCAGCTGTTTCATCAAATTCCTCTGCACCCTTTTTTGATCAACTGTTTCAATAAGAATTTTTTGCACAGAGAGAAGAAGACGGCGACTCTTGAGTAGCAAACAGAGCTGGAACTTGGGACAAGAAGAAGAATCTCTGCAACTTGCGTACTTCAATGGCGGTCACTGAACTCCATATCAAGGCGTCCCCTCTTCTCCTCTACTTGTGGACTTTTTTGCACCTCTAAGGTCCGTTTTGATGACATGAACTCTGCAGAGGATCTTTATTAGGATATGAACATACATATCTGATATCCCGTAAATATAGTTCTATCTAATAGTTTGTATATATATTATATATCTTCTTAGGCTCTCATGTCTATCTCTTCCGCAACATATGTAATGTGCCCTACGTTTGAGTTCGAACTTTACAAACTCTAAGATTTCAACGGAAGTAGCAACTAGCAAACGCCGCTGCTCTTAATTCCTGTTCTGGTTTCCGGAGGTTATACAACTTCAGGTTCTCACAAGATCAGTTCTATTACCCCACCTAGCATCATATTGTATTGTGAGATTGATATTCTATAACTCAGGTTGTATTGGGAAATTTTTCGAGGAGAACAAAACCTCATCTGTAATCTTTGTAAAGAAGAGACAGATTGACCGATTTTTTGTGCATTTGGATCAGGAAATAATGTGTGTGTGTTCCTGTTTATTATTATGTCATGTTGTTCTCTCTGACAATAATAATAATATCGTTGAATAAATACAAATTGGTGTGTACTAAAGCCCAATTCAAGAGGAAGAGAGAGTCAAGGGGAAAGAAAAAGAAGAAGAGGGAGTTAGTTACATGAATTGTCTTAAATTAGTTAAGAGAGTTTTGCTTTCTTACTTTCTTTATATTTGTCCCCCCAAAAAAATAAAAAAAAAAGTGTTCAACATTTCAGCACAACTGAACAACAATGGTACTCGCTACAAACTCTGACTCAGAAGAGCATTTGCATTCCACTTTCGCTTCCAGATATGTCCGTGCTGTTGTTCCCAGGTTTTTCTCACTGTCCCTTTTTTTCTTCTTCTGAATTCTATGGTTCTTTCTTTCTTACTTATGTTACAATGTATTTGTTTGCATATCTTGAAACAGGTTCAAGATGCCGGACAATTCCATGCCCAAAGACGCTGCTTATCAAGTGATCAATGATGAGTTGATGCTTGATGGCAATCCAAGGCTTAACCTAGCCTCCTTTGTCACCACTTGGATGGAACCTGAGTGTGACAAACTCATCATGAATTCTGTTAATAAGAACTATGTTGACATGGATGAATATCCTGTCACTACCGAGCTCCAGGTTCTGTCTTTTTTTTTTTCTTGTTTTCCATTCAAAATATAGTCAATTGCAAATTGTAATACATCTTTTTCTTCAGAACCGGTGTGTTAATATGATAGCTAACTTGTTCCATGCTCCCGTTGGAGAAGACGAGGCTGCTATTGGATGCGGAACTGTTGGTTCATCAGAGGCTATAATGCTTGCCGGTTTAGCTTTCAAAAGGAAATGGCAACAGAGGAGAAGAGCTCAGGGTCTACCTACTGATAACCCCAACATTGTAACTGGAGCCAATGTTCAGGTCTAAAATAAACTTAGCTCGATCTCATCCTCCAATATTTGCTTTCAGACATTTTCAACGTATTTTATCCGGGGCGGGCAGGTGTGCTGGGAGAAATTTGCAAGGTACTTTGAGGTAGAGCTCAAAGAGGTGAAACTAAGTGAAGACTATTACGTGATGGACCCAGCTAAAGCTGTAGAGATGGTGGATGAGAATACAATCTGCGTTGCAGCGATTCTAGGATCCACACTTACAGGAGAGTTTGAGGACGTGAAGCTATTGAACGATCTCTTGGCTGAGAAAAACGCAGAGACTGGCTGGGAAACTCCTATTCACGTTGATGCAGCCAGTGGAGGATTCATTGCTCCTTTCCTCTACCCTGATCTCGAATGGGACTTTAGGCTTCCATGGGTCAAGAGCATCAATGTCAGTGGTCATAAGTATGGACTTGTGTATGCAGGAGTTGGTTGGATTGTCTGGAGAACAAAAGATGATTTGCCAGAGGAACTCGTCTTTCACATCAACTACTTAGGAGCTGATCAACCCACTTTCACTCTTAATTTCTCTAAAGGTTTGTATAACCACACTAGCTTTCAATTTAATTATCGCGTTTTCTTGAACTGAAAAAACTCAAATCTTTTTTTTGCAGGGTCGAGCCAAATCATTGCTCAGTACTATCAGTTTATCCGACTAGGCTTTGAGGTATCTTCTTGTTAACAGTTTTTCATCTTATTTTACGAAATGTTGTAATGATCCTTTTTGGGAATTGAAAAAGGGATACAAGAACATAATGGAAAACTGCATGGACAACGCGAGGAGGCTAAGAGAAGGGATAGAGATGACAGGGAAATTCCACATCTTGTCTAAAGATATCGGCGTGCCACTAGTGGCATTCTCTCTCAAAGACAGTAGCAAACACACCGTGTTTGAGATCGCAGAGTCTCTGAGAAAATTCGGGTGGATCATACCGGCTTACACTATGCCTGCAGATGCACAGCACATAGCTGTGCTCAGAGTTGTGATCAGAGAAGACTTTAGCCGAGGCCTTGCAGACAGACTCATCACACATATCATTCAGGTACTGAAAGAGATCGAAGGGCTTCCTAGCCGGATCGCTCATCTAGCCGCGGCTGCAACGGTTAGTGGCGGTGAAGTGAAGACTGCTAAGATGACGTTGGAGGATATCACTAAGTACTGGAAACGCCTTGTGGAGCACAAGAGAAATATTGTCTGTTAGGGCAAGTCTTTTTGGAGTAATCACGTTCTTGCTAATAAGGTTTTTTTTTTAATTTTAGACCATTCGGAGGAACTTCTTGTTTTGTTTTTCTTGGCATTCTTATGTTGTTGGTATGATATAAACCGAACTTCTTGTTTTGTTTCTCTACTCTTCTCGACTCTTGATTAATAATATTACTTGTGGTTAACTGAAACCAACCCAAACAGAAACATACTAAACAAAAACTTCGATATATTTAATTTTGAGTTAAATGATACAATTTGTGGCATATACATACTCAAATACAAGCTAAATACAGTTTGAAATCGGTTTGTTTAAAGAGATGAAAGACCAAACCGAAAATAAACCAAAAACTAAATGGATTGTTCCTCAGTAGTGTGTGGTAATGGAAAAAAAAAGCTGCAAAAACAATGGCAATTCCCACAGACACACGCACACACTGCATATACAAACATCACCGGCTACAACCATATTATCAAATACCGAAAGCATTTGGCAAAAAAAATCAACATTTGAAGAAGGGACTATATATATTTCACAAACTACCAATGAAACAAAATGCTAAGCCCAAATGAGCAAATAGTCACACATCAAATTAATATACAACAAGGTCTGAAAGATTTCCCTCTCAGAAGAGTTTCAACAAAAACAAAGGGGGAAAAACAGACCATCATCTTCTTCCTTGACTAGCTCTCATCCAGTCCGGACTTTGATCACCAAGATGTCAAATAATCAAACAGACCATTTCTTCTTTTGTTGTGCCGGCAGAATCAGGGAGATATGGGTTCGTAGGGATGAGTCAACCATGGATGCTTAAGAGCTTCAGATGCAGAAGGGCGTTTCTTTGGATCAACTTGGAGCAAGTGTGCCACAAAGTCTATGAAGCCTTGGTCACCCATTGGCAGTCTACGCCTTAGCGATGATTTTTTAGGTATCAGATATTCCAAATTGTTACTCTCCTGAAATATTTGGAACACAAAACCATTATATCAATTCGAAATCCTTTTCCACAACCAATACAAATTGCTTCAGTAATAGCAGGAGCTGCACTATAGTAGGTTATTTTTTTGGATTTTCCAATACACACCTGGTTCCTCTCGTATAGCAAATGATTTTTGGTGAAGTACTTGCATGTATCAGGTCCTTTGGCAAGCATTTGTTGGTCAATGGATCCTATTATTCCGATGACCCTTGCAAGCAGAGTAGCCGGAGATTCATTTTGAAAAAGAACCTGCAAAAGCAGACCCAAGTTACATAATCGGTGGTCCCAGCTAGCTTAGTGGATTATTGTAAGAAAGGTTTTAACAGGTTTCATGGACACTAGAACTTACATTGCCCGTACACAGTTCTGCCAAAATGCAGCCAAGTGACCAAATGTCTATCTTTTTATCATATGGAAGCCCAAGGATGACTTCTGGAGCACGGTAGGATCTAGACTGGACATAGGAGCAAAGGTGATCTGTCTCAAAACAGCTACTTCCCAGATCAATAACTTTGATTTCGCATCTGCTGTAGCTTTTGATAAGTATGTTTTCAGGTTTTAAGTCGCAGTGTATAAGGCCGAGACCATGCAGAAAGCGCAATGCTTCCAAGCACTGAATAGTAATTGACTACACACGATTTTGATTTAAAGGAGAATTAGAGAGCAGCGAAAAACATACATAAACCTTGTGAATGTTGGCTTACCTGCAATCTTGGCATTGTGAAATAAACCTCTCCACCTGATTCCCTATTAAACTTTTGGAACTCATACAAGTTTGCCTTGAGAAGTTCGCATACTATTAACAGGTGCTCCTGCAAAATAGAGATTCAAATTAAGATGCAGGCCCAAATCACACATCGAATCTCATCAACAAAAAAATCGAACATAGCACCAAAGCAGCACAATATCCAAAATCATCTAGAATATCTACCCGATGATGAACAGAGAAGATGTAGAAAAACAACTGATTCTAAAAACGTAATAATTAAGATGATAGAAAAGAATAAAGACATAATTCATTCATCCACTTACCCGGAAGTAGAAGTAGTCATACAGTCGAAGGATATGGTACTTGTCAGCGGGATCATGCTGATTGACATACTTGAGAAGTTTGATCTCATCAAGGCTCTGGTCAAAAAAGTCTTTGTTGTTCTTTATGATCTTTACACAGACATCAATGCCTGTGTGGAGGTCATGTGCTTGTATTGCTTTGCTAAAAGCTGCTGATCCAAGATGCTCAGTGACATGGTAGCGACCAGCTATGACAGAATTCAAAACCACATGGAAGTTCTTATCCTCCTCAAAGCCAGTCCTGGGCAACAAAATAAAAATAGAAGAAAAAATTAAATTTCCTGAATGTTTATAAGAATTGGGATAGACGGCATCCCCTTTTAAAACAAAATGTATACCAAAACATCATTAAATACACAGATAACCCAAAATGATTGTAAGAGAAAATACCTGTTTTTCCTGTGAACAATCTTCAGGTTGAAGGTCTCAAAATCCTGCTCTTGGGCTTTAATCTGTCTTACTTGCTCTTGGACCACAATTGCATCTTCATCCTCAAACGAGGTCCCAAGATCTTCTTCCGGCCCATGACTGGTTTCTTCCTCATCTTCTTCCTTGCAATGCTCCCTCCCAGAATAAGAAATTTGGGAGAGTGCGGATGGGGAAGAATTTCTTGAACTTGCAACCTTCTCGTCATCCCTATCACTTATTCTTTCAGAGGAAGAGCCGCTGGGTCTTTTTGTCGAAGCAACAAGCATACTATCGTACTCAAGTAGCCCCTTTGGTACATAACTTTCCTTTCTCGCAGCAGCATTGCAATGGTTTGACCACACAGGGTTTGTAGAATCTTCATGGGAGATCTGTCCATCAGGTACTGGAGAGGGAAATGAGAAATTACCATTTGCAAAACTTTTTAGCTGCATACTTGCACCTTTACCAGGTGGAGGCTTGACACCAGCAACTCCAACTTGGCGACGAGGAAGGAGCTCCAGATCCCATTCACTACCTTCTCCAGGAAAAAAATCAGGTACTATACTTCCATTGTCATCAACATCATCGCTGATTCCCACACCAATTGACCTAACTGCAGCATTTTGATCATCTTCTGCACGGATATCCTCCGGGTAGAATTTACCACAGTTATCCTCGACTTTTCGTTTGTTCAACAAAACTATATCATTTTCATGGGTGACAAGTCCCTGCCACACAGGTTCAGTGCGCATCAAACTTAGCTCCACTGCATCCATCAATTCCCCGTCATATCGAGCAACCAAATCAGGTTCCTTGGTCCTGCTGTATGTTTCAGCCATTGAGAGACCCATCGGATCATCTGAAGCGGCAACAGGCTCAGTGCCTTTTGCTAGCACATATTGCTCACCAGAGAAATAAGAATCCTCCTCGGCAAATGAATGATCATCATCATTCTTGGTTTGACTTTTATCCTGTGTATCAGGAACACTTCCGTGCTCTGTGCCTTTTTCATTTTCGCTAGGATAGTCGACTTCGTGACCCAAAAACCATGCCTCATCCTCAATTGGTTGCCTAATGTAACCAACATCATCATCGTCGTCATATTCATCAGAGTCCCAATACTCATTTGAATGTTCAGTGAGATCACCTAATCCATTGCCAAAGCCAAAAATCAAGTCAGATGCATCTTCTGCTAGTCCCTGACTTACAGACAACCAGTTTCCTCCACCAGATATTTTGCCACCTACGACACCATCAGAATGGGAATTAAACTTGGACTCCATCTTCTGAAGATATGACAAAAAAGTAAGATATACATTACAAGAAAGAGAGGGAAAAGTGTACACAAAAGCTACCCAACAGTAATTTAACTTACTCATACAGAACATAAAGTTTTGTAGGGTAACCACCATCATGTCAACTAACCTGATGAATTGATTTCTTGTCCAATAGGAACATCTAGATAAGAGCCTATAAGGAAACCATTCTCAGTATTAATTAGCTTCTCGTCCAAACTGTCTCGCTCATGTTTTTCTTCCCAATTAAAGTTCATTGATTTATCCTCTGACTTGATTTTGACATGTGGCAGCATTGGTAAGTCTTCCCTGGGACCATCATGGGCCAGCGAAAATGCTAAGCTGCTTAGATTCTTATGTTCATAGCTAGACTGTGACTTTCCAAGGTATAAAGCTGTTGCCACATCATTTTCCTGCTCTTTAATAGCAATCTTGGAATCACTCGCGCCAACCTTTTTCTTTCCTCGCATCTTGTCTAAAATGGGTACACCTTTATCTTTTGCTGATGTGCTTCCTTTGGACAATGGATAAACATTTGTGACGGAACAGTCCTTCCAATGGTCTGATGAAGCACCAATGCTCTCTTCGCTTCTTGGCCAAGACGTGGTGATAAATCCTTCTTGTGTCGCAGAGTTCACAACCTTATCATCAACTTCCAGACATGCTTTGCCATGGTCATACTGGGATACCTGGCTAGAGCTGCCAGTCCTTATCTTCTCAAAAGGAGAGAAGATGTCTTCCACAACAAGATTATTGCTTTTACCAAACTCAGGAACCTTTTGATGACTCGATTGCTTGGATATCCGTGGATTCACAAAACCACTTTTACTTGGATCGATACTGTATACCTCAGAGTCAGCTAAGATGTTGGCAGAAGTATGGTTCCAGGGGGGTAAATCGAGCTCGGTATCCACTAAACCTTCAGAAAACGTGAATCTATCCTCCCAGAAATCTGCTGCCTTAGCACTTTGTGTCTGAACAGAAACATCATTCATCTGGTTACTCTCATGAAAGTTATTGGCAGCTCCACATTGTACCTCTTTCACAACCAATTCATCAGAAACTTGATTTTTGTTTTGAAGGCTCAATGCTCGGCTACCGCCTGCTTGCTTCTTATCCAACAACTTGCTCACGCCGTTATTCTCAAAGCTGAGCTTTTCGAGACATCCATTTGAACTTGGGTTATTAGAAAGCTCACTAATCAACGCAGCTTCGGCTCTCATGAAACGATTTCTCCGCAGAAATTCCAAAATCGAATCGATAGAGCTTGCGTCCTCCATTTTCCCAAATCCCTAAGAAACAGATTTCACAAAAACCTGAAACATATCAGACTCCATTGAATTCCTTCATCCAAACAAACCGATAAAAAAACAAACTTCAGTGACTAGTTAAAAATCTTCGAAAGAAAGAAAGAAATTTTGAAAGCAGAGAGAAGTGAGACGAAACCCTAATAAAGCATATTCTCCATCTCCCAAAGAATATTTACGCCGTAAGAAAAAAAAAAATATAACCAAAAAAAAGAAAGCATTTTTGCGATAAAATCTCAATCCCAAAACCAAAAGCAAAACCAAGGATTCGAATTGGAGCAAAACATTCACTTACAGATCCAATGAAAAGCAGAGCAGACCTCAATCAATTTCTTGCATTTGTACTTAAAGTGTTAAGCTTTGTCTGCGAATATTAATTCAGCATCTTCTTCGTCTTAATCCCTTCCTCGGCGCTTCCCTCCTCCTTGGGCATCCCATTATCAACGCCAAATTTTTTTTTTTTTAATTAATTTTATTACTGTAGTTTTTTTTTGCTTCATATCCATGAAATCATTATTAGTTTTGGTGGGAAAAAAGCCCGAAAAGACACATTTACCTTTATTGTTACACTCTGTCCTAAATTTTCTACAACATTTAATTCACTTACCAAAATTATACTCTCTCCGTTATGAATTAATTGATGTTTTAGAGAATTTGTTTTTTCCACAATTAATTGATGTTTTCACTTACCAATGCATAAATTACCATAAAATGACTTTCTTGCCTTTCTATTATTTAGCAAATTAGAAATTAAACAATAATAAATGAGGTTAAAAATGGTATTACACAAACTTTCTTAATTTGTGTGAAAAAACCTTAAACCTCATCTAATATAGAACAGAGGGAGTAATTACCTAATTCGGAAAAACAATTGTCATGATTTTACATAAGAAATATTTCTTCTACATAATTGAAATGATTAATTAGTGAAAACAAAAATTCCAAATTGCATGTGTTTTTTAGATCTTCTCAGTTCTCCGACTGTTTTTCCGTATCTATATAAATGACGAGTAAACTATAATTATAATTACTGTTATATCAAAGAAGAGCAATTCCTTGAACACAATCCTTAACATGGGCATAATATAATGCAAGAGAATGGCTGAATACACATGAATATGTTGATAAATATTTACATTTAACATATCCGGTTAGTTATGTAAAAATATCAAGCCATATCAATACATGGAAAAGACCAAAAAACGGATGGATTAAATGTAACTATTATGGTTCATATGTTATGACAAGAAAGAATACAAAAGCAGGATGGCTATTTCAAAATACGAGGATTGTGTTTTTAGGGGAGAACAAGCAGAACATCAAACTGTTAATAACGCTTTGGAAAGTGAAATTCAAAATTTGATAATGGTTATGCAAAGTTGCTGGACCCAATGTTATAAATGAGTAATATTCGAAAGAGATTGTAAAGTTCTGAATAACATGCTCAATAAAGAGACACTAACTAAGTGCAAGCATGGAGAAGCTCCGCTCAGTCGTACACTCATCATAAAGCTCGTGGACAAGAATATGCGTAATCGAATAAACTCCATCCAGATCCTTGGGGATAAGACATACAACGAGGGCATGACTTATTAAGTTTGTTCGGTTTGAAGAGGGAAAAAAAACAGCCAAAACCATATGTGCCCAAAAAATAAAAGGAAGTAACGTGACAAAACAAAAACGAAATATGACGCAATAATATTTCATCTGTTCAGACCGAATGAATTATCCGCAAAATTGAGCCCCATACATGTTTTACTCTAAGCCCAATAAGTCGGCCTATCCACAAGCCTTTGCAGAAATTATATAGCGGCGCAAAAACCGAATCAATCGTTTTTTTCCCGGTTAATGACAATGTCGAACACACCGGAGGACGGCGACGGAGGACCGAGTACAGCAGGCTTATTCCCCGTTTTCCCCACTTCGGCGAACTCCGTCTCAGCTATTTCGAGTGCTCCTCAATGGCTTCGCAACGCCAGCTTCACGACGGATCTCTCCGTCATCGACGCCGCCGCTTCGACGGCTCCTGCCCTATCCGAGGTCGAGGCTGACGAAGAAGATGAAGACGGAGATGCTGATGGGAGTAGCGGCGAAGCTAGTCTGCCTAGGGTTTACAATTTGATCGAAGAAGAAGGATCCTGGGATACTGATGACGACAAGGTAAAGAGGAAGAGGGATAAAAAGAAGAAGCGGAAGAGGGAATCGTCAGTTAGGGATTCTGCTGAATACTATCCGAAGCCTGCCAAGGATTATTACTTGGATACTCGTCCTGATCCAGATAATCTGGCTTATGGTTCCATTTACAGGTACTACGCTTACAATTTTCACACCTGTATAGTAATGGCTGGTTTGATTCCTTTTGCTGGGAAAAGTGTGGGGTATTGAAACTCTGCTTCTGTTTCCATTATGCAGGATGAATGTTCCTCGTTATAAACTTGACAATTCTCAGAGAGGTCCTGGGTCAGGTTCTCTGAGGTTATATCTGCGGAATCGGCGTAGCTCTATGCTTGATACAGAGAATGATGTTGATTCTTTGGACGGGAAAGCAAAGTCTGATAACCGATATTGGTATGCAAAACATGCAGCCATGGAACGCAACAAGAATTTCAGGCGTATCCGTTTGTCTGCTTCAAGAAAGGCTGTTGATTCGTCCCTTGATCATTTCATTCCACTGGAGGAAGCTGAAACTATTCCAGAAAGTGAAGAGGAAGATGTTTTGTCAAAAGACCCGATGATGGGAGCATCATGGGAGGATGAAGTGCTGAATAAAACCCGAGAGTTCAACAGACTGACGAGGGAGCGTCCCCATGATGAAAAGGCGTGGCTGGCATTTGCTGATTTTCAAGACAAGGTTTCAAGTATGCAACCACAGAAAGGAGTTCGCCTGCAGACTTTAGAGAAGAAGATTAGTATACTTGAGAAGGCTTTTGAACTGAACCCAGATAGCGAAGAACTGTTGCTTGCACTTCTCAAGGCATACCGAAGCAGAGACAGCGCAGATGTACTAATCAGTAGGTGGGAAAAGGCACTTATGCAGAATTCCGCAAGCTACAAGTTATGGAAGGAGTTTCTACGTGTTGTTCAAGGGGAATTCTCCAGATTCAAAGTATCAGAAGTGAGGAAGATGTATTCTTATGCGGTCCAAGCTCTTTCTTCTGCTTGCAGAAAGCGACATAGGCAGGTTCTTATTTATGGTGCTAAGGGTTGATGAATCCAATACTTGCTTATTTGTATACTGTCGCAAGTCATTTGGAGTCTATCTGTTCTATTTTTCGAACTCAGTTTTTTCTGGTGTTTCCCTGCTAGCTGTAATCGCTGACATTATTGATAATCTTATTCTTAGCAGTTCAACATTGTAAGGTCTGATTCTATTTACTGGATTATGCAGGTCGATGCAACATCTGAGCCATTGGATTCTGCTCTCATCCAGCAGGAACTTGTTTTAGTCGATATGCTAGTTAGCCTCTGCAGGTTTGAATGGCAAGCTGGTTACCAGGAGCTGGCCACAGCGTTATTTCAAGCTGAAATGGAATATAGCATCTTTTCTCCGTCTTTGTTGCTAACTGAACAGAGTAAATTAAGACTGTTTGAGCACTTTTGGAGCAGTAATGGTGCTAGAGTTGGAGAAGAAGGAGCTTTTGGATGGTCGTTGTGGTTGGAGAAAGAGGAGGAACACAGGCAGAAAATGTTGAAAGAGGAATCCTCTGATGACAATGAGGTAGGTGGTTGGACAGGTTGGACAGAACAGTTGTCGGGTAGAAAAGGAGATAGTATTGCTTCAGCTAACTCTGAAGAGGGCGATGTTGATCGGGAGGGTCTGGTTAAGGAAATGGAAAGCGAGAATGAAAAGCCTGAAGATGATACTGAAGCTATGCTAAAGCTATTAGGCATTGATGTCAATGCCGCGGCCAGTGATGAGGTTAAAGATACTTCAACTTGGGTTAAATGGTTTGAAGAAGAGGTTTCTCGAGATCACAATCAATGGATGCCTTCTCGGAAAGCTGGTATCTTTCTCTACCTTTATCAATATTATCTCTGTATCGTCATTTTCAGTCACTGTAGATATGTTTGATGGGGTTGACTTGCAATTTTGTCTAAAAAAATTGTAACCATACATCATCCTTTAATAGGTGAATTTTCCAGTGTTGATGAAATGGGGGGGAGAGAAGAGGAAGAGCAACTCTCGAGTCTTGTACTATATGAAGATATAAATGGATATCTATTTTCATTACGTTCAAATGAGGCCCGCTTATCTCTAGTATACCAGTTCATTGATTTCTTCGGTGCACATATCTCCCCATGGACTTCCAGCAACAGTTTGTGGTGGAGTGAGAAAATAAATAGCCTTGAAACATTGTCAGATTTGAGAAATTTCCATCACTGTTTGCCAAAATCAGATAGTGCCAACGGTTTCAGCTTGGGATTTCTTTTAGGTGGCAGCAGTGACATATCTATGCGTACCGAGATGATGAAGTTTCTCCGCAATGCCATCTTGCTTTGTCTGAATGTTTTTCCGCGAAATTACATTTTGGAAGAAGCTGTGCTTGTTGCAGAAGAGTTATATGTAACAAACATGAAAACATGTGAGGTAGCAACTACCCCATGCCAAGCTTTGGCCAAACGTCTCCTGAAAAGTGACCGGCAGGTAAGCTCCGTTCCAGTTTGTTGCTGTGGTCTGCTCTTCTATTCAGTTTACCTGAACTGATTCCTTCTCCATTAACAGGATCTACTACTTTGTGGAGTTTATGCACAGCGGGAAGCTGCTTCTGGAAATATGAAACATGCAAGACGAGTCTTCGACATGGCACTGACTTCTATCTGTGGCCTCCCTAAGGTTTGATTCAGATCTTTCGGTTATGTTGTTAGCATATGTTATATAATTAACATGTTTCCACCTATGTTTTAACTTCAAAGGAACTTCAAGATCAGTTACCCTGGTTGTGTGTTTATTCCTGATATAAATCTTCGTTTGCCCGTCCGAAAAACTGGTGCCTTTCCCCTTAAGCTTGCTTGGGATATATTTCTCAAGGACAGATCATAGTAGTCTATATTTGTTATAGAACAGTCCGTTTTGAGTAACGTACAGAGAAGTATGTTCTAATGGATGTAGCTATAATAGGTTTTCTTATTTTACTGTATTTTTTGGTGCACTTGTGTGGAGATACATCAGCCCAGTTTCTGCGATTGGTTTGGATTTTATCTGACTTTGAAAATACCCATGCTAAGTTGATTTCACCTTGAATGCAGGAATTACAGTATAACGCTCCTTTGCTATATATATGGTATGCCGAATCAGAAGTAGCCAATAGTAGTGGCAGCGGCCGGGAAACAGAATCGTCATCTCGTGCTATGCATATACTGTGCTACTTGGGAAGTGGTGTAGCTTATATTCCTTATACTTCCCAGCCTTCAAGCATGCAAATCCTTAGAGCACGCCAAGGCTTCAGAGAGAAGCTTAAGAATATACAATCAACATGGTCTCATGGTGTCACAGATGATCAATCAGCAGCGCTTGTTTGTTCGGCAGCTCTATTTGAGGAGTTAACAAATAACCTTCCTGGTGCTGTTGAGATCATAGAGCACATGCTCAGTTCTGTTCTTCCAGGTTATTTTCATGATCTTTATTCTTGGGTTCTCAGACTGATTTCCATGCTAGTATACATTACTGCATCAGAAATGTTTTCTTTATACAAAAAAAACATCTTTTATAGACAATGATCATGCATGCACTGTTTATCTGGATTTGTATCCCGTCCTAAGATTTTGTTGGGCTATATTGTGAATTTTCCAGGAAGAAAGAGTCAAAGTCATCAACTTGAACTCTTATTCAATTATTACGTGAGAATGCTTCAGAGACATCAGGACGACCTAACTTTGTCAAAACTGTGGAAGCCCATATCAGAGGGACTGCAACTGTATCCTCTCAATCCTGAGCTTTATCGAGCTTTGATGGACATCTGTAATCACCGTATGACTTCCCATAGACTGCGAATGATGTTCGATGACTACTCCCGCAAGTAAGCTTCTTCACAAACTTCTTATAAACCCTCCATCTCACGAGAACTGCCTAATGTAGATATGGATGCTTACCTTAAGTTTAATATCAATGCTAAACTAGTTTGATATGTTAATCATGCAGAAATCCATCTGTAGTTATTTGGCTATCTGCGCTTTCGTATGAGTTGAGTAGAGGAGGCTCCCTACACAGAATCCGTGGATTGTTTGAAAGGGCATTGGCACAAGATACACTAAACAGCTCGGTTATTCTATGGCGTTGCTACATTGCATATGAAATCGACATTGCAGACAATCCATCAGCGGCTAGAAGGATTTACTTCCGAGCTATAAATGCCTGCCCATGGTAAGACTTACATATAACGAATCTCTAATGCTTTTTCTCCAGATTTCTCATATTATCCAGAACCCATTCCTAACATAATGGCGTGGCAGGTCAAAAAAACTATGGCTGGATGGGTTCGGGAAGCTAAGCTCAGTCCTGACGGCGAAAGAGATGTCAGATCTTCAAGAAGTGATGCGGGACAAGGAACTGAACATTAGGACAGATATCTACGAGATTCTTCTTTTACAGGGATGAGATGTGTATATTTATGTTTCTGTTCTGGTTATTGAGAATTATCTAAATGTAGCAGAAGAAGAAAAGAGATGATCTTAAGTATTACAGATGCGTGAGAAAAAAAAGAAGGGCAATCTCATTGGTCGAAGAGAGAGAAATCAGAATCATAGGACTGCATTTCAACAACCTTCACTTTGTTTTTTCCTTTGCTCTGTTCTCTTGTTTAATACGACTTGGAACATTTGACCTTCTTAAGTGCAGATAAGAAAATCCCCATTGAGGAGATTGATTAATCAAAGGTTTCAACTTTCAAATGAGATTGTTTGCAAGTTGATAAATCGAAATCATAATATAATCTATCTAAACCGGACAAAAGGGAGATTTTCTTGGAAAGATTTTGTTACTTGCGTTGCAAGAACCATGTTAATTCTGTTCATACTCTGAAGAAATTTAAACGCTTATAAGCCTCGTTAGGGCAAACAGTTACACACACACGTCCACTGAAACTACGGACTTACCGAAAAAGAGGACATGGACGAGCTCATCACCACTCGCCACTGATAATGTCTGTCACTGCATTTTTCAAAACGCTTACCCCTACAAGTCATATATAGTAGGAGTCCTACATGTCAGAAAGATCACCAAAAATATGGTAGACGTACTCTTCTTCTTCTTCTTCTTCGATCCTCTCAAAACATGAAATGGGTAATCAGCGATTGAGTCTTTGGGGCATCTCAAATCTTTGATCCTCTCAAAACACCGTTTCTCCAGATCCCCGACATGGTTAATGTTGAAACACCTGCGTGTTGGTTAGTTTGTTCCCAAAAAGCTCGAGGTGGCGTAGTTCAGGCATGGTTTCAGCAATTGCTATGGCATCATTATTAAAATCGGTGCGATGGCTGCGGATTAACTTCAAAATCTTCAGATTTGGACATGACTTGCCTACAACTTTCAGAGACTCTCTTGAGAGTGTGCAGTAGGATAGCTCGAGTTCTTCAAGAAATGGAAGTTTCGCAACTGCTCCGACAAGTCCATCGTCTGATATTGAATAGCACCTTACAAGCCTGAGGCATCTCAGATTATTACTTGAACTGCAAAATAATTGTGTGAAAGTCAAAAACATAATCTATGATGTAGAAGAAGCATAACAATAAGATTCAAAATATTATTACAAGAGATCTTTTCATAGCATCCCAAGAACCTGAAGCCAACCATTTAGACTTCAGAATTAAAGAAAACAATCTTAGAATCATACTTTATGAACACAAGGAGAAAAACTCGACTATATATAGAGCAATCTGCCCACACATAATCCTTTAATTTGCATCTCTGCATTTAAATCCCAAAACGTAGGCGAAGAAAAAGGGCAATTCTACAAAATAGCAAAAAAAAATTAAAAGTTCCCAAATTTAACACTCAAGGGTGAAAATCACAAATATAGCACCAATTTTGACATTATTAGCACAAATTTAATATAAAAATGACTTATAATCATTTTCTAATGGGAAAAAACTAAACCCTAAATTGGAAATAGTGAACCCAAACATAATGTTTAATTCTATTTTAAATTTATTTTTGGTAAATAAGTATTTTAAAATAATTAGTTGTGCTATTTTTGGTATTTTAAATTTAGGGTGCTAGTTTTGGAACAAAAAATATTTTTTGTGCTATTTGAGGGTATTTCTCGAAGAAAAACTCAACCCTGAGGAGAGTTACAAAACCTATGGAGACCACTAATTTTTTTAAAAAAAAAAAACATTGATTCATCAAAAGGAAAAATTCTAGAATTGAAAAAAAAAAAACTGTAAGCTAACTATATTGGTATTAATCCTCAAAAAGGAAAAAAAGAACTTAAGAACAAACACATTCATGCAAATTCCTATCCATCAAATTACTGAGATATATATTTTTACTTCTTTCTTTATTTTTATAATCCTGAACAAAATCTGATCTAACCCTAGAATTAGCATACCCTTAATTATCACAAGTGAAATCGAACGAACATTCAAAAACTCTTTAAAAAACCAATATTCATGTGCGTTCGAGTCACAGAAAGAGAGAAGGAAATTTATGGGCGATGTAACTGAGAAGAGAACGAACATTCAAACGTAATCAATCAAAATTCTCAGATTTGTTTAAAGATGATAATTAATAGGATCCAATAGCTAGTGTTTTCCAGCTTTCTTTCCTGACAAGAAAGCGATGTTCTTGAAAGAGTTTGTGACTTGCGTTTGCAATGTAAATTCTGTTCTCAAAAACTTTAATTACAAAGGCAAAGAGGGACACACACGTCCACTGAAACTACGTCCACCAAAAAGAGGATCTGAACAACTTCATTAACATGATCTACTACTTAATTTGTAAATATGAAACATGATGCAGGACGAGTCTTCGACACGATGTTTTTAAACTTGACTTCTAGATCTCATGTCCTATTGCTTTTTTCTCTCTTTCTCACGCATATGTAAAAAGAAATCTCTTTGGTCTCAGGGCAACAAATTTTTGTAGTAAACGAATTAAATCAGAATCATAGGACTGCATTTCTAACAGCCATTCACTTTTCCTTTAACATATAAGATATAGTTTTTTGTTTTTTTTTTCCTATATGCGGATATAGTCTCTTGATCTATTTATTGACCCCATGATCTTTTAAACTTATTCATATTTTTCACCTTGGCCAATTCCCATTATTTCAATTACCATTTAATAATTTTTATTTTATTTTTATCCTATATATATATATATATTTGTGTGTTTCTGCTATTCTTTTTAACAATCCACCACTTTTAAGTTCTATTTCCAAAAAAAATTATTGAACCATTTTCTTTTCACATACACGATATTTCCTTTTTAGTTATATTTTTGTTTCCTTAAACTTTCACTTCTTTTTTTAACCATTTTAGATTACTATTTAATTTTTGACAAAAAATCTAGATTACTATTTAATGCTTTTAATAATTAATAAATATTAACTATTTTAAAAAGTTAGTGACCCCGGTAAAATTTGTGGCTGGCTCCGCCAGTGCCTTCCCCCTTGCCGCTCTTCTCATATATATGTGGCTTTGGTGAGCTGTACGGCGTTTCTTTCCGCTTGCCGGAGTTGACGGCGGTCTTGAGTCGTCCGGGGCTTAAACCGAGGAGTAGCTTTCAACGCAGAAGTTTTCTGTTCCGTTGCTAAGAGCCGGAGGTCCTGTTCCGACGAGTGTTTTGCTGTGGAGGAGGCGGATTCACGAGACTGTGTTTAGCTCCCTCACGGCGCTAGGGTACCCGAGGCTGCTCCCTCACGGCGCTAGGGTACCCGAGGCTGCTCCCGCATGACGCTAGGGTTTCTTTTGCCTATGCATGGTTATTTACGGTTATCCTTGGTTTAGGTTTTGCTTTATTCCAACTACTATTGTAATCGGTTTAGTTTCCGAACCATGTCATTGGGTTTTGGTTCGGTCTGATTGTAATTTGGTTATTAATAAAAAATATAAAAAAAAAAACTTCAATTCTCCGAAGGCAGATCATAACTTCAAAAGAACTAACAACAACAATCAATCATCATTGATGTTCAGCTATCCACAATAATTCAATGTATGCGACCGGACTTTTGCTGTTGGGTTAGACAGGACGCTCAATTCGGATAGGAAATTAGTGTGATGAGAGACATCCAAAACAGTATTAGGATACGTTGCAACCTTGCTTGCCGTGATTATCACACTTCTATACAAACAACAAAGACGTCGCCTTTAATATTGAAAACTATTCCATAAATCTATCTTGATCAAACATATTACAATCTGTTATTCAGCCGTCTCCCGCTAAAATATGTATTACAATATGTTATTCCATATATATTAATTTATTTATACAGACGCACACACATATATATTATATACACTACACGGTAAAAGAAGTATACTTTGTTATGGAATATTTCTTAGGAGATATATATATATATATATATAAGTTTTTTTTTATTATTATAAAGTATCTATGTATGTGTCTAGCTACGTAATCACGAGCTGTGCATGACGGAGATGAATAAAGCCAGAACTTCGGTCTTGTACAAGAGATGTAGATGGATATATATTAATATATAGATGACCGACACTTCCGGTATCACTATCAAAACCATTACTTTCTGTGGTCCAAACGGAAGAAGAAAAAAATGTGATATTTTCCTGTAACAGGATATAGTTTTTTGTTTTTTTTCTATATGCGGATATAGTATCTTTCATTTATTAGAGCCACAAACACGAAAGCTAAGCAAAACGAAAAAAAAAAAAGTGTAATGGCGCCGGTGAAGCTTGCGTGGGATTTGGAGGAAGAAATACTCTCTCGGCTTCCACCTCTATCTCTTGTTCGGTTCAAAACCGTATGTCAACACTGGAACGCTCTTTTCAACGACAAGAGTTTCCTCAACAACCACTTGGCTCGTGCCCGTCCCCAATTCATTTTCCTGTCCGAATCCAAGATTTACTCGATTGACATCGATCTCGGCGGAGGCGTTGATCCAACGATAGAGATGCGTGAGCTACCCTCTGACTTTGATCATCAGGCTATGGAGTTGATGCATACCACCGTTACGGCTTGCGATGGGTTCTTGTTTCGTGACTTTTGGAAGCAAGGTGTTGCGGTTTGGAATCCGTGGTTGAGACAGCTTGGATGGATCGAGTACGAGGATAAAAGCTTCCATTTCTGCGGTGTAGGATACGACAGTGGTAGACCCGAGAAGGGTTACAAGATCTTGGGGTATTTTAACTGTCTCCGTAAGGTTAGCGACACTTACCAAGTAGGTTACCAAAGAGTTGCCATCTACGAGTGTGTGTCTCATGCGTTGAAGTTTCTTGATGCCCCTTTCAAGCAGTGGCCCACCGTGGCACCTGTGTCCTTGAACGGGAATCTCTATTGGGTTACTAGTAATCCCGACACTCATGAGTATTTCATCCGGAGCTTTGATTTCTCGAAGGAGATATTCAAACCCTTTTGTCTCCTTCCGTGTCTGAAGAACCAATCTCGCGATGAACTTCTCCTCGCGGTTTATAAGGGAGATGGGTTTTCGTTGTTAAAGCAATGCTATGTAACAGGGGAGATTGAGATTTGGGTAACGAAGAAGAAGATTCATGGAGAGGAAGTGGTGTGGATAAACTTGATGACTTTGCCAACAACTAACTTGCCAAAGTTTGTTAATAAGTTTTGTGGGATTAGTTACTTCATCGTTGACAAGGCCTTAATCATGTGTTGTGGCGACGACCAAACTGGAGTCGCTTGCATCTATATTTTGAAGGAAGATATGTGCAAGAAGATTCAAATAGATTCTGGAATTGTTCGGTTTTCTCACTGTGTCTATCTTCCAAATTTTATCTCGGTTCCTTTAGAATTCAGATCGCTGCGAGTTTGAATTTTGGTTTCTTTTTTTGTGTGTTGAAATCTCATCCTTTGATTAATCATGCACAAGATGTATTTTGAGTATGTTTTAATCTTTTACTTTTGCTTGTAATCTTAGCTATGATCTAAGGCTAATCATGCGATTTATGCCTAATGGGGGCAGTTATATCGGGGCTCAATGTCTGATGTAAGGAGTAGAGAAAACGGAGACTACCTCTCTAATTTTCTTCTAAAAATATGTATTATGAGATGTTGTGTAAGATATGAAAAAGTCAGTTTCTACATATCTTTCTCCATCTACTTCACTTCATATATACTTTTCTAAGTTTCTTGAAGTTTCCAAAAACGTTTTCTCTATTTTACCTTTGAATAAGAACCAAAACAGAGAGAACACGAGAAGATGAAGCTGCCCTGTATAATTTCCAGCAGCTTCCAACATTTCTTGGTTTATTACAAATCTCAATTCGATAGTTGTGTCCTCCCTTTCCACTCATACACAATTTCTCTTCACAAGATGTGTTGCTCTCATTGTTGTTGGAGCAGAGAATACAAGGCTTTTTCATTCCACACTCAATACTACAATGGACTCGAGGTGTGTGGTTTCCGAACGCTACTCCGAAATATTCATTCATCACTTGGCTTGCAATGCACGACCGCTCATCTACCGGTGATCGCACTATTTTCTGGCAACAAAATGTATCCACCGCGTGTGTCTTATGTCAGGACCCCATGGAAACACGTAATCATCTCTTCTTTGCTTCTAGATACTCTGCAGAGATTTTGTCTAACCTAGCCAGAGGTGTCCTCCATACTCAGTTCACGACGGATTGGAGTACCCTCACTCAACTCATCTCTAACTCCCACCAGGATCGAATGACGTTGTTTGTTACCAGATATCTATTTCAAGCAGCAATGCACGCAATATGGCGATAAAGAAATCTACGGAAGCATGGCGATCAACCATCACCAGCGCACCGACTCATCAAAATTTTCGACAAGACAATGAGAAACCGCATAAGCTCAATCCAAAGAAGTGGAGACGAACGCTTCACGGAGGGATTGATGTTTTGGTTTGCCTCGAGAAACACAAGTTGAAGAATCATCTATGCTCTTTACTCTTTCTAAACACTTCTACTTTCAAAAGTCCACTTATAATATCATCAAAAAGATGTATTTTATTGTAAAAATGATTTTTTGGGTTGAATAAATTTTACATTCACTTCAAAAAAAAAAAATTATGTTTAAAGTTCTTATATGTTCTGTCTGCATGTGGATTGATTTTTGGAAATAAACGATATATATAGTACACATGAGCCTATTTTTTTTAATAAGTTTTTAATGTTGGGTTAATTATAGTATAGCTTATTCTATATGCATCTTTTATCGATCCAAATATGATACAACTTAAAACAAAACTACACTTAACAAAAATCTATTTTGGTAAAAAAAAAATAGCTGAAGGTGACTTGGGTTTAATTAGACTCACAACATAAAGAGTACGAAAGGCAGACCAATGTAGATGAGGATTAGTGAGGTAAACGTTCCTCATCTACAATATAACACATTCGTCATAGATTATATTACCTACAAGAACAAGTAACTTTATCATTGTGAGGCAACATATACTACTTCAAACCCATTTGACAAATTTATATGTAAAACCCATTTTGCTAATTTCATATTAGGTGATGTATTTGGACAAGTTCCACCGTGGAATATGTATCAGTAACGTCTAACATATGGTGTGTGGCAGGTCGAAGAACAATGTCGGATTTGCAAAGATGAAGCGGAGCTCATGCATATATATAGTTTTGCTTCAAGGATATGAGATGTATACATAGTTAAATGTTGTGCTGGTTATTGAGAATTTAGAAAATGTAGAAGAGGAAAGAAACATGATCGTAATTAGTAATAGAGATGCGAGGGAAAAAAGAAAGACCAGTCTCCTTGATCGCAAGGCAAGGGATCTTTCTTTTTGGAAGAGAGTGAGATCAGAATCTTAGATTTACATCATCACTTTGCCCTTTTCCTTGTTCTGTCCTCTTGTTTAATAGAATATAGAACCATCGAAAAAGAAGAAAAAAATGATTAAAGGTTTTTTTTTTTTTGCAGTATTATTCACACCTTTTTTAATTCTGGGCGAAAATGATCATAATTTTAATTTTGTTTTTACATTACCATAAATTATAGTCAGAAAAATTGGATGTCTGTTGGAAAAATCTCTGTTGAATGTTGTTATATGATGTAAATCTTGGTCTCAGGGTCAGCTGCAAAATTTCTCTGCAATAATATTTGACCTAAAAAGTTGAATGTAACTTGGGCTTCACGCTATTGTTTTGATTCCATCCATACCCAAATATCCTCGTCCATTAACTTGATCTGGTTACACCCATGTGAGGAAAAAGAACAATGGAGCCGTCAAATCAATGGATAAATAACACATCGATCATAAAACCAAAAAGCAAAAACAATATATCCAATCAAATCATGTGATTTTCCCACACATTCCCACAATTAGAAAAAATTAGTTTAAAATTTTTCCAAAATAATGTACCACTT
The DNA here is from genome assembly GCA_002933935.1 of Eutrema yunnanense. Classification (NCBI taxonomy): domain Eukaryota; kingdom Viridiplantae; phylum Streptophyta; class Magnoliopsida; order Brassicales; family Brassicaceae; genus Eutrema; species Eutrema yunnanense. The sequence goes on along the minus strand of PKML01010201.1, from coordinate 188,496 downwards.
ACCCCCAACAACAACCCGCAGGTTTTATTCCAACGATTATATAAAAGTACAACAAAAGTGTACCTAAGTGTTTACGTTATTTGCACAAATAATTCTATATTTTGCCCCCCAATACTCTTTGTTCTTCAATAGTTAATAAACCCCTTGACCATGTCCCATAGCTGCAGCGTTAGATGACGTGTCCCATGCGTCATCTGTGATGAACTGCATCCACGAATCGTCTTTATCGTCGGCGACGTCGTCTTCTACGCAGGCGGAAGAAACTCCAACTTCCGGCGACATTGTCTCGTATTCATTATTATTGTTAAAGTTATTCGAATTAATCTCCATCGACGCCGTCGTGAAGCTACATTGTCCCGTTTGTAATTGCTGTTCTGTTTCCAACTCCGAACATATTCCGTTCTTCTTGAACACCCGACATAGTGCATATGAGTCCTGCACCAAACCATTTAATTTAAAATTTTACGTTAGAATGTTACGTTGTAATATATAGTCTACATCTAGATAAAACATTAATTAGTCGTCGACTTATCGAGTATTTGAATCTATGAATGTAATATATAGATAAAGGAAGAATGCTATATATTTGTCTTATTAGATATGGCTTTTGTAATTCGTCGCAGTAAAGCCAAAGCGAAACCCTAATTGAGCTTTTGTCAGCTTAATCACAGCAAGAAACGAATATATATCATTATTGTATCCGCTTATAATTAATTTATACTAAAGTTCACACATATCTTCTTATTAATAATATATATATATGTTTACTAAAGAAATGGAGAAATTATATACTGAATTTTATCCAACAAAATATTTCCATATCCTACTATAGCTAGTTTTTTTTATTTCTAAATTATATCCTACTAGTTTTTGTCTTTCTATACTCTGTTTAATGTAAAAGCAATAAGCCATGCATCTCCACGTAAATTGATTTTTGTTTGTTTTATATACGTAAAACATATTGTAGTAACTATTTTACAATATTTTGGTAATAGATTAATAGATAAAAAGATCGAATAATTACCTGAAGCGAAGAGGGATCGTCACAATCTTTATCATCGAGACGATATTCATGCATAACCCAATCGGTACGGACACCTTGAGGAGCTCTTCCTCTATAATAAACCAAAGTCTTCTTCATCCCAATCGCTCTGCTCTGACTCGTCACTCTCCGATCTTTCCCAGTTGATTTCCAGTATCCACCTCTCGTTGCTCGGTTCGTCCTAAACCCGTTCGGATATTTCCGGTCGCGTGGCCCAAAAAAATACCATTCCGGATCTCTACTTGGTAGAAACGACTTCTCTACAGGTTTTTTTGACGATCGTAACAATTAAATATCAGATCATAACAATATAATGAATCAAAGGACATGAACTTTATAAGAATGTATAATATATATATATATATATGTACCTGCGAGGTCCCATGGCTCACATTTGTAGAGATCAACCTCAGGGATTATATCAAGCTCGATTTCTTGACCGTTGATCTTTCTTTTCAGATAATAGTTTACAAGTTCTTCGTCGGTCGGATGAAATCTAAAGCCTGGAGGTAATCCGACCGGAGCCATAACTCTTACAGACAATTACAATGTCGGATTCTTGTGATCAGTTCACCTCATTTGTCTTCTCTTACGTACTCAAACTTATGTATATATATATATATACACAAACTTTTTTGGTCACTAAATTGATTAATTAATTAATGTTTTCTTTACTTGTATAGTTATATATCTCTGTCTCTCTCGCTCTGTCTTTTTTTCTCTCTTCTTCCTTTAATTCTTTTTGTTGTTTTTATCTTTTGCTTTATCTTTTTTGGAGATTCTTGACAAACGTTACTCGCAAGCTGCTCGCGCTTCCTTCGTTGTACAAAAAAGGTTCGAGTTTGATCGTGTTATATATATGTATGTGTGTGTGTATGTGATTGGTCGTGGTCTTTAGAAAATATCTCCTTAGGTAATAAATGAAGTATAACATAATGACGTCACTGACGATCTCTATAATATTATTTAAAAAGACATTTTAAAAAATGAACTTTATTTTGTAAGTTATTACATAAAATGTCATTACAAATAACAAAAAATAATTGAAATAAAAAAGATATAATAATCTTTTAAAATTATTGATTAGAATATGGAAATTATATATTTTACATTAAAGAAGTTATTTATTATTTAATATTTTAATTATTTTTAATACTATATATTTTAAAATAATAATCAATTCATATATATTCAAAGAAAAAAATCTATTCAAAATCTTGCTATATTTTTCACTATAATTTATTATATTTTATTTGAATATATATCAAAATAAAAGCTGAAAATATTTAACTAATTTTATAAAAAGTTAGACACAAGAAAACTATTTTTTTTAAGAGTTCGTAAACTAACCACAAAAACTAGAGTCATTTAGAGGTGCATATTAGAGTTATGTTTTAAAGATTATAAGTTTTTGCGGGTTAATCCGAATAATATTTTAGTTCCCTGCAAAACGGGTTAAATAGACAAATTATTACAAATTGATAGATTTATCTATAATCTTTAGTTAGACATATTGTAAAATTCAGATAAAAATAATTTTTTTAAATTTTAAAACAATTAAAAAAAAAAAAATTACCCTGCGCTATAATTAGCGCGGATTAAATTCTAGTTAGCTACTAGTATGATCTTAATTAATTCGGATATAAAATTATGCTAGTAATAATGTAAATAACCCGTAATATTGACTTATAAAATTTAATAGGAAACATTATTTTGTGATCACGTATCTTTTAGAAAGCAGAGTTTTAGAATTTATTAGTTGAAGATACATAACTATGGTAGTATATATGTATGGTGAACGCCTTCTATCAACAAGAAAGGAATATATAAACAGTTTGAACAATAATCAAGATCTCTGGATCTCAAACAAACTAATTTATCTACCACAAAACCTAATTAATTGTATGGTGTTTTAGGGTATTTCTCAATTATAATTTCTTTTTGTGCATGGGTAAAAAAAAGTTTTCGCAATGATTAGTTCACAGTTTCATCTCTATTTTATGGTTATTTAGCAATAAACTCTATCATATCTCTCGTTACTCTCTAGATTTTTGATCATCTATTAAATAACATAAAATAATACGTCGCTAATCAGTAATTAAATTAAAATTGATCGACTATTAAAGTATACGTGGCAAATGGCAATGGTCTTCTGCAATAGCATATTCAGTTGCTTTGGTTCACACACGGCCATGTGAATATATATATACTCCACTGTGGACATTTATATAATTGATTTAATCTTTTATTTATTTAGATTCAAAAATTACGAAAATCAAAGAGCTCAAATTTTTGTGGAAATTGCAATAGCTAGCGAAGACAATTCACATTTTTGCGGTAAACCCATCTCTTACGCTCGACCACGATGTCGTATAGTAGATCTAGCTCTCGAGACAATTTATTTACACCTCTAGATCTTTTTATACTTTGGCAGTTCGTGTTTGCTCATTTACACCAAATGTTTCTTGTGCTTTTTCTTTTTTCATTGTTCTGTAATTAGAAAAATGGTAGGTAGGTTTACAAACGCTTTTAAAAATTCATCCATTAATCAGTTTTGCATGTTAAATCAATAAATAAATAAACATGGACCTAGCTTTCGCGCTTAACCTCCATCACTCCAGATTCATGAGACATGTGAAAAGAAGCGTGGACTTTTTTCTTCTTTCTAAATTGTAAATATTCATTAAAAATGAAAATGATTAGGTGTTACAAAGTGCGGAACATTTGAAACGTGGGCTTAACCGAGATGGATCTTTAACTCTTTGGTGTAATGGGCTCAGTAGATCCCGTGGATGAAGTGAAGGAGTTCCATAACAAGGATCCTCATCGAAGACAATACGACTCATTCGACAAGCCTAATTGGTCAGGTTAATGTATAGACGTGGATGGAATAGATCTAGAGCTTTTGGAATGAAATTCCACTAGACACGGACAAGCAAACTTTGTTTCTTACCTAGTAATGAGATCGATCGAAATGATTAGGTTGTGTTTTATTGCGGCTTTGTTTGTTTCAAATAAAGTGCGCCTATTTCTCATGCAAAACATAATTACGATTAATGGGTAGTTGAATAGGTTTATTTATCTCTTGCAACATGATTAATGTCTAACAAAAATGTAGAAATAACCTCTTACAATATTAGTCCTTTTAACTAGAAGGTCTAATAGTACACTCTTACAATAGATGTTCTTCTATATATTTAGAGAGGCTTGTCTATAGTTCTCTCATTTGATTTATTGCTAGATAAGAAATGGAGAAGGTATGCAAACCATTTTTCATTTATATCGCTAATTTTTCTTGTCTTGTTTAAACCACAAACTTTTTATTGATTTATTTACATTGATTCGTACTACAGCGTTGAAAGGTAATATAATTGGCGGTACAACCTTACCAACCAAAACTAATATTTATGTATATATCAATTTCTTATTTTATTGTAAAATAATGAATTTTTTTAGTGCATTGAGATACCTTATATTTTTTGGCGAGAAACCAACAGAAGCATGGAGAATCACTATCAACCGCGCGAAGACTTGTCAAATTTCTAGACAAGAGAATGACCTAGGAACCGTATAAGCTCAATCCAAAGAAGTGGAGACATGCACTTCACGGACGGATTGGTGTTATGGTTTACATTGTGAAACATAAATTGAAGAGTCATCTCGGAATTTACTCTTTAAAAACATTTCTATAATCTCAACAAACTGATGCATTTATTATAAAACGATTTTATTTTTGTTGAATAAATTTTACATCATTTAAAAAAATAATAATAATGTGGCACAACACAATACAAAAAGGAGAAGCTGGTTTGGGCGATTGATCCCAGTAGAATCAATATAGTGGTACTTAGGTAAACAAAATGTTTGTTGGTACACTCTCTTAAGTGGTAAAAAATGAGAAGCGAAGGTTGTACACAAAAAACACAAACTAATTACACAAACCAAATTAATTATTACTAAGTTTGAAAGAGATATTTGGAGTCATGGGACATGGCCTATAATGGTGAAGATCTTGTGGTTCTATCTGTTATTCGAGAAAATAAACTTGTGGTAACGTCGTATCGTGAAATCAGTTTTTAGCAGTGGACATGGGGTTAAATTTTCCACCAGGTTCAGAGATGTTTTCGTATATGACGAGTTTTTCCATTGACGAATATACCAACCCTGCTATAGATATAGAGTCAGGGAAGATGATTTATTGTTGGACTTGGAAAGGATTATTACAGAGAAATCAATCGTTATCAGATTGTTGGCCACTTATGTACAATTATTTTTCATGTCTATTTGTCGTGCCGTATTCTTTGAAATTTGAATAACTAATATGATTGATTATTTATTTGTTGTTTTTATACAAAAATGAATACAAGTGAAGCATTAAGCTATCTTATAATACAGTGACAACACCTATGTGACAACACCTATGTGACAACACCTATGTGACAACCACCAAGCCTATATCATCATCGATCCATCATCGTCATCAAGAATGAAGATTACGATCTAAAGGCTGCAACTAGACTGAGCAGTGTATAATCTCTGAAGCCGTCTCCTTCGGTATCTCCAAGCCACTTGAATCTGCCTAGCCGCTCGTAGTCTCCAATAAGGAGACTCGTACCTTATGGCTCCTTGCACTCGATGGCTCCTTAGGAATCTTGAAAACAAGCTCGTCACGTCTTCAAGATCTGCTACACACAGCGAAAACGCCTCCACGTTTGTCACACACCTAACATTTCTGTTACTTACCAATCCCTTCGATGGCATCCTTATCCTCGTTCCATCTGCAGATTTCAGAACATGTTCAGTTCCTAGCTTCTCCTTAATGCAGTTCCATCTAAGGTTTATGTTTCGAGTTTTTAACCCAAAACATTTAGAGTTATTAACACATAGAGTCAAAAGGGATGCTGTACCCGGGTTTACAGAAGACCGTTCGAGGCACCAAGTGAGGAGTTCTTCACCACAAACGTCTCCTTCCGATAATGGCAGAATAGAACCGTCTTCTCCAATGCTTTCCATCTCACCTCTCACTATGAATACCATTTTCTCAATTAGACCTCCGCGGTGCAAGACTGTGCTACTCCCTATGTATGTCCTCTGTTTCAGCCTCTCACGGATGGCATCTAAGATTGATTCATCCATCAATGAAAATATCCTCACCTGCAAAACCCATTATCATTTAAAAAATCTACCCCTTTTAATCCACAGAAGTTTCAGAGAGAGAGAGAGAGCCATGGTGAGGAAAATGGACTCTGATGTTTACCTTCTTGAGAAATATGAAGAGGTGTCGTCTTATATCTCTTTGAAGGTCATCAGGCATATTCTCAAAGAGCAATTCTTCTTTAACTCCTCTGGTAGCAGCCCAGTTGAACCTTTCAGCCTCTCGCACCCTCCTGAAATGTTGAACAACTTATACAGTTACCTTTATAGTGACATTACAGAGCCTGAGACAATGTAATTCTTCAGAAAATAATATTCAACTGAGAAGCAAAGTTTAATAGGCATAGTCCACATACTTTCTTATACCCTCTGGCAACCGTCTATGGCTCATCCATTGCTCCACATCACGCCGTCTTAGCGTCATTTCCAGATTCCTAAGATGGACATAGCACAACCAACGGAGTACTTGGTGATTTAGAAACCATCCACAATGTCTTGAGATATCTTCTTTTGTACAATGATGGAGACATCTACCTTCGACCAAGAGCTTGAAGGAAGTTCTGCATATTACCAATAAGAAGCGCGAAAAGCAAAAGCCCGAGTCCTATAATGCCCATGGTAAAGAAGACCTCCCCAAGAAAGTAACTTGGGGCTTGGTTTCCAGCAAGCGTGCTGATTTGCTTTGAGGTTTATAAACAAATTGACATTAATTAAGAGTTCCAGATATACCAATCAATGCAAACTAGTCGAGTAACATTTTTTAGACCAAACGTTTATCAGTTGTTCAATACATCTGCTACGAAAACTTGAATAAAACCAATTACCTGGAACCCCCAGAAAAGAGAGTAACTGTATCTTGTGAAGAGACTAGAATGACTGGTAAGATTGACTGCCTTTAAGTAGATTCCATAAGAAAAGCCATCCTCTTGAAAACAAGCAGAGGCATTCGCATTAGCTCTCCAGGCAGCTAACGATATACCGCTATTTCCACGACCACAGTCTATAAGATCTCTGCATTCGCGGACAGAATTACCGCAAGCATTTCGAAGGCATTGATTAACTCTCTGAAAGAGACAAAAGAAAAAAGGAAGCAGACAATGAGAAGAACCTATAAATCACTGGAAATATATACATCTTCGGTTGGTTAGGACAAATTAAGTAATCTAAGCACATAAAGGATATTAGATTAAAGTGAATGATATGAGTTTTGAGACTTTGCCATACCTGCAGACCAAAAAGATACCAGCAAGAGCCAACAACATGTCCAGCAAGCATGAAGGTGAGAAGATTAATAACAAAATTAGCCCAAGCTGACTCAAATATGAAGCCGGTCGGTGTTTGTCCAGCAAGAAGCGGTAGAAGCCTATATAACTTTGGAACGTATTGGAAAAGAACTGCAGCCCGTAAAAGGTTCTTCGCATAGTTTGCCCCAGATGCGCCTAAATGTGCTGGTATTATCCATAATATCAATATCTGTAAACAAAAGAAGGAAACCAGAGGTAAATGAACATATTCCAATTACCATTACTTAAAACCAGTTGTAGCTCAAACATTATAATACCTGTGGAAGTGGCATCACTATGAACAAGTCTAGTAGAAACTTTCCTCGGAAGTAATGGCGAGCGATTTTTCCTGGATGATCAACGAACTGGCCAGCACCAACTACCGTAGACTCAGGAGCTACATAGGCCAATCGGAACTGCAACAAAAATATGAAAGAAGAAGCATTAAAAGCCAACAGATCATTCTCTTATAAGAAGAAAAAGGAAACACACCTGAAGCAGAATGTTCACTGAGAATAAAGCATCCGTCAAACTTCTTAGAGCTACAAATGATTTAGCCATCGGCCAATCGATCACAATGCATTTGTTTTTCTGCAAGATGGTACAAAAAAAGAGGTGCTCAAACGCAAGAAAGCAATACATGAGAAGCAAAAGATAGAGAAAGAGAGATAACTCTAAAGGAAAACATACCTTGTTGACTAATATGAGGAAGAAGAAGAGGGGATCTATGAAAATAGCCAACAAGCATGAAAGGGCAAAGAATTTAGTCCAGCTCTGAACGAATTTGGAGTGAGGATTCATGATTCCGGGTAAGTATCTATTAGCAGAGGTAGCAAATCTCCTGGCCCAGCCTTTAGCATCATCATACAGAGCATTATGGAACTAGCAAGATAAAGAAAAGACCCTGTGTCAAGCAACATTTACTTGATTCTCAAGTGACTGTGTGAAGTAAGGAAACCAAACAAGATACCGTGGAATCAAAAATGGCAGAAACTCTGGAAGTGGGGATTTGGGCAGCTTTGCGGTTGTAGTAAGAAGGGCAAGTGGTACAGTAAGGATCATTACACATCCCCAATTGTCCAGATCTCAAGAGATTTGCGTGTTTCAGGACGAATTCATCGTCTGAGTTTTTGTGTTCGAGAGCAGCAAAAGAAGGATACCTCTGAGGCAGAGAGGAGACGCCACCAACGGAATCACAAGAACCAGTAGGAGGAGGAGGAGGAAGAAAGAGAGGTTCAGGAGTGCGAGTAGAGGAAAGAGGACCACTCATTTGCACTAATGGAGGTCGTATCCGGGTTCGAAGAGGACCTGTGTAGCCTAAAACCACAGTCGAGCTGTCGAATCCGTCAATGGTGGAAGAAGTGTTTGAGAGGGAAACGCTACGAGACCTGGGAGTGAAAGCCCTAGTGCGATACGACGATGAGTCTGAAATCGGAAGCATGGGAACATCATCGTTTTCGTTCGGGGAAGCCATTTATTATCTTCGCCTAGAGAAAGGTTTCAAGAAGAAAGAAAGAGACCCAGCAAGAAAAGAAAAGCTAGGGCATAAGGGAAAAATCTGCGGCGGAGAGTTACCGGGAAGATGAAGCAGAAGAGACTTTAAAGCTTGGGGGAAATTGAGAAGAAATAAGGAAGGAGACGATGACTGAGTCAGGTACTAGAATCATAGCCCGTCAAGCAAGTGTATTATTATTTATTGGAGATATACTCGATCGACAATATTAAAACTTGGTGTGAGTGTGAATACGAAAAGAAAAGCCACGTCTGCAAAAAATCTAGCCAAGACTGACTTTTTAATTCACTGTCTTTATTATTATTAATACGGGACCCCTACTCTATTCACTTTCCATTTTTTTTTGACGTAAATGCTTTCACATTTAATGTAAATATTTCATAGGGTTTATAGTTAATAATAAACCGCAAAAAGACCTGACATGAAACTTATAACTTAGAAGAAACAGTATCTTATTAAAACAATTATATAACTTTGGTTGCTTCTAAATCTCAAAATGATTGCGTTTTACAACAACAAAGACTATTGGTGTTATTGGTACATTCTCATTCGAGATATTCGTGTAGGATTTTTGAGAATTGGTCGGGTTTTTTTTTAATAATACTTTTCAAAGTGTATTGAATTTCTTTTTCCGGCTGATATTTTGATATTTTCAAAAGAATTGCAGTGGATGATAAAAAAAAAAATTATAATTAGGTAAATAACCAAAAAAAAATCTCAACAAGATATTCTCTATATATTATATATTAATACAATTTTACCATTCACAATTTTTTTTTATGTTCTACTTCTCTCTCTCACGTCTTTCTCAGACCTTCATCCTCACAAAAAAATTTTCCCTTTAATCTTTCGCGGCCAATCCACCGCCATGGCCCATCGATCTCCGCCTCCGCCGCAGTCTCTCTCGCCGACCCAATATCGCCGGTCCGCCGCAGCCTCTCTCACCGAGTAACCCATGATTGAAAAGAGGAACCCCTCAATAGAAACCAGATCGCCGTCCACCAAAAACCCTTAACCGCCTTGATACCCGCTTCAACCTGACAAGCCCCAGTCGCCGATCTCGCCGCGTGCTTCATCGCAGTGCTGATCTCGCGGTTCTCTACTAGGAAGCTTCAACCCGTATCCAGTGAGGCTTTATCAGGTTAGGAAATTGGATACCCATATGGGATTGAGATTGATTTCTTTGGTTTTCCTGACGGTATCATCTTTTGAAGCTTCGTAGCTTCGATTGGAAGCCGCACAAGCGTCGTTGGTTGAGGAAACCATCAAAGCTGTTGATAGAGCTCTCGCTATTATGAGAAACTTCTTTCTCATGAGGTAATGGCCGCATAATCTCCATCTATGGTGAGAAACAAGTTATCAATCTCTAGGGGAGGCTCAATCGAATGTAGCATAGTATGACTATGTTTTAATTCATTATACCTCTTCATATGTACATCTTCATTCATTATATCTATATATATATAATGTCTATATATCAATTTTTGTACTTTTTTTTTACTTTGTATGGAATGTCTATATATCATTAGATTTTTGGAATTTAGTTACGTAAACGTTTGTTTTTTTTTGGTTAAATTGAAGTTCTATTTTTATTTTGATAAAAATATAGATGTGTTATGTTACGCAGTTGTCTGTTTATTGAGGTTATGAACTTTGGTTGTTGTAAATTTATATTATATATAGAGAATCTATTTCGTAGTGTTGTGAATGATGGTTTAATATATGTAATTTTGCTATTTTCTATTTGCTAATTTCATGTGTGTATAAAATGTCTATTCTGAAGAAAACTCATACAGTGATTAGCTTTGGTGCATCGGATCCAAGCTTCGTATTAAGTGGATTCTTCCCGTACATCGCTCTAACCAAGAAATCGAAAGCTGCTCCATCACCGAGACAACTAGACTCGGCTTTTCCGTTAACGGCGAACTCTTTCTCGAGCGAATTGAAAAGCTTTGAGTTAGTGGATTCAATGATTTTCCGTCGAGTAACGCAACGACTTGTGGATTCTTAGCGATGAAACCTCCAGGAGGCACATTGACACAAAACATGTTGGGTTCGTTTGTCTTCTTCATTGCCTTGTGAAAGAGAAGAGAACATCTATTTGTATAGAACGTCTATTAGTGTAGAACGTCTATTTGTATAGAACGTCTATTATTGAAGAACGTCTATTTTTTGTTTTCAATATTGGAAACTAATTTATATGTGTATAGAACGTCTATTTTTGCAATTTTGCAATTTGGTTGAGCCTCTTTTCCTTTGTTATTGAGACTATTTTGCTATTTATTTGTTATTGGTTAAGACTAATTGAGACTATTTTGCTATTTTCTTGAGACGATCTGAGTCTCTTTTCCTTTGCTATAAAATGTCTATATTTTCTTTGAACGCATCAAATGTTTTTGTACTATTTTTTCTGACATGGTATGGAAGGTTTATATATATGGATAAGCAAAGTGCACAAAGTTTTGTCATTTTCTCTTCTCTGAAATGAAATTTTGTTATTTTCTATTTGCTAATTTCTATGTGTGTATAGAACGTCTATTTTTTTAGGAAAATCATTTAGTGCTTAGCTTCGATGCATTGGATTCAAGTTTCGTATCAACTGGATTCTTCTCGTATATAGCTCTAGATTTATGTAATGTCTATATTTACTTTTGGTATGAAATGTCTATATTTCCTTTGAACATTTCACTTAGATGCTCTTGTATCACGTGAGCTTCATTTCCTTTGGTATAGAAAGTCTGCAAAAAAAATAGTATGGAAGGTCTATGTTTCTCAGCTGGAGACGAATGCATTTATATGTTGTAAATGATAGTTTAATATATTGATGAGCAAAGTGCAGAAATGCTTCTATACTATTTTTTCACTTTGTATGAAATGTCTGTATTTTTTAGTTGGTAGATGTGTTATTTCTTTGATTTTAAAAAATAGACTTGCTATGTTATTGAAAAAAATAGACTTTCTACGTTNATTTTGAAATTTATGAAAATTTCTTTTATATGAATTTTATAATATGGCTAACTAATGATTATAAATAAAGCTGTCAATTTGTAATAATTTGTCTATTTAACCCGTTTTGGAGTGAACTAAAATATTATTCGGGCTAACCTGCAAAAACTTATAATCTTGAAAACATAATTCTCATATCCACCGTTAAATGACTATAGTTTTTGTGGTTAGTTTACGAACTCTTTAAAAAAATAGTTTTCATGTATCTAACTTTTTATAAAATTAGTAAAATCTTTTTCAACTTTTGTTTTGATATATATTTAAATATAATATAATAAATTATAGTAAAAAATATAGCAAGATTTTTAATATATTTTTTTTTCCTTGAATATATATGAATTGATTATTATTTTAAAATATATAGTATTAAAAGTAATTAAGAAATTAAATAATAGATAAGTTCTTTAATGCAAAATATATACTTTCCATATTCTAATCAATAATTTAAAAAAATTATTATATCATTTGCTATTTCAATTATTCTTTGTTATTTATAATGACATTTTATGTAATAACTTACAAAACAAAGTTCATTTTTATAAATGTCTTCTTAAATAATATTATAGAGATCTATAGTAGTAAAAATATTACCAAAGCTTGATTAAATTAGGAGATATCTACATATGTCACTTGTTTTTAAGTTTGTTAGTTTTTTTAGCACTTTTCATAGGTGAAAATATGATTTTACATCTTCATTATTTTCGGTGTATTGTGTACACAAATGTACACATTTTTTCTTGGTAAAATGCAAATGTAAAAGGATCTAAAAACTAGAAAAACTTAAAATAAGTGGCATATGATGCAAAAAGCCATTAAATAGACGTAAGAAGTTGAATTTAGGCACATTTAATGTAATTTTTTCAATGGTTTAACACAAACCGCCAAGAGACCTGAAATGAAATTATAGGAAAAAGTATCATATAAAAACAAAACTGTTCAACTTTCATATCACTAATGAATGAATTATTGAGCCATCTTAATACAACTATCTAACAACCACTAAGATTTACCAAACCAAATATCATCAAGAATGAAGCATACAAGAAAATCTAAATGCTGGAACTGAACTGAGCAGTGTATAATCTTTGAAGCCGTCTCCTTCTGTATCTCCAAGCCACTTGAATCTGCATAGCTGCTTGTAGCCTCCAATAAGGAGACTCGTACCTTATGGCTCCTTGCACTCGATGGCTCCTTAGGAATCTTGAAAACAAGCTCGTCACGTCTTCAAGGTCTGCTACACTCAGCGAAAACGCCTCCACGTTTGTCACACATCTAACATTTCTGTTGCTAACCAATCCCTTTGGCGGCATCTTTATCCCCGTCCCATCTGCAGATTTCAGAACATGTTCAGTTCCAAGATTTTCCTCAGTGTAATTTACAAACACATAGAGCTATTAGTAAGAGGGACGTACCGGGGTTTACAGAAGAGCGTTCGAGGCACCAAGTGAGAAGTTCTTCACCACAAACGTCGCCTTCTGATAAAGGAAGAACAGAACCGTCTTCGCCAATGCTTTCCATCTCACCTCTCACTATGAATACCATTTTCTCAACTAGACCTCTGCGGTGCAACACCGTGCTACTCCTTATGTAAGTCCTCTGTTTTAGCCTCTCGCGGATTGAGTCTAAGACTGCTTCATCCATCAACGAAAATATCCTCACCTGCAAACCCAATAACACTTCAAAATCTTACAATTGAGTTTCAGCAGTGGTTTATCAGTGAGATTCAGAACTAGCTTTTTGCAACACTATGAAGTCTTGAGTACACAGAAATGTCACAGAGAGAGGGAAATGGATTCTGATTAATGCCCACATGGTGCTGATGCTTACTACCTTCTTGAGAAATTTGAAGAGGTGACGTTTTATATCTCTCTGAAGATCTTCAGGCATGTTCTCAAAGATCAATTCCTCGTTAACTCCTCTAGTCGCAGCCCAATTGAACCGCTCAGCCTCTCGCACCCTCCTAAATTTGTTGAACAATTATTGAGTTAGTCCCATTACATAGCCTGAGAATTGACAAATGACAATTCAAATGAGAAGCAAAGTTTAGGAGGCAAGAGTGCACATACTTCCTTATACCCTCTGGCAACAATCTATGGCTCATCCATTGCTCCACATCACGCCGTCTCAGCATCATTTCCATCCTCCTAAAACATGATAACCACAAACCATCATCTCACTTTTGCAAGGAAAATCCACCATCTCTCTTGAAACAGTACTGATGAAATGTGTTTACCTTCGATCGAGAGCTTGAAGGAAGTTGTGCATATTACCGATAAGTCGCGCAAAAAGCAAAAGGCCTAGTCCAATGATACCCATTGTAAAGAAAACCTCCCCCACTGAGTAACTTGGGGATAAGTTTCCAGCAAGCGTGCTGATTTGCTTTCAGAATTGCAAACAGTTTGACATTAGTTAAGAGTAAAAGACTAATAGTTTTAATATCAATCCAAAACAACTTAATGAACCTAATTTACCTGGAATCCCCAAAACAGAGAGTAACTGTATCTTGTGAAGAATTTAGATTGATTGGTAAGATTGACTGCCTTCAAATAAATTCCATAAGTAAAACCATTTTCTTGAAAACAAGCATTGACACTTGCACTATCTCTCCACAGAGCTCGTATTGACTCCGATTCGTAGCTTCCACGAGCACAATCAATAAGATTTCTACGTTCATCCACTGAATTATTCCAAGCAGCATTCAACAAGCATTTTTTAACTCTCTGAAAAGAGCCAAAAAAAAAAAAACAAGGAAATGAGAAGAATCATTAAAACCAAGAGAGGAATAAAGAAACCGACATATATACCTGAAGTCCTGAAAGATACCAGCAAGAGCCAACAGCATGACCAGCAAGCATGAAGGTGAGAAGATTAATAACAAAATTAGCCCAAGCTGACTCAAATATGAAGCCGGTCGGTGTTTGTCCAGCAAGAAGAGGAAGAAGCCTATATAACTTTGGAATGTATTGAAAAAGAACTATCGCGCGTATAATGTGTTTCTCAGATTCTGCCCTGGATGTGCCTAAGTGTGCTGGTATTATCCATAGTATCATTATCTGACAAAACAAAGGAGAAATCTAGGGTAAAAACCAAACATCTTCGAGTTAACATTTGAAGAAACAAAACTACAATACCTGTGGAATGGGTAACACTATGAACAGGTCAAGGAAAAACTTTCCTCGGATGTAATTGCGAGCAATTTTCCTTGGATGATCAACTAACTGGCCGGCACCAACTATTCTAGACTCAGGAGCTACATAGGCCAACCGAAACTGCCACAAATTTGACAGAAGAAGCATTGAAGGCAATAAATTTCCTTAGATAGAAGATGAGAGCAAAGGAGACACACCTGAAGCAGAATGTTAATGGAGAATATAAGATCCGATATACTTCTAAGAGACACCAATATTTTAGTCATAGGCCAATCAATCTCTATGCATATGTTGTCCTGCAGTGGTGAATGGTGGCTCAAGCTCATGAAAACATAAACAAGAGATTGATAGAGAGCAAGAGAAGAGGAAACATACACGTCGGATGAATAAGAGGAATAAGAAGAGGGGATCGATAAAAATAGCCAGCAAGCTTGAAAAGGCTAAGAATCTAGTCCAGCCTTGGACGAATTTGGAATGAGGATTCATGATTCCAGGAAAGCATCTACGAACAGAGGAAGTAAATCGCCTAGCCCAACCTCTAGCATCATCATACAGAGCAGTGCGGAACTAAAGAAGAAAAGGCAAAGACTTGTTGTGTCAGCTATGTCTAACAATTACTTGAGTCTCAAGCTATTCAAAGCTTGGAGTTACCCTGGAGGCAGAAACTCTGGAAGGGTGAAATTGAGAAGCTTGGCGGTTGTAGTAAGAAGGGCAAGTAGTACAGTAAGGATCATTGCACATCCCTAGTTGTCCGGATTTCAAGAGATTTGCGTTTTTCAAGACGAATTCATCTTCAGATGGAACATCAACGGTAGAGGAGGAATCAGGAGGTTCAATAGGAGAGGGAGGGAAGAGAGATTCAGGTCTGCGAGTAGAGTAAAGAGGACCACTCATTTGCACTAAAGGAGGTTGTCTTCTCTGTGTTCGAAGAGGACCTGTGTAGCCTAAAAGCACACTCGAGTTGTCAAATCCGTCAATGGAGAAAGTGGGGTTCGAGAGGGAAACGCTACGATTCGTGCCAGTGAAAGCCCTAGTGTGAGCACGAGATGTTGCTTCTGGAATCGGAAGGAGAATGGGAAATTCGTCGTTTTCGTTCGGGAAAGCCATTTTCCAAGACAAAGTACGAGAGGCAGGTTTCAGAAGTAAAAGAAGAAGACTCAGAAACTATGGAGAAAGAAGCAAAACGATGAAAGAGAGAAGACGAAGAAAGGAAGGAGACGATGACAGAGACTGGGTTTTGGAGTTAGCTCGTCAAGAAGCAAGTGTTCGTTTTATAAGGAAAAGGAAAAACTTTAAGAAAAACATCGAACTTTGCAGGAATCTCGATTCGTCAAAATGGAAAAAGAAAAAAAAAAATGTTTAACATTTGGGATCTTCTGTTGAAAATGGCTTCGTTTTATTGTAAAGTATAAAGCAAAAGTTGGAAGAGAGAGGAACCTCAAATACGATCCCACAGTAAGAAAAGTGACATGTTATTAATACTTTTCTTTATAGAATAAAATGACATCCGGCTAGTTAACCAAACAAAAACTATCTCAATAATATTATTTAAGAAAGACATTTTTAAAAATGGGTTAAATAGATAAATTATTACAAATTGACAACTTTATCTATAATATTAGTTAGCTATATTAAAAATCATAGGAAAAAATAATTTTCTTAAATTTCAAAACAATGTCCTTTAAAAAAAATTATTCCACGCTATAATTATTGCGGGTTAAATCCTAGTTGATTTAATAATTAAAACTAAGATGATATCAACTTTTTTTTTTTTGGTCACATTATGCTATCTATAAGTACAAATGTAATTTTACAAAAAAAACATTGCACACATAAATGTAAATGAGTACGTAAATTTCTTATTATATCTCTATAATATTATTTAAGAAGACATTTTTAAAAATGAACTTTAATTTGTAAGTTATTACATGAAATGCCATTAGAAATAACAAAGAATAATTAAAATAGGAAAAGATATAATAGTCTTTTAAAATTATTGATTAGAATATGGAAAGTATATATTTTGTATTAAAATGTTATTTATTATTTATTTTTTAAATTACTTTTAATACTATATATTTTCAAATAATAATCAATTCATATATAATCAAAAAAACAAAAATCAATTCAAAATCTTGCTATATTCTTCACTATGATTTATTGTATTTTATTTGAATATATATCAAAACAAAAGTTGATATATAATTTACTAATTTATAAAAAGTTAAACACAAGAAAACTATTTTTTTTAAAGAGTTCGTAGACTAACCACAAAAACTAAAGTCATTTAACGGTGCCTGCATATTAGAGTTATGTTTTCAAGATTATAAGTTCTTATGGGTTAGCTCGAATAATATTTTAGTTCATTGCAAAACGGGTTAAATAGATAAATTATTACGAATTGACAGTTTTATCTATAATCATTAATTACATATATTGTAAAACTCAGATAAAAATAATTTTCTTAAATTTCAAAACAATTTATTTTTAAAAAATTACTCCGCGCTATAATTAGCGCGGATTAAATCCTAGTACACGTTAAAAATGGTGCAAACTTTATCTAGGAGTTTTTTCGACTATTAAAGACCAAAAGTCAGTCACATGCTGTTATTCATTTAGTGCATATGAGAATTCTGATTTCTGAGCAGCAGTGAAAAACGATTTTGCGTTATTGAGAGAGGTGTAATTAGGTAGTTAAGCTGTTAACCAAAAAAAACAGAAAAAAAAAACAGGTACTAATCGATTTTTGTAATACAGCAAGTGCGAACATCTCATATTAGTCATATATATATATGCTTTAGAAAAGTAGTTTGGAAGTCTTTAGTCTTTAGTCTTTAGATATACTTTAAATAGGAATAGATTGGAATTCTCACCAAACTCACACAGTTTAGCCTTTTCTAACGCAATTTTCTCTTCTACCAAATAATTAAGAATGTGAATAAACAAAACCGCGTTTCAAAAAAAAAGGAAAAAACTCATTTCTTTACTTACCCTCCTTTCCAGGTCCCCCGTTCGTTTCTTCACGTAAAAAAAAGCAATGGATAAATAATAGATAAATATCTTAAAATACCATTAAAAAACAACATTTTCTAAACCTAGTATATTAAAATTAAAATTAAACAAAAATTATTGTGTGAAAATATTTATGTACCCTAAATGAATTACAAATAAAATTAAAACGCTATGGTTGTGTCTCGTTCTCTATTATTTTTTTTTAAAATTTTTTTAATATTAAATTTGTGTTATTATAAAAAAAAAAAAATTAATACTGTCATGTTTGGAACAAAAACTTAAAAGTATGCCATTTCAAAGAATTGTCCTAAATAATAATCTTATGTTACTTTTTCCATTACAAAAGCAGTTTATTTAGATCAATAATTGACATTAATGATGGGTTTTATGGATATAAATTGTCATTTGTCACCAACTACACATGCTTATCTTCTTTCTGCTTTTTAATTTCAGTAACCCACTGAGTAGAGGTCTCAAAATTCCATAAAAAAACAAAAAAAGATGAAAGGCTTTGAATTATGAAGCCCAATAGAAAATGGGCCGCAACTGGTAAACCCGAATACTTAAGCCACGTGTTAAAATCTGAGTGGTAAAAAAATCAAAAACTTATAGCTTTGGCGGATTTTGCCTGTTATATGCTCTGCACTGATTCAACTGATCAGACGTGTCAGCTCTCTTCTCTCTCTCTGTTTCTGGGTTTGTATCTTTCTTCTTCCCACTATCATTAATCTCCATGATCGATAAATCCTTTTCTGAACATTTATTATGTTATTGGAAAAGCCATCAATGTCGATATCATCTCTTTCTCTGGATCTATGCATATTCGCTATTTCCTTTATAAATTTATACAAATAACTAACAGAAACATGTATCCTTCAGGTTGAAGAAGATGAATAGCAAAGGATCCATGGACGTTACTCATCCTCCTCCACAGTTACCATCTCTCTCCGGTACGATGCCTTCCATTTTTTCAAATTCTCTCTCTCTCTCTCTCTCTCTCTCTCTCTCCTCTTTCTCTTTTTGGCACATTTTCAAATTTTCAAAACAAAGCATGCGACAGAAACAGTGGACCCCCTTTTTCTCTCTCTCTCTTCTCTCGTTTTTCTTTCTCTCTCATCACTTCTTGTCTCAAATGTTGGAAACAGACCTTGAAGCTCGGATGCAAATCCTTCGTGTATCTGCTTTTGAAGAAAGCCAAGGAGATGATGATACATTTGCTCATCGTGCTGAATGGTTTTACCAGAGAAGACCTCTCCTTCTCTCGCTTTGTCTTGACCTTTACAACGGCTACGTCACTCTCTTGGGTCGTTCTCATCAAACCAGACCGAATCAGCAGTTTAAACCCACAGTTTCTCCTCCTGATGATCATGACGACTGCATTTCAGACATCGATTCTGGTAGTGAGATCAGTTCCGAAGTCGAGAGCACCTTGTCTTTTCAACAGATGCAAGATTCTGCTGCGGCTTCGGAGAAAGTAGATGAGCTTGTATCACAACTTGTGACTGCAAACTTGGACAAAGAAATTCTGCAACATGAGTTACTCCACAAGGAGCAGCAGTTTCATGAAGCGTCCAAGACCATAGAGCTGTTGAAGAAGTTTCTCATATTGCTGGAGATGGAGAAGGAAGTGGCTACGCAGGAAAACGCTAATCTTGGATACAAAGTCACTTCTCTCTTGGAGGAGAACAGAGAGCTAGCCACCGAGGCGTTGTTCATGAAGAACGAAGCTGTTGGGCTCGCTAGGTGTGTGCTTAAGATGAGAGATGACCACTTCCACAAGGTCTGCATTCTCCAGAACCGCATCTATTTGCTTCAGGCATCCAAGAACTTAGAGGCCGTCTATGATAAGGTCTCAGCGGGCTGCTTTGGTCTCGATAAGCTTAAGACCAAGAAGATGAAGGAGAAGAAAGCCGAAGAGAAAACTGGATTCAAGTGGTTGAAGAAGCTGAACAACATTAACCTGTTCACAAAGTGCAGCCTTAACCCATCAGCTGCTGCTGCTCCATCATGCTGCACTTTCAACTTGCTTAATTAGTCTATCCTTTGGTGTATTAGTAAACTATGAAAAATGTTCTACTGCCTTGTTTAATGCTTTTCAGTGCATCGCCCTGATGCACAGTTTGTTGCACCGTGCAAACAATTCGTGACTCCTTGATCCACATATGTATGGTTTTCATGACTCACTTGTCTGGTAAACACAAAAATGTCATGACCTTCCCACCCACAAATGCTTACTCCTATAAACCTAGACTATTCCAGTAGACTGTATTTCGGAGAAAGTTGAGAAACCAATAGGTTAAGAGATAACAATGCTTCATCAGGGAAGCCGATTCTCCAGCTTGATTATGCTCTATGCCATTTTCTCTTTGCCTTCTTTCATGCTGAAATCTGAAGGATTAGAGCATATAGTTGGCGACAGCACTGGCTGGGAACTCTTAACAAACTATACCAACTGGACTCAGGGAAGAGAATTTCATGTCGGTGATGTCTTAGGTACCTTTTCTAACTCTTACACTAGGATTCCTAAATACAGCAGAATCAAAGTTGTAATCCCATCTCCTCCTATATACCTTCTCACCAAACCGCAAAATCTGAATTCCGTTAATTTCGTCTCTCTTCTTCAGCAGCCATCTGTTCCATGTCAATGGTAAGATAATATGATTGGTTATTTCCATCTAGCTAAATCTGTCTCTCTTCTTCAACAGTTTTCAACTACAACAGAGACCAGCATAACGTTATGCAAGTTAACTCTACGGCATACACAGATTGTGGAAGAGACGATTACATATCTCTCTACACCAAAGGCAATGACTCAGTAATCATATCAGAGGCTGGAGAGCACTGGTTCATCTGCGGAGTGGACGATCACTGTGAGAATGGCCAGAAGCTAAGTATTAATGTAGCTCCTTGAGTACGTAGTGATTATCAACTATAGGAAATATGTTGGTTGGGTCGTCTCTGGTACCAAAATAATGTCATTAACTTGGATAATATCATCTGAATAAAATCTATATACACGGCACTCTCATTATCTCTTGATACACTTATAACCTATATACATACCTTGCCACTCTGGAACACCCAACCTTCTACCAAAAGAAAGAGACATTTGTTAAAACGGTCTTGCACAGACAAAAGAACTACCCGTAAAATGACAGACCCATAGACAGCTATCAGTATGCATCCAACACAACTCCAAATGTCAGAATACTTCTATGCCACATCTACTTCAACAACTTTCTTTTGAAGGTTTGCAATCCGGGCCTGCAAGGATGGTTAAAACACCAACAATTTTTGTAATTTATCTCGAACAGAGGTCTCAAATCAGATTATGAGATTATAAGCAAAAGCATTCATCCTTGACATAAGCATTGAAGCATATCTTCCATTCGGAAGGTACTACTACGCTTAAGTGTTAAATAAAGCGAGGACAGCCTGAAACAAAACAAACCTTGAATGATTTCGATCTGCGAAGAGAAGGATCTATCTCGAGACATTTCAAGTACGACTTCTCGGCGAGATCATATTGACCTTTTGCAACGTAGACATCACCTTGGCAAATGTAGGGCTGGTAGATGAATCCATAAAAAAAAAAAAACATAAGCTTTCAAACATGAACATAGAAAACTCCAAAGAACTACATCTCTGATTATACCTCAGAATAGTTGGGAGCTAATGCCAGAGCTTGGCTTATATCTTCAAGAGCCCCAAAGTAATCACGCATTCCCAATTTTGCTACTGATCTGCAAACACCAAATATCTGAGGAAACAGTATCCAAGAGAGGATTTCGGTTACCTTCCGTACCTGTGTTTGAAGATTCTATGCAAGCCACCGTAGGGTTTCAGCTCTAAAGCCTGCAACAATACGCATCCTTGGTCAAGCTCTAGAAAAATGGAGAGGAAATTATGATAAGTCTCCAGAAACCTGTGTGAGAAGTGATTCTGCGTCCGGAAAGTTTCCCGCATCGATTTGGGAGAGAGCATTGTTAGTGAGCGCTAAAGCGGCGAGAGCGTCCGTGACGGCGGAGGACGAAGAAGCTTCCCGGCCGTCGCCGCAGAGGCTGAACAAGATTTCAGCAGCTCGAGAAGGCGTGGCGCAGTGACGGAGGAGGAGACCTTGAGGGAGAGCCACGAGGTTCGGACCAGAGCCGCATCGGCCGAGACAAGCGCAGGGATTGACTCGGAGTTCGGGAGGTGCGAGAGCCGTAAACGTCTCCAGGATCTGAAAGGAGCCTTGTTTCCGGCAGGTGCGATTCGTACAAACGCGAAGCTCCTTCACCGGTTCTCCTGAACTCCGGCAGCTCAACGCCGGCAAAGCAACGGAAGCCATGATAACGATAAGGGTCCGAATCGAGCACGAGATGAAGATGCGCGCGTGACAAAAACAAAATAAAAATGGTTCTTCAATTCGGTTTAAGCCGGTTCTGGATTTCACAATTCTTCAAAAACTCAAATCAGAGCTCTCTATAAAGTGGAGTATAAACAATACAAATATATAAGCTTGGTTCTTGATTAAACTCAAATCAGAGATTCGAAGACACAACCAAGTCAGTACTAAAGTCTTAAGCATTCATCACTAAACATATACAAAAACAAAAAACTGGTAAGGACATCATCATTATTAGAGTTTCAGCAAATCATAATTGTGGATCGACATCATCGTGTTGGTTTAAGAACCGGAAACCCATAATGTATCTGTACTCTCCGGTGCCAAGACACCGAGAGCAGTCACATAATCCACTCCCTCCACAGCTCCTGCACCTGTGACCAACATTCCAAAATCTTAACTTTTGTTTTTGGTTGATGAATCAAATATCAAAGATACAATTTTCTCTTCAAAAAAAATATTACCATTTGGGCCACTCTCCTCTTGGAAGCATTTCCATATCCACACAATTAGTCCTCCCTTGAATCATAACATACAGTTAAATTTGGTTCAAGCATCACTGGAAGAGACTCTCGAAGTTGAGAAACAGAGAGAGAAAAAATGTTCCTTTCATTACCTTTCCCGCTACAATTGAAACAGTCGACTCTTCCTCTTCCATGGCAGACTACGCATCGGCCCTTCGCCTTACTCCTCGTCTCCGTCTTAGCGCCGGACTGATAATCGCCAATTTCATCATCAGCGCAAGCTGATTTCTCGTTTTCATATCAATCTCTGGAGATAGAAATTGCGGGTTTTCGGTTTCACACCTGAGTTGTGACTATCCATGAAGGTTTGTTGAGATAGAGCCTTGGTTGTCCCTGCGTCGATTTCGAATTCGGAGCGCCTTCCTGAGCCCGGAATGATGTCACCACCGTCGCCGGCAGCCGCAGACACGCGTTCGCCGCCATCTCCGTCCTTCTTCACTCTATCCAGCCCTTGTTCCTCTTCCATATTTTGGTTTCCGACTCTCTCGGGCTTAAGGCCCATCTCTCTACTAGGCCTTTCTTACTCTTTGTCTCTCTCTTAACAGTCCGGTGGTCAAAATAACCGAACCGAACCGAACCGGCCCTTTGGTCGATTCGATTGACTCGATTCCTTTTGATTCGATTTTTATCTTACCAAATTGAACCGAATTTAAACCCAAAAAAAAACACAAATACTCGAGGTGATGAATATATAAATACATGACAAAAACCATTCAAACATTCATGACCTGATTCTTCCTCCTCTGAAACCCTAATATTCGTCTAGGCTTCTCATGGCCGTCAAATCTTCATCGTCCGACAGGATCAGTCAGTTACCAGAAGATTTGCTTCTGCAGATATTGTCTTTACTTAAAACAAAAAATGTCATAGCAATGAGTGTTGTCTCTAAACTATGGCGGTCTCTTTCGAAGAAGGTGCCGAAACTCAAGTTTATTTGCTCAAGCACAACTGATCTCGAGACGTTTTCAGACTATGTTTGCAGGATTTTGCTTTCACATCAGGCTCCGGTTCTACAGAGCTTGAATCTCAATATTGAATGTGATAAAGGTTCTCGTTTGGATATTGGAATACTGATTGGAATTGCATTTGGACTCCATGTGCGTAAGTTTGTACTCGATGTCATCACTGTGGATGATTCCAACTTCAGATTTCCTAGAAGCATGTATAACTCTGAAACACTAGAGACCTTGAAACTCAAGGGTTGCATTCTTGTAGATGTACCTTTTTCCGGTTTGTCTGAAGTCTCATAAAACTCTACACCTTCAATGTGTGGAATACAAAGACGAGGAATCATTTGTTAACCTTTTATCCGGCTGTTCTAGACTTGAAAATTTGGTGGTTTATGACTGGAATACAAAGAAGGTAAAGAGAATCAGAACTGTTGCGGTGCCATCCTTACAGAGGCTAACACTTCTTGATGACAGGGGTGGTGAGCCTACGGTCTATGTGATAAATTCTCCTTCTTTGAAATATTTGAGTATTAAAGGGGTTTTATATTCTGGGCCTATTCTGAATGTGAATACACCTGAGCTGGTGCAGGCAAGGTTTAACATCTCTGGTATAATCTATCTGGGATCCTTCACTTCAGTCAAACGCCTTTCCTTGAAGTTGAATTCACCCCAGCAGGTTATATATCCCACTGGTAGCATCTTCTCTCAGCTGGTATATTTGATGCTATATTCTTATGAACCTAACTGGTGGAATCTACTTACGCTCATGCTCAATGGTTCTCCTAATTTACAAGTCCTTGAGATCATCGATAAGCATGAATCAGATTCTGTGACCAATCAGAAGTGGAATCAACCAAAGAATGTTCCTGAATGTTTGTTGCTCCATCTTGAGACATTAGTGTGGAAAGATTACAAAGTGATAGCTGGGAATGAGAAAGAGGTGGCCAAATACATCCTCAGGAACGCAAGTCATTTGAAAAAGGCAACTTTCACCATACTAGGCATTAATTCAGAAAAAAGACTTGAGATGTTGGAGGAGTTGGAAAGTGTGGTCAGGGCTTCGAATTCATGCCAGCTTGTGTTCAAATTAGACTTAGAAGGGTAACTTTTATTGTGATGTTACTTTAATCGGTTTATAAAGACGTTTCTTAGTTTGGATGTTGAGTTTTATTTTCTTAAATCTGAAATTCTGAACTTTTAAGCTTTGGTAGACTGATACAATCTTGGGGGTTGTGGTTAAAACAAACAAAAAAATACTGAAGAGTGAGTGACTGTCCAAATCATTATTATTGTCTGTTGATATAGTATTAAGGAGTATGGACCAATCACTTGATGTTACTTCTCCAACAATTCAAAATAATACACAAGATGGTGACTTGTATTGCTTTTTCTTCTGTCCAAATACTCAAGATGTCTCTCTTCCATTGTATTTAAATGATTTAGCTACAAGCAACCAAAATTGGATAAAGAAACAATCTATATATATATAAAGACCCAAAAATAGAAAACAAAACAACTTCCATTGTTGACTTTTGAATTCACCATCCCATCTTTGCCAACCTGTTGACTATAGTTAAAAACTCCCACATGATGAGTTCTTTCCAAAGCATCCATCTTTCTCCTTCTTCATCTCTTCTCTTCCTGTTTCATATTTAGAGATTTCGAAATCAAAATCTCACATTTTGAAAGGTAAACAAAAAAGCCCCCCGTCTTGGCCTTACAGTCAAAAGTAGCCCAGCTCGAGGGTGGTGCTATGGTGGTTCTTCTATTGTAATTCAATTCGCTGGAGAAAATTTCACTCTTTTGGTTTGGTTTCTTAGCTTCTATCCCCACTGGTGAAGGTAGAGCATATACATTCTCCTTCATATCTACCGAACCCTGCGTTGCAGAAACAATTAACGAAAAATGATTCAAGATCCTTCTAAAAAGGCTTTCTTGTTTCTTGCCATATGACAAACAATGATATTTAATTGAAAATTCCAATCCAATGATCATACCCGAATTGAAAGAAGATAAAACTTTTTTTATGGATTCAGAAAGTCAATTTTTTTAGATAGCCATACCGCCCGAATTCTTGTTTCTGGAGGTGTTACTTCAAGAACATGCTTAAGAAGGATCTCTTCATCAAGTGAAAGAGTTCTTGCTTTCTTTGGAGTTTCGGGCTTATATCCGCTCTCTACCAAGTGACTAACTTTGCAGCTTAGCTGGCTAACTATAGGAGCCGGTTGTATCCCTCCCGGTGAAACCCATTTCTTCTCATTGTATCTAAGAAACACAAACAGAAGAAGAAGATTCAAGCTAAAGTTTTGTTGTAGCAGATGAGGAAGCAGCCAAGGCAAAAACACTTTTTAGCATAGCAAAGAATCAATACTTGGCTCTGATAAACGCGTCGCTTGAACTTCTCTCGAAACGAGGAGACAATTCTGATTCCCAATACTGATTTGCCTTGGCATTACCGGTAGCTAGACCGAAGAATAAGATGATCGATCAAGCTATGGGATTGATATGAATTTCTACTACTGAATATACAAAAGAGGAGCTTACATCGCATGAAGGCAACCTGATCTGGAAGCCATGTATCCAGAGTTATAGACCTTACCTGTTTCAAATCAGTATCACTAATTTGTATGATTGATTTTGCAACACAAGCAAAATTGAATATTGGTGGACCTGTGAAATGTGGACACCAAGGCTACGATGGATTCCAGAGCATTGCATACAAATGAATATCCCAAGGTTCACACTTGCCCATCTTGGTGCCCTTGTAGATAGATTAGATCCAACAAACAAACACAAAGCTCTTCTTATCATATTGTTGATTGATGACAAAGACGAAGAAGAAGGGAGAAAAAATGTTATCATCATGCTTACTTGGATCTGCAATCTGCACATTCTCTATTGTCCGGGTGCTTCAAAAGTGCTTCCAATATCTGTAACACACACAAATCTCTATATTCTTAAGGAAACCATTTGTGATTGGGTGGAAGTAAAGAAAGAAAAAAGGGACCTTGCAATGCTTGGCGTTGAGCTCCTTGGAAACAGAGGCCTTCCCGTTCATCCTGATGAACAAACTCCACACAAAGATAATCACAGAGAGAGAGAGAGAGAGAGGAAGAAGGAAGCAATTGAATTGTAAGAGAGAGCGAAAATGATCTCAAGGAAGAACGGATTTGAAGGAGAGAGAAGAGGGAAAGATAGAGAGAGAGAGAAGGAGAATGACGGTTTCTTTCTCGTACCCTTTTATATCTGTGACTACGACACCTCCTTCTCTCTCCCTCTCTCGCTCTCTATTTTTGTTAATTAATAAGATCAAAACTAACAATTAATCATCCGAGGAGAAGAAGAAGAAGATGGAGACAGTGAAGGGTCAAAGCAGAAGAAGATAACGAAATGAAATCCCATTGGAAGAATCGATTTCTCTTCTCCGGCGCCATAATCGGCGATCTCGACCGCTTGTCCACCAAAAACCTCAATTTTCCTCAGGTTAGCTGCTTCTCTCTTCCGAGCTTAATGGGTCACTGCGAAACTCTGTTTATATGTTCTTAACCCTCGCAAGATTGGGGCTTTTCGATGTGATTTTCTACTGTTTTACAACTATCTGGAAACCATCTATGATCTATCTATAAAGCATGAATTGTGCAATTACGAATTTGAAAAACAAGCTCTTCTCCTCCATATCTGTCATCTATACATTCGAGTTACCTTCAAAATCATCATAATGGTAATAAACAATGAAATGCCATGCCTGAGATACTCGTAACAGATTGAGCTTAAGAGGGTCGTCGCAGGAAGTTGTCGACCTTTGAATTGGTTGCAGCAGAGAGAAACTTCATGCAAACAGGAGGATTAACTCCGGCTATAGCGAGCACTGAGCTTGGCAAAGACCAAATCCCGTCTCCGCATATCAAACCAGAGGCCACCGCAGTCCCGAAAGCTTCGGCCTTGGCTGCATCTACTCTTTCCCAGATGAAAAGTATCAAACTTCCCACACACATGTCGATGGCAAAGTAAGGCCCTAAGAAAAACGGTATAGCCATTGCCATGGGAAGAGGAATGAACCGTCCCCATCTTCTCCAAAGACTATCCTTTACTATGTTTATGATAATCGCCACGCTGAAGAATGCGTAGCATAGAAGGAGACATTCTCTCGGTAATGATGAAACACCTTCTACTCCTAGTTTAGCCATACTTCGATACACGGTAGCAAATGGTGCAGGGTATTCACTGTTTGGGATGCCTAAATCGTCAAACGCCTTGTAGAAAAGCCAGAACACACAAGGAGATACCACACAACCCATTGCTGTTCCAATCACTTGGCTCACAAACATCGACTTTGGCGATGATAAAGTGAGGTAACCTGTCTTGAAATCCTGTGTCAGATCCGAAGCTGTCGATACTATGTTCATCATAACACCACATGCTGCTAGACCAGCTAGCATACCACCGTGCTCAGAGCCAGCCCAAGCTCCGATTGTGAATATGGCTAGCTTTCCATAAGTTGAAGCCAAGGACCAATCTGTGAGTCCAGCCCCATAAGCGTTACAGAAAGCTAAGACAGGCGCGCAGATATAGATGACCAGAATGTAATACCATCTCAGCTGGTGAAACATGTGAGGGAGTATCGCTGTAGATGTAGCAGCTATTATGAAATATCCTCCAACAGCAAACCAAGTAGGGATTTGGTCTTTGAGGAAAAATCTTGTACGACGTTGGTCATCATAAGATTGCTTTGGGCTTAATGGGGAAGCAGGAGGGTCTTCTTCGACTCTGAAGGATGTTCTTGAGGGAGATGTTGTACCTCGGAGCTGTACGAATAGTCCTGAAAGTGTTCGGCTCAGAACTTTGCAAAAGTTGTATAAACCATCTCCTAGGATTATCGCAACAGCTATAAACACCTGAAAAGAACAAAATGGTCCAGTGCAGAGAGATTAACTTGAAGGCTGAAGCAGGAGGATTCATAGAGAGAATTAACAGAGGAATGTTATGGAGAGTTTAGTTTACCTTGTAAGCCTGGAGACCGTGCATGCTGCTGGATTCGACGTCAGCAGGGAACCAATCTCCCTTTCTGGTTTCAATTAGAGGCCACATTATCCCCCAAGAGATAATTCCTCCCAAAAGAACAGAAATGTTGATTATGTATGGGCATATCATGCCAACACCCACGTATGTTGCTGAAAAATCAAAGTAGAACCTGTTTGTACATCAGGCTCTCACCAGAATGGAACTCAACATTGGATTACTGACAAAAACAATAAGCCAGATTGTGGTTCAAACCAATGCTCTATATTTTCAAGTTAAGTGAACTGTTTATTGAGCTTACTTGTACTGGTAAGCTTTGAGTCCGAAAGTTGGGAAGTTGGAGAACCCACAATCTTTTCCTCCGGTAAAAAACCATTGGAAGAAACTCCAGAAGAAGCTTAAGGAGAAGAATTTCCCCAACACCCTCACTTGTTTCCTGATGCAGAGTGCAGAATGGAATCAGAAGGCAGCAGAGAACTCAAAACTAATAAGCAGAAATTGAAGTGAAAGGACAGTACTTGGCTAGCTTGGCGCCTTGAGGGGTGTGAAAGCTGTTGATAAGATGAGCAGTTGCAGTACCACTTGGGTATGTTAGTTTGAAGTCTATTACCATTATCTGCAAACACACAGAAATTGGCAAATTCAAGATCTCATAAACTCATCGTCGCCTTTTGGTTCACAGGAGAGAACAAGGAAACAAAAACTGTGACCAACCTTTCGCAGGGGAACGACCGAGAAGAGGCCAAGAAAGCTGACAACAAAGAGAAAACCGATAATCCAACCTAAGGAAGGGTTCTTGACGCCACGGAAAGCATCTCCTGATTGGTTCGCAATACGTTCACTCATGCCAAAGAGGTAAGTCCCAAACCCTCCTGTATTTTTTCAAATGCCCAAGTAGCCATTTATTAATAAGCAAAAAACTCAACAGAACCATAATGAGAGAGAGCAGGTGAGTGATGAGTACAAAACACTAAAAAAATTGTCTTTTTATATCAGAAGAACAACAAACACACACAAAACCAAGTCATGATTCTCACAAGCAAAATTATGGCAAGATTCTAACTTAAATTTCTGATTCAAGAGGAAGATGAGTTTTCTTTACCGCTGAAGGCAATGCCGGAAGAAGCAACAACGCAGGTCTGAATAACAGTATTCTCCTGGCGAGTAAATGGCTGTTTCAAGTATCCAGACCTATGAAGCATCTTGGTCCATGTCTTGACGAAGAAGAATCCCAGAAGACCAGCGGAGACATTGAGCGACGGTATGATTCCCGTTGTGAGGTTAAGCTTCATAACAATGAAGCTAAACAAGATGCTTAGCACAAAGCTCACCACGAAAGCCCTTAAAGTCAGCTGCTTCTTCCACGAAGGCACTTCTCTGCTTTCAAAGATCTTCTCCACAGATTCTTCCTCTTCATCTTCGTCTTCTTCAACATTCTTGTTTGTCGCCTTCTCTGATTCTGGGCTAAACCCAGTTTCCTGCAACTCATGTTCCACAATCTGACGATCTCTGCCTGGATTTAAAACTCCCTTTCTCATCCTCTCGCTCTCTCTCTTTCGTTTTCTCTGCTTCTTAGATCTACGAGAGGCGAGAGATCGTGAAGGGGAGTATTATTGGAACGAAAATGAAAGCTCAAAGGAGTCAACTTGGACTCGTTTTTAACATTCTGACAAAAGAGATAGCTTTATGCTACTTTATTACTTAAGGTTCTTTGTCGGTATGTCTGTAAACAGCTAATTATTTGGAATTTAAGTCGTAAATGGTTTACTAAATCAACACCATTAGGCCCTTCTAAGTTCTAACCAGTTCTTAACTCATCCATATCCAACAACCTTGGATCTAAATATCTTAATATATAAAAACAGTATCTTGAGTGCTCTCCGACCACAAAGTTAATTAAAAGTTTATACCTTTTTTATTCAAAGATAATACCAATTGAAGATAAGGAAAAATATAGAAAACCAATGGTGTCTTCATTTCCTCCTATTTATCATCTCAGAATGGCATATATTACTCAATGTAAAATGAAAAATAAAATAAAAACAAAATAGAGAAAAGGACCAATCTATAAATTATATATTCCATAAACACTACAATCTAATTACACGTGAGGACCACACTTTTACAGATCTTTTTTGAACTTTTGATTTTTTTAAGAAAACACTACGAGACACAACGGTTCAATTTCTAAAAATGTCATTTTTTTTCTTCCAAAAAAAAAAAAAAAACCTGATCTTTAACCAGTGGAGCTGTGATTGTAAAAGCGAGAACATTGTATAGCAGGCCTTGACAGCAGAGGTGCGACTTCGATTGGACACGTGGAAAAACCGACGACTGGATCCGTCTCCATACAGTTATAGGACAAACAGAGCGAAACAGAGTCTGGTAGTTGAAAACCTGAGTTCCAAGGGAATCTCGTCAAGTAGTTATGTTGCAAGAAGAGCGTTTTTGTTGTACCGTTGATTAAGCTCTTGACGTATTCCTCTGGAATCTCTCCTGTAAAACGGTTATTGTTCAGGAACAAAGACTCTGCTCCGACGAGCGAAGGAGGTAACTCTCCGGAGATAGAGTTATGGCTCAGATCAACAATGGAGCCTTGAGGTAATGACGTAGCGGTGCCGGTGGTGATGGATGTGAAGTTGTTTCGCTGTAGGAACATTGATGAGATTGTGAGACTAAAGAGTGATTGTGGGATTGCGCCGGTGAATTGGTTCATGCTGAGATCGATGTATGTTAACTCTGTTAATGGCTCTAATGCATTGATTGTGCCTTGCATTGAGTTTCCGGCCAGAGACAAGTACCGGAGAGTGGTCGGGAAAGCGGGTGGGAGTTCGCCGGAGATTTGGTTCATTTTAAGGTCTAAATGGAACAAAGGGCTAGAGAGAGGTTTAAGGTTGTGAGAGAAATGGTTTGAAGCTAAAACAAGGACTTTGAGTCGAGGAAGTGTAGTGAGAAACGGAAGGAGAGATCCTGAGAGCTGGTTATAGCTAAGGTCAAGAGTGTGGAGGTTTGAGAGAGATGAGAAAGAAACGGGTATAGGACCGGTTAAGCGGTTTCGGGTTAAGGAAATGACTCGAAGGAGAGGGAGGGAATCGAACCGAGGAGGGAGAGGTCCGGTGACTAAACCAGGGTAGAGAATGAGTTGGGTCAAATGGGTTAGATTGGAAATGGAAGGGGAGAGGGAACCGGAGAGGTTAGGGCCAAGGGATAAGGCGGCGACACGGCCGAAAGAAGTGCAAGTGAGGCCTGAGAAGGAGGAACAAGGGTCAGGGATTGTGAAGTCCCAGGTTGAGAAGAAAGCTGAGCCGGGCATGTCGGTTAAAGAGTCTCTGATGGATTGGAGTGCGGCTCGGTCTGTTGGAGCTAACGAAGAGAAAGTGGAGTGGACTAGAGTGAGCAGAAGGAGAAAGAAAGTGTAGCTCATGGTTTTGATGTTTTGAGTATCTTTGTTTCTCTTTTGTCAGTTTTTTAGTTTTGGTGAGAGTTTTTAAAGGAAAGAGGAGAGCGCGTGAGAGAGAGTAATAATGAACACAGAGAGAGTGTGTGATATTGATTGAATGTTAACGTTATGGATTCTTGTTCGAAAATGTGTTAGTTTATTTATTACGCCTTCTTTGACTCTTGTCGGTGATAATGGCGGTTGTGGTCCCTTTTGCATTCAAATCTGTTTAGGAGGTAATTTAAAGATGGAGATTCCGTTTTTTCGGTTTTGAGATCTTCAACGTCATGTTCTATTTGATCTTAGATTTTTTTTTTTTTTAACTAATCAGAATTCAGAGATATATGGATATCTTAGTGTTTTAGTTATTTTTTACTAATATGGTTTATTTGATTCATTCGGTTACATTTTTGAATTTCTTTGGTATAAAAATTCGATTGTACTAAATTAAACTATTGTTCCACTTGGTCCAACAAAATTGGTGGTCCGAGACAAGAAAAAAAAATGTGACTTTTTGTAAAATGTAAAATATAAAAGTTTTAAGATATAATTCCAATTTAATTTGAAAATATTGAAAAAAAAATAATAATAACTTGATATAAAAAATGATAGGTATAAAAAAAAATTGGTGGGCTTATAAAATATGGATTTCAAATTTAAAAACTTTATAACTTAAAACTAATTGTCACCCATCAAAAACTAAAAAAAAAGTGGTCCAAGCTATGGCATAGACTGCCTAGCCTCTGTACCGGGCTTGGATTCGACTTTTCCATGTTACTATGTATGCACCCGCGGGATATTTTTATATTAAATTCATATTTTTTGTTGGTTTGATGTTATGCTTTGATACTTGGGGTGCTTGCTTATAAAGCTTGTGAAGGATCTGAAGTTAGAACACCAACACAAATACGTAACCGGTTTTATTATTTCTGCCCTATTCAGTTGCTACCCTATTCATATTTTCCTATTCTATATACTGTTACAGGATGAGGTTCAGTCGTGCAGAAGTCTTGGTTGTGTAAAAAGTGTGAGACCTCCATGAACGCAAAATATGCATAACTGGATCTTAAAGCGCGGGCCTGATCGCTAGATTCTCTCTCACACGTCATTTCGCCCACAACAGTTATGATGTATTAACAAATCTGTATTAGAGAAAAATGAGAGTGAAATTTAAAATATATGTATATAACATGAGAGTTTTCTCTCAATCTAGGGTGTCCACTTCATCACCGCATTTACACAAAAAAAATTAACATTAAAATATATTTAAAACATTCATTTAATACATGTTTATAATATTTATCATTATTTTTATTTAATACAAATTACAAAAATACAAAACTTTATTTAACAAAATAGAAAAGTGATAATTCAATATTAAGAATAAAAAAATTTGTAATACTAATTGGATAAAACAATAATAAAATATTTTATTGAAAATGATATATTGTTAGATTTTCAACCAAAACTTTAATTTAATATTTATCATATTGAAAATATTAGAATGTGATTATGAAATTAAGAATATAAAATAGATTTTACTACATATAATGAAAAAAAAAATTTATTCAATTTTACTCCGAGAATATTTTTTTATAATAAAATTTACATCATTTGAGAGTCACAAAAATACTATAAATTTGTGGTAAATATAAGTTCTTACAATTAATTTAACAAAGTCGAAAATATGTAAAATATGACAAAGATAAGAACAAATAAATAAAATTATAGATAAATGATAGTAGAGAAAATAAGAATCTTATTTTATAATGTACAATCTATTATATAATAGGAGTTTTCTCTTAATATAATCATCTCTACAATCTTCTATTAATGGACACCACTTATGCAAAACTCTAATATGTATTAATTAAAGATTCAACATAAGTATAATTATTACTATACAACTCCAAAACACACAATTACACCAACTAACAAGAAATATAGATAATATTAATTATGATTTAAAATTTAAACCGGCTATTAACAAAATTAGTATATGCGAATGCATAAGTTTGGAAAAAAATGAAATGAAATAAGTGAAAAATGATCATATAGTAAGTTCATATTTGAAAATAAAATATTAAGATAAACTACTTAATTTAAAGATAAATAACTACAATTCAAAGGAAAATACATATAAAATGAGTTTATTATCATAATTAACAGTATAACATCTATAAATTAATATCTCGACAAATCAATACATTTTTTCGGACCCGAGATCGTTCACATATGCTCAAATAAAATATGTAAATTATCTATAAATCGTTCACATATTCTTGAAATAAGAAAGATAGAGAAGTTAACCAACTCTTGCAATAACTTCACTCCAAGTTTTGGTGCCCTAAGAATTATCTTTGAAACCATTGAGGTTCCTATTAATCTACTTCTACCCTCATTGTTCACAGATGAAATGGACTAAAGATCATGAAGAATGATTGCTATTCTAACTTCACAAAATTGTTAAAACTCTAAGATTTTGTGAAAATTTGATTGATTTTTACCTCATTACCCAGAACAAACAATGTGTTTCTTTTGAAAGGATGTTCGTTAATCGCATCAGCTCCATCTGCAATCACAACGCCGCATATATCGCAATCTTTCCCCTCCTATAAATCCAAAACAACACGCAAGATTTCAAATTTTGAACACCTGAAACTGGTAATGATAAGGTACATAAAATTTCAAATTCTGAAATCAGACGTTGAGGTAGGTGCGAGCATCGATAAAAGAGTGAAAATGACAGAAACAGATGTGAGAAGCGAAGCCATGGCTACCGAATGCGTTGAAAGTCACGGCGACCATCGAGAATCAGCTATGTGAGTGGGATTTGTTGGATTTTTAGATTCAAAAGAGGATATGTTCTTCGGAGATGGGGAACAGAAAAAAAATCACAGATCTTTTGTCAGCGGTCTTTCACGAAGAAAGCAATACTTGGACCAAAATATCTATTAGCATAAATGCCAAAACATTAAAAAAAAATCCCTATTAGAGGGTGTAACTAAAAACAATTTAAAACTATACATACATAGAAAATAATTTAAAACTCTCAAATATGTACTAATATTTTTTATAATCAAATGTAAGTTGTTTGTTTAGTTAATGTGTACATGGGCTGATGAGGTTATAATTGGCCTCAATATAAACTATAGATTCCAGAACAGAAATGTAATATTATACATTCAACTAAATATGTAACTTATGAGAGATTTGAAATGGTGTTAAGAAAATATATATAAAATTATAATTAGAATAACACAGTAGTCAAATACTACATATAAACACATAAAAAAAAATAATATTTCAACATAAGTAAACAACATAATTAAAAGAAAAAACAGTTGTTATATACAAACACTAATAAGAAGAAATAACAAAACGCACGCATATACAAACAATGCAAATATAAACATAAACCGACTATTAAACTAAAATTCGAAATTAAAAAAAAAATTCCTAAAAAATAACATATAAACAAATTTATAAAAATGAATGTAAAATAAGTTCGCGCGAAACGCGGGGGTCAATCCCCGGTACATCTAATTCCAGAGTCTCTTCCCTTTGTTATATATATCTATAACTATGGTCCTTCAAACTCACAGAACAAATGAGATTACCGGTTTAAACTATAACAAAACAAAACCTTAATTTGAAACCATTCCACAAGAAGGCTCTCTGAATATGCCTGAACGACATTAATACAACTCTTGTTTGTACTTTTTGGATTAGATACAAGCATAAAAGACAAATAAAATATATGTCAGAACAGTCTTAGTTGTTGTGGATTCCCACTTCTCATCGGTTATTAAATAAAATTTGGTGGTTCGATTTCGGTTAAAGAACTCTCAGGTCGATTTTTATGCCCGTAAATCTAATGTCAACCATTTATTTTGGGGGAAATACAAAAGAACAAAAAGGAGACGTTCGAAGTCCAAAATATTTAGCGAGGCCAAAATAACAGAGAGACTTTTTGTTTTTCTTTGTGTTGCTCCGAATTTATAATCTGTTTGGATCCGATCAGACAGTAGAGTCTGAAATATCTCTGGAAAACTGTTCGTAAGTATCATCTTCCACTACGAGCGGCCGTGTATCCGCCGCCGGATCGTATCCCTGAACGACGAGCACCGACGCGGTGGTTGAAAACTCTGATGACGACAACAAACGTCCAACTGGTCCTAACTCCGGACAATCTGTACTGTTAACCAACGACGCAACCGCCGCGTTTCTCCCGACGACGAACAGATTGCATTTGCTCATCGCTTTAAGCGTCGCGATGACATCGTCTTTGCTCTCAACGACTCTCTCCTCGTAAGCACAAGACTCATTTCCTCTTGGATCGTTCATCAACTCCCTCACAAAATCTTGGTCGATCTCTTTCTCTTTCTTCTCCTTTTCGTCTTCTTCGCCTCTCTCGAATCTCTTCAACGTCCCTCTCGCAGCTACGAATTTGTGAACGGTTAGTGTGATTCCTGGATGCTCCATCATTGTCATCCCGTAGGCGAGAGCTTCTCTGTCGTCGAGGCCTCCGAAAAACGGAACCACAATTTTGTAAGCAACTTCGCTGGCTACGACCTGTGAGGTTCCTCCGAGTCCTCTGTCCACAAGAATCCCGACGGAACAAGGAGCTCGTTGCAAGACCCGTTGGTTCACTACATGGAACCCATGTCCGATCGACTCCATTGCTCCGTCCGCTCGCTGATGCTTGTGAAAAGGAAGCAGGATCATCGCCACTCGTTTCTGATGCGCGCTTGTGCATATGTCCTCGTGGATGCTTTTTAAGTCAGAGATTGCAGTCATTGGTCTAACTGCTACAGCTCGGAGATGCTGGTAAGCCTCGAAGGCAATCACCATTTGATCTGCTGATCTCTCGATCTTGTTCCAAATTGGGAGTCCGTTGTACCGAGCTTTGTGAACCATCGCGATCGCTGATGACCGTTCAGAGAGCTCCATTAGATGCATCGCGTAAACGCAGAGACGTCCTTTTTGGCCTGTTCCTCTTGATGATTCGATCAGATTGATCAATGTAGGGATGTTGCGGGTACTGTGGAAGCAAGCAAGTATCCGTAGCTCGGAATCATGATCTTTTCTTTGGATTGTTCTATGTTGGTATGGTGCTCCTTTTCTTGCAGGCTTGTAAATCGCCATCAAAAGCGGAGTTGTGATGAAGGTTGTAAACAATGCCATTAGGACTAAGATCGCAAACGCTTGATCATTGAGCACCTGCTCGCAAAAATCGTTAGTTAGATTACTCGAGTTTTTAACATTTGCTAAGTTTCATTACGGCGATTTCACGAATCTATTATACCTTCCGGTCCTTGCCAATGTTTAGAACAATGAGCTCTACTAAACCTTTGGTGTTCATAAGGACTCCAAGTGCCATGGCTTCTCTGAAAGGAACCTTGCAGAGCAGCGAGGCGCCAACGGTTCCTACAATCTTCCCGAAACAAGTGGTGAGTATGACAAGAACTAGAAGTCCCCATGATTGCGCTCCCCTGATCGTTGTTACATCAGTTTTTAGACCGCTAGATGCAAAATACAGCGGTAGAAGAAGCCCTGAGACAAGATCCTCTATCTTCTCTGTCAAAATTCTACAAAACTGTCCTTCTTTAGGAGTTACTATACCTATGACAAACGCCCCGAACAGCGCGTGTATTCCAATAGTGTCTGTCACAAAGCTTGCCGCTAAAACCAAGGTTAGAGTGACACAGACATATAGTTCCTTCACAGGCTCTCCTTCAGGACATCGTCTAGCCATATAACCAAGCAGAGGTTTGATTGCCACAACTGCAAAGATCACAAATCCAGATCCACAAAGAAGAACCCAAACAGGCACTAGAGGAGAACTATCATCTCCTGAGAGAGCAATCGCAAGTGCAAGGAGTATCCAAGCTGCGACATCATTCACTCCCGCTGCAGACATCGCAATACGTCCAATGTCGGTTGTTAGAAGCTTTAGCTCAGCTAGGATACGAGCAAGCACAGGGAAGGCAGTGATTGATAAGGCAACACCCATGAAGACTATAAATGGAAGCTGACGGACTCCTTTGCTTATGGTGGAACTGAGAACAAAAGACGTGCCTACACCCATTATAAATGGAAGTGAGATCCCAGCTACGGCTATCAATAGTGATTTCTTTCCGGTTTTTTTTATCGCTGAAAAGTCAAGCTCAAGCCCAACTAGAAACAAGAAAAACACAAGACCGATGTTTGCAAGCGTGTCTAAAACGGTCATGCTCTTCTGTGGGAAGATGGTGTCAAGATACACCTTGCTTCGTCCCAGAGCAGTAGGTCCAAGGAGTATCCCTCCCTACAAAACCATCCATTTTAGTCTCTTACTATGTGATTAAATTATCATTGAAAAGATGGAGATCGACGGAAACTCACAATGATCTCAGCAATGACCCGTGGCTGTTTGAGAGGTTTTAGAAAGTAAGCTAAGAGCCTTGTAAACACAACCACCAAGCAGATCTGTAGGATGATCAGAGGAAGTGCAAAATCAAGAGGGCTTTCGTTTTGGAAGGCTCCATGAGAAGTAGCCTTCATTGGAGTCGGGCAATGCCTTGTAACATTGGTGCTATCCATCCTAGTCGAGATCTAACTTTACGGGTTTGATGATTGGTCGAGAAACGAGACACTGCTTCAACCTTCAATAATGTCGTGGCTGCTCCCTCATTGCATCGCTGAGCGAGGAATGAGACTTGAACGGGAGGAGAAAGGAAACCTGATTTATTCAGTTATGTCTCTGTTTGTCATAAACAGAATCTACTTCAAGAAGTGAAGATATAAAAGGGAGAAACAAAAAACTAATAATGTCGATAGTGCTAATAATAGGAAGAAGAGACTGAGGAGGACATACCATCTCCAGGGTGGGCATACACCTCGCACCTTTTCTATTTATAGATTGTCAGTTACTTAACTTCCTACCAAACCGCATCTCTCCTTCACACGCCGTCGTTTTCGTCTCTGTTTTGGCCTAAATTTGCAAGCATTTATACATGTCTCTTGGGAAATGAGCATTTTGATGTCTTACCCTTCGAAGCTTTTTAAACATCAACCAATTTCACATATATATTGATGTATATGCATCAGCTAGGATATAAAGATAATACAGAATATACAATATGTAAACATTCATGAGATTCATAAAAGTAGTAAAAACAACTCAACAACATTATAGAGGAAAAGGTCAACATTGTTCCAAGCTGACTAATCTACATTTCAACGCAATCATGAGTTCTCTCTACATTCAAATTTCCCAGAAGGAAACAAACGCTTAAAACTGAAGACCGCCTTCTCGTGCTGCAGCAGCTAGAGCCTCTATGCGTACGTGGTAAAGGTAACCAACACGGTCAAAGGCCACCTATGTGATACCTTTCTCCACGCAGAATTTTGCTATAGTTTGGCCAACTTTCTTCGCCACCTCCTAATCAAATCCCATAGCGATTCAATTTTAGACAGTGTTTGTCTGAGAGTTCTTTAGCTGAGAAATCAAACATTTTAAACCCTTGATTTTTTTCTCTAAAACCTCTAATCAAAGCACTCCATTAGTGTGACCAAAACAAAAATTACAGAGTTTCTCTTTTCATTACCTGCGGAAAGTCATCAAGGACCATTTCACCTTGAACCAAATCTTCAACAACAAAAGAGAATACAGACAGGTTGAAAAAAACTACAACTAAGCTCTCTAATCATATGCTAATGCATTTGAATGATTCAGCTAAGCTTCATTCACAGTTCTTCCTCAGCTCTAAGTATGCTTCCAGAGATCAACTAAACCTCTCTACTCTTCGACGGCGCAGCTCATCTAAAGGGAGATCATTAGAAGAAGACGGTGCCGCCGGTCCCTGATTCACTGACCATCCGTTTCCTCTAGCTCGCCCCGAGCCACACATCTCGCAAACACTTTGCCACCCAGAATTGTCATATGTACACGACTGGCATCGCCAGATACCAGGTCCTGCTATCCCAGTCTGGCCTCTTCCCACTCTTCCTCTCCCTGAAATCCTCCTCCTCCGAGACCTAACCATACTGTTCAGAAATCTCAAGGGCCAAGTCACCGCTCGGGTGACACCTTGAACCACCATGGTCACAGGATCTGAGCCTGAGTGAGAACCCTTGAGCTTCATATAGAGAATACCAGCAAGGATTCCACCTAAATGCCCAAGAAACGAAGCCCTCGGCACAAACATCTGCACTAGAATCAGTTCTGCCCAAGCAGCATACTTTGTTGGAACTAGGATGCCATAGACACTGGAGTAATCCTCAGCCTGAGCATTGAGGACAACTTTCAAAGCAAAGAGGACGCCCGAGAATCCGACGGCGTACTCGTGGTAATAGGCTCTTTTGTAGTCGAAGAAGACGTGGAGGGATTTGGCTAAGAGCAATGTTACTCCT
Source organism: Eutrema yunnanense (assembly GCA_002933935.1). Lineage (NCBI taxonomy): Eukaryota > Viridiplantae > Streptophyta > Magnoliopsida > Brassicales > Brassicaceae > Eutrema > Eutrema yunnanense. The sequence goes on along the minus strand of PKML01010201.1, from coordinate 147,621 downwards.
TGGGACATACCAAGAAGCGTAAAGACCATTGAAGCAAACTCGCTGCTTCCCATGGATGTCTCGAGCTTGATACCTTTCCAGAGAAGGGACATCATGTTGTAGACTAGGTGAGGCTCGTTGAGATGGTAGAACGCTGATAAAAAGAAGCGTTTCAAGTCCTTGTGCTGTTCAACAAAGACACAGCAATAATAAAAGTTAGCAGAGAGTGAATTTAGTTGAGAAAGATCAAATGCGTTTGTCGATGTCGATACCAAAGACTTTGTGAATTCAGAAACTTGCAACCAAAAGACCCATGAGTATTTTTTTAGATCAACAGAGGCAAAGCACAAACTGTGAATTCTTCTAAATGGTTAACTAAGGTAAAGGTACTTTCTCGAAGAACAAAATCCAGAAATTGGTAGCAGATTTGAAGAAAACAAAAAATCGAATTCCAGATCGACGTCGGCGAAACCGCAATCACGCGTGTGTAATCGATTTCTCAAATAAGAAATTGAGGAGGTTACCTTGAGGATGAGGTTGGGATTGAACCAGACCTCACTGATGTGAGGGATAAGCGGATCGACAAACGCAGGCCTGAGATAGACGAGAGTGTTCGCGGCCAATAGACCCGCCGTCACCGGCGGTTTCCACGGCAGTCTATAGTACTCGGCGACGGCGCTAAGCGCCAGCAGAGGCAGCATCCCTCCGGTTCCTCTTCTACTCCCTTCGCCAAAATTCGCCATTGCTTCCGAAATGATTCTTTCCTTGTAAATCTCTCTCAATTCCTAAAAGTAATTAAATCTAGAGAATCTATTTATTTACATATATATATATATATATATAGCAGCTTGGTCTCTACGAAAACAATTCTCCAGACGCTTCGTTTCAGAACACATGGGACCCACCGTGACATTTTAATACCGCTTTAGAAGCCTAATTAAGTCATCTAATCTCAAATCACATTTTTATCCACGGAGAGAAATTTCAAAATATTGGAGACAGTATTGTCACAGTAATACACAAATTGAATGTATACAACATCAAAATATTGGAGACAGTATTGTCACAGTAATACTCAAAATTCGAACAAAAACTGTATACTAATAAATAACACACAAAAAGAAAGATAGTTATACAACATTAAACAGTGGATTAATTAAAGGGCTCTCTCTCTCAGTGATTGTCATCAGCTTTAGGCCTTGTGTTAATAAGCATTTTGCGAAGCATTGTGTTCTCGTTCATCAAAGTAGAAATCTTCTCTTCAAGCTGATCATTGTTGTTCTGTAACTCATTAGCTCTTGATTCCAAATCACTCACATACACTTTCTTTCTCTCCCTCGCTTGTTGTGCCGATACTCTGTTCCTCAACAATCTGAATTTTCATCCCAAACAAACACACATTCATCATCACTTTCTTTTTCACAACTTCAGTAAATGGCTCATTAGTTTACCTCTTGAGGCTTCTGTATTCTTTATCGACTGGGTTTCGTCCACGGCGGCGCTTGGCGGTTGAGATTCCGTTTTGGGTCTGGTCAATCTCCGGATTGTTGGCTCCGTCGTCTGCGCTGCTGCTAAGAACACCTGTCGATCCAGCTGCTTCCATGTCTGGAACCATCAACAACTCCTCATCACTCTCCTCTGTAAATTATACACACCAAATCTCTCAGATTCTCAAAACAAATTAAAAACAAAAAAACAACTAGTACCAGTTTTGTGCTTCTTGGAGGAAGAAGACGAACTCGAGTTCCCATTGGGTCGTTGAAGAGACATCAATATATTACTTGTCTTTTCAGATTTCGCTGATGACCAGAGAGTATAGAGGTAAAGAGGAGGTTAAAGAGAATATCGGAACCAAAGCAAATTGCTTCTTCTTCTTTTTTTGTTTGGCTTATAAAAGAACACGTAGGTTTATGCAAGACCACAAATGCAACAGTTGCAATCCAATGGTCGAAAACTAGCAGAGCATATATATAATAATGTATCTCCGTTTTCTTTTCCCGATTGAAATTTTTATAATTGATTCTCTTCTGTTTTGCTTTTAAAGTCTTTGTTCATGATTTCTTATAGGGAAACAACCTTTATTGACCGAGCGTGTGGTTTTAAGACAATAATTACTGTCTAGAGAACCATACAAACGTACTTGCAGACAAAGAGTCACAACTATTTGTGTATCTTTTTGCATGGCGTAGGCATGCACAAACTCATCATGTAGTTATACCTCGTTTCTATTCCTTGCTTTAAATACTTTCATTTATTCTAACTTCCTTTTTATGGTCACAGCAGTATTTTTTTTATAACCAGATAACCACAACAATTTTCGTGGATGGTGAAACTTGTTCTGTCAGATATTTACCCATATATATGAAAAGTCTTCTACACATTCGAATAAACCATTAAACCACACATTCGAATAAACCATTAAACCACACATTCTTGGCTATAAATTTTGAATTTTTGATTCTAACCAACATAACGGCAATCTTGCATGTTTTCTATCAATTATAAAATATTTTTAAATCGTAAATATTACCCTATCATAAAATAGTTTCGTTATTCCCAACAAAAAAAAAAAGAAATTTAATTTTATATAGTTTGCATATTTTTTTCATTTTACATAATTTTAAAATTCTCCAATCGGGAACCTACTGGTTTGTATAAGTACCGCTACCGTGTCACAATTTTCACCAAAACCCAATAATATATGTATGTCAGTTGTAGACGTAAAAATAGATAAATAAGTTCAATTAAAACTTGTTTTAGCTAACAATTTTAAAAATGTTTTTTCTTGTCTTTAACAAAAAAAAAATGTTTTTTTTTTAATAATAAGAAGTTCCGAGCATTTGATCTATAATGTCTTCGCTAGATCATGAATTAGAGCATGTAAATTTAGTCCATTCCCTGATGTTATTGAGATTCGAACTTGTGACCAGAACCGGGCAAATTTTGGGATATTCCATTGGAGCTTTTAGCGTGTTTAATAATGTTAGGGATCGTCATTTAAGAAAAAAAGTCTGCGGGTAATGGATTTATTAATGCTGGTTGAAAATCTTCTTCTTCAGCACTCTTACAAGATATAATACAAGAACAGATATAAATCCTTCTTATTGTACTACCTTTCTATATTCTTAGCTAAACGAAAAACTATCTTTCTAGATTCAGATAGTATAAACATAATAAAACCTACGGCATGTGACCTGTCGACCGACTTTTGGTTTGTTGTGGCTTTGTGCTCTTTTTAATCGTTTTCTTCTTTAAAATGGATCATGACTCATGAGTGGACTAACGGGGTGTTGGTTCAGTAGTTTGGTTTGGATAAGTGTCTGATCGGGCATGAATTCGATATACGTTGGGAGGAGTCTAATTTCCAAAGGAGAGTAATAAACGGTTTGGATTCCGTCATAGAGATGTACAGGCTTACGGGCCCGAACCTCTTTAAAATAAAAATAAAATAAAAAATGACGCATGAGTGGTGAGTATGTCTATCACTCGAAGAGACCCCGTGACTTAAAATCAACTAAAATCATTTGATATGTCACTTTTATTGACGAAGTACTATCCAAATGATTGATTTTCATGAAGTTGCACGCAAACGTTTAGTTAAAAAAATAATAAAAAGTTGTACGCAAACGTGGAGATATGATTGCATCTTTGTCTATGCATGAACATGCCACGTTAATTTAGGAGTACATATCATGATAATTTATCTCTCTTGCTATAACTTTTTGGTACAATACTATTGCATGCCTCTGTCTATATTACTTCGATAAAACGTTTAATCTACCATGGTTAGGAGTAATCGAGCTACAAACTACGGTGCTTTTTTTTCTTGTTCATATGCCTCAGTCTTAGGACATTAATAGTTAATTATGGCAAAAAATTTCTTGTTCATATGCCTCAGTCCTAGGACATTAATAGTTAATTATGGCAAAAAATTTGAACTATTTCTTAGAGAATTTTTTTTTTATATATATACTCTACCAGCTGATCCGGTCAGACTCGGTAGAAACGCACCGACGTGGTAGAGAATGGATTACACTTTAGAAAACTTTTTAAAAAGGCATGCAATATGATTTTTTTTTTCTTTCTTACTTATGAGTTAGGGCATCTCCAACCCAGCTCAATTTTTGGCTCCAAATTCAATTTTGTAGTCAATTCTTCTCCAATCCAACTCTATTTTAGAGCCAAAAATGGAATTTTTAATATTTGGTTCTACATTTAGAGTCAATTCTATTTTTTTTGTTCATGACTCTATTTTCAACTCTAAAATAGAATGACATTGGAGTATAACTCAATTCCAAAATAGAATTGCTTTAATTTGGAGCAAAAAATGGAGCAATACATTGGAAATGATTTTATATCGACGAAAACAAATGGCAAAACTCTTCTAAATCGAGATATGCAAGTGTGTTTTTGAAGAAAAATAAACAATTGATTGTGTATTAGACTTAAATTATAACAAGAAGAAAGAGGATTAGACATCCATCATTAGATTACTAGACATTATAAAGTTAATTATATGGAAATTCTCACAAGAAGGATCCCTAGAGACCAGACATGCATGTCCAAAGACAGATCGTATAATAACTCAAATGAGTCTTATTGATCCAACATCCAAGGTAGGCTTTATAACAAAGTAAAATATTAGAATACACTATTACACTTCCCATGATGATTCTAGGATCTAATATATTATCAAAATACAGCCAATGAACATTATGTGATGTAAATGTCTTACTTTTTTCTTTTCTTTTTTAGTTATTATAAATCAGTGAATGTATTTTGAAAACAAAAAGGAATAGATTGGGCTCCTAAGAGGCTAAGAGAGACAATCCAGAAAGCTAAAGAGACATTAACAGGAAACGTATATTTAAAGAAAAGAACACTGTCTGCTCCACAAAAACAACATACAGAAAACTCTTCAAGAAACTCCTTTATTTTATTTTTATTGTTTCCGCAATTTTCCATGGTCTGTAACATTAATGTGTCACATCGACAATTGAGTTTTCTTATCAGCAGAGTGGTCTAAAATTGATCCCCAAGTTCATAGTCTATATAGACTGATCAGTTTTCAAATATTGATGTAAGAAAGTGATGTGATGCTCAGTTTCTGTTTAAGGCTAGACAATAAAGCCTTTTTGTCCCTTTATCTCTCCTAATTAAAGAATCTGAGCAGTTGAGAAATTAAAATCAAAGCCTTAACGTTTTAGCTCCAACACGATTTGGACTCACTTTCCTTGGATTCCTCCTTTTTATGGAAATATCGAATCTTACATGTAAACAAATATCTAAACCATGATTTCATATTTTACTACTAACAAGCTTCAAAGATTTAAAACACTTTTATTTAGTATCTAATCGGGTAATTATAACAGTGGTTATCAAAAATCAATGTGTGTTCATATATAGAAAACTGAAAGTTCATAGTTAAAGTGGGGAACCTCTGTTTCTTTCTCATATTTATTTATATTAAATTAAATAAAAAGTTGATTAAAATCATTTTAAAATCAAATCTATGCATACGCATCACCTACTAGTCTCTTGTCGTTTACTAAAGAGAGAGAGAGAGAGAGAGAGACATGAAGAGCACTCTTAAGAGAGAATAGAAGGAATCATGTAGTTGCAGTTGTAGGTGAGGTTACAGCTTCAAGGTCTCAACAATGGAGGTTTCTAACTCTTATTCTCCTTATTCCTCATCCTCTGTCGACAGTACTAAGCCTTCACCTTCTGAATCTTCCGTTAATCTCTCCCTTAGCCTTACCTTTCCCTCGACTTCTTCTCCACAAAGGTCTTCTTCACATCAACTCATCACTACTCTGTTAATGCTCTGTTCTGTTCACATTTGTGTTTTGAAGTTTTTTCTTCTTTTTTTTTTCTGTAGAGAAGCAAGACAAGATTGGCCACCGATAAAACCTTTGTTAAGAGATAAACTAAAGGGTCGTCGTCTTCTTCAACGCGGTGACGACACATCTTTCTTTGTTAAGGTCTATATGGAAGGTGTCCCCATTGGGAGAAAGCTCGACCTTTGCGCATTCTCAGGCTACGAGAGTCTATTAGAAAATCTGTCTCACATGTTCGATACTTCAATTATCTGTAAGTAATTAACAGCAAAAAAATTCTGTAAGAACACCATTCAACTAGATTCGAACATTTGGAGAATGTCCATACATTGTCTTTGGTTCTAACAGGCGGTAATCAAGATAGAAAACACCATGTTTTGACATATCAAGACAAAGATGGGGACTGGATGATGGTCGGTGATATTCCATGGGAGTAAGAATCTTATATCCCCATCTGATATATTGGATAATTCTCCCCCTATCTTGTATTCTGACTTCATTCGATGTTTTTCTTCAGCATGTTTCTTGAAACCGTGAGAAGACTGAAGATCACGAGACCCGAGAGGTGTTAAAACTTGGATCGTTCGGTTTCAAGACTCTGTTTTCACAGTTTTGAGAGATTTAGGCATTGATGAAGAGCCTTCATGCGGGACAGAGCTCTTGCTGCATAAGTGCATATCGCAACAACGGCCTTAAAGAAGTTGGAGGATTGATGGATATATATTTATTTGACACCTTTGAGTGTGTTTTTTTTTATATAAATAAATCACAAAATCCAAGACTTTTTTTTGTCTGAATAAAGAGTAATTTACATGTTTGCAATCGTGTTCCTTCGGAAGTGTACATGACCATGAAGAAAACACGAACGTTGTTGGGGAGCACGAACATAGAACAAGGGGAGAGAAGTATATTCTTTTTGACGATTTACAGTTTTAATGACGAGACCGGTTTCAAGCCCAATATACGCTGACTAGAAAGCCCGTATAAAGCCCAAACATACATAGTATGGCTCGGATATATGTAATATAGTTGTGGTTAAATGATTTGCATCAAATTAAGATTCTGCTAACGTGATGATATTCTCTCCAAAGATCAATCATATAAGCAGAAGAATGTATTTGAGTAAAGACCATTAGATCACCGATCCAAAGAAGAGGGACAAGAAAAGCTACTCTGTTTATCGACTAAATAGAAACAACCCCTTTAATAATTTTGACTATAATCTCGCTCAAAAGAACATCACCAAAACCAGAAGAAAGAAAGAAAGAAACTAAGTAATTCATTTAACTAACCTCCTTTCCTTTTGCCTTTTGGGTGTATTTTTTGTTCTGAATGTGAACCAAACTTGGAACATAACTAAGGAGAAGTGGCCAATTGTGATGAGATCCCTTTCACCCTTTGTAGTCTCTTTATAAACTTGTTTATGCATATCCTCTCCAACAATGTAGAGTCTGGTCCTACATTCATCATCCAAGCCTACATCACAACACACTGCCACTTTATTCTCCTCGTCCAACAAGAAGCTTGACACATTCACCGCACTTGGTAAATTAATTTTATTAAAATCCACTACTAAGACGAAGTCGCTCCTCCACGACAAGTCTTTGGCCTCCTCATCAATCTTATTGGTCACCCATATCGTCATCTCATTTGATAATGCAAGAATCTTCTGATGTAACACCGAGATTTTTTCTTCCCTAACAACTGATAAAACCGCGGTATCTTCAGGATTAAAACTCTGAAACGGAAGAGGGAGACGCCCAAATCTCTCTCTGTTGTGAAATCAAAATACAGCATGAAAAAGCCGGTTTCTTTATTTCCAGCAACCCAGCAAGTATTTCCTTTCAAAGACATGCCATCGCAAAATATGCAATAGTCACGAGTGGAGTAATCGAGAACCCTCCACGAATCAGAGCTAAACTCGTACATCTCAAACTCAGCAACTTTCTGGTCATTGTTGAGATAGTAGCAAGACCTCAAGATTTTGTAGCAATGGCCAGAAGAAGAAGAAGAAGATTTGCTGTTTACGTATCCTAGAGCATAATAATATTCCCTCCGGCAATGAGTTCTTCTGTGTTCGATCCACCTCGTTTCACCGGTACATGGGTTCCAAACCACAAGTCTAGTGTTTCCCGGTAAACTCGATAGATGGATCAACTCTGTTGTGGATTCCATGGAGATCGTCTCCAATTGAATAAACCCCAAAATTACTCAGTAACATCGACTCCCTCACTGCTGCTTTACTACCCAAGTTCTTCTCGACGAATTTCGGATCTCTGAATAAAGCGTACCATCGTTTGCAACTAGTTTTCAATTTTGCTAGAGACTTGGCCGGAACACTAGAGAGTATTTCCGATTCCAAATCGCCTGGAAGATCGGATATCATCTTCTCGTGATTTCTCAGCTCGAGGAAGAAAGCTTAGGGTTTTGTTTATCTACAAAATAGCCCATTAGTTTTGTTTAAAAGCGATACGGTATCCCAACTATTTATTGTTGATCATGAATCCAATAATTTTGGATCGGATTGAGTAACTCGGACCCTAAATGTGAAAGACATCAGAATGGAAGGGCGGTTCTGAAATAAATCGCTAACGCTAGTCGCTAGCGCCGGAAAAAAGCTGAGAAATTGAAATCCCCCCCCCCACTCTTTCTCTCTCGCTCGCTCGCTTCCTACAAAAATCGAATCTGTGAAATTGGAGGATGAAGGCTTCAGGGTCCACTGGATGGAAAGTTCCCGTCAAGTTCAGGATGTAAGCTTCTTCTTCTTCTTCTTCGATTAGTTTGTTTGAAATCGTATGTGTTTTGCGACCTGAATGTCTTCTGCTATGAATCAATCCATGGTCGGAGCTAGGCCCACTGCTGAAAACCTGGTACCTATTCGTTTGGACATTCAATTCGAGGGTCAGCGTTACAAAGATGCTTTCACTTGGAACCCTTCAGGTTTCTCTCTCTCTCTCTCAAAACCCTACATTTATTTGTTCATCTTCTTGCTTCGACAGTAGAAGATTCGCTGATTCTGTTTTTGTCTGTGTGTTTTCGTTTTGGATTAAGACCCGGATAATGAGGTTGTTGTCTTCGCTAAAAGGACTGTTAAAGACTTGAAACTTCCCCCTGCGTTTGTCACTCAGATTGCTCAATCTATTCAGGTTGCTTCTCACACTAGATCACACTTTCCAGTCTAAGCTTCTCTTCTGCTCTATTATTGTTTTCCTATCTCTTTTACTTGTCACAGAGATGATAAATTGAGAACTTAAGGTGACAGGCTTTGAGTGATTGATTGTCAGTTTTTTTTTACAAAGTTCTCTAAAATCTGCCATACGTTCGACTTATTGTTTCCAACTCTTTAGGTTGTGCTCGATAAGTTGCTTGCTTATAGCATTACACCATGTGATTTATAGATTTATATCTCTAGGACTGCTTGTGTGATGTATTTGTAAGGATTGTAATAGATTCTCAAGAAATCTTTGCTCACATTGGTCAGTTTCCTGCTTTATTTTTCAGTCTCAGCTCTCAGACTTTCGGTCATATGAAGGACAAGACATGTACACTGGTGAAAAAATCATACCAATCAAGGTCTTATGACACAAGATATCCTTCTTATCCCCCTCTCTTTTGGTCGTGAGTGATTTGCTGGAAAAAGATGAATTTCATAAGCTGATAAGTTACCTTTCCTTCTTTTTTTTCCCAGCTTGATCTCCGAGTTAACCATACCCTTATCAAGGATCAGTTCTTGTGGGTGAGAATACCTGGTGATCTTGAACAATTTCAACCATGATTTGTGTTCTCTTAGTCTCAAAGCAGCTTGATTACCGGTTTGCAGGACCTAAACAATTTTGAGAGTGATCCTGAAGGATTCGCAAGAACCTTGTGCAAGGATTTAGATGTTGAAGATCCTGAAGTTGGGGTAAGATAACCACTCACAATTTTACCTTTCATCCTGTAATTAAACGAACTTTAAGCTCAAATGTTTGAATCAAGTGGTGTTTGGTTTCTTTCTCTCTCTGAAGCCTGCTGTTGCCTTTGCAATCAGAGAACAACTTTACGAGGTGAAAACTCTGGTTGGATCTTCTTCTTTTTTTGTATCTCAGTGTAAATATTGTTTGTTTTAAACAAGAAGGCTAAACTTGGTGACCTACCATATTGCTGTTTATGCTTTCCAGATTGCAATTCAAAATGTGACTTCAGCTAGGGAGAGTAGATTAAGTAAGAAAGGCCGCAGAGGATCTGATCATGGTTCAGCGAGGTCTTTTCACGTTGCTCCTATTTTCTATCCAAGTTATCTTGTGGTAACAGTTGAGCTAGCTTAAAGTGTGGGTTCAGCTATAATAACTTTCCATCTTTTATGTGCAGCAAGGCAAGTGGCTTGTCAATGGACTTAGTGAAGTTATTCAGCTTTAAGTCCAGTGTAGTTCGGTAAGTGATTTTCATGACTCCACTTGATGTATAAATTTTCTTAGTGAAATGTCTTCTTAAGGGCCTGTTGTACGATTGTCTGCTAGTGTCTAGATTGCTTATAAGATGAGTTGAAACAGTTTTAACTCCGTGACACATCCTGAGCTTCTGTCTTAGATGTACACTAAAATTCCACCGCTTCATATAGTTTCTATTATTTCATAGTATGATCCCATGATTTGGAGATGGTCCTTGTTCTGATAGTGACCCCTGGGAATGTTGCATCTTGTTATTGAAGAAAAGAACAGAATCACTAGGTTGCAAGTCGTTTGGTTACAAAATAACGCAGTGGAGGTTGAAGAACTTCACTTCCTGCATAGCTTATCATTGAATGAGATTTTTGAAATAAAGATTGAAGAGAGAACAAATCGACATGCGAAACCAAGCAAAAGTGATAACAAATTCCTTTCATAACAAATGTTATCATTGATCTTGACAGGAAAAGGAAAGACTTGGATGTTTATGAACCAGTGGTGGATCTGCTAACAAATGAGGAAGTTGATGCGCTTGAAGCCAGAGAAGAGAGGCATGCAAGGTAAAGAGTTTCGTGTACATGTATATTTCATAGGGCAGGAGGACTCATAATATGAATGATAGCACGAATTCAATGTTGTTGTATTATGGTTAACTGGAGTTTTATGATCTTCTTAGGAGTACTTTTTTTCAATGGCTATAGAATCTTTGGATTCTCAGAACAGATTATGTAGACACAATGTTTGATGTGATACTTAATCCTCTAGATGATTAGTCATTGCATCCTGTAGTATAAAAACCTGGACATGTTAGGTTTGCAGAGTTAAGTGAAGACTATCTAAAGATTAAGATGTTTCCCAAACTTTGAGCATGTTAAGAATCTTAGAGAGAGAGAGAGAGAGAGAGAGAGAGTATAAAGAAAAGCTTAAGGAGAGAACTCAAAGGACAAGGCACGTTGTGAGATCAAGTGTCCCACTCGAGAATTTAATAAGATCTCATCATCAACCATTAACCCCACTGTCGATATACGGTCGTACTTTTACTTCTATTCTCTCTTTTTTTTTTTTGGGGTTCAATGATTGGGTCCCCCTCTAAGCTCAAGCTGCTGTCATCTTAATTATTATTATTTTTATTCGAAAATAAAATTATTGATTTTGTTATTATTGTTTTGTTGGAAGTTTTGTAATTTTGTGTGGTGATTATTGATCAGTTTTTGTTATGCATATGAGTTGTACTTGTGCCCTTGAAATATTATCCGTGAGTTATATATAAAAGTGTAATGAGAAATACCCTCAAATAGCACAAAAAATATTTTTTGTTCCAAAACTAGCACCCTAAATTTAAAATACCAAAAATAGCACAACTAATTATTTTAAAATACTTATTTACCAAAAATAAATTTAAAATAGAATTAAACATTATGTTTGGGTTCACTATTTCCAATTTAGGGTTTAGTTTTTTCCCATTAGAAAATGATTATAAGTCATTTTTATATTAAATTTGTGCTAATAATGTCAAAATTGGTGCTATATTTGTGATTTTCACCTTTGGGTGCTAAATTTGGGAACTTTTAGTTTTTTTGTGCTATTTTGTAGAATTGCCCAAAAGTAAATTAATATCTTGAATCGGCAGAGGCTTTCTTGAGTAAATACTACATTATGGAATTTAATTTGATGAATAAAAGAAATTTGAATTTACTCTAACCTACTTTGTTGTTTTGGTTAGGGATAAACTTACCTTTTATATGATTTTGTGTGTTCTTTTCTCGATTTTTTATAGGTTTGGCTAGTAATAAACTTAACTGTATCGAAACTGGCTGAAATCAAACTATTTTGTTTAGTATATGGTTTATACGGGTTTCAAATTGAAAAAAAAGGTCCTGAATCAATCTTAATTTAAACAAACATAAGAACGAGTTGTCTAGCTCCAATTATTTTGTTTGATAATTTTTTTAATTTTTTTGTTGATAAACTAGCTCCAATTAAGGTTATATAACTAACAATTTTGTTCTCTTTGTGGTTATAAAAGATTTGGATCTACTTGATACTAGATTGTTTTTTGTTGACTGAGCAAAGTAACGAGCGTAAAGCCTTTGAAGTCTTTATTATGTCTGTCCGAAGTTCGGAACGTGTCAACTCAGTGGGTAGGGTGTGTGTATATTGAGACATTAGACCGTTACCGAAAATGCAAAAATATTATTAACTTCTAAGAGATTGATAAAATAATATGATAATTAGGACTTAATCCGTGTTATAATTAGCGTAAAGTATTTTTTTTTAAGAAATTGTTTAGAAATTTTAGAATTTTTTTTCTTGAATTTATAATATGTCTAACTCATAATTATAGATAGAATTGTCAAACGAAATAATTTGTCTATTTAACCTATTTTCAATAGATTAAAATATTATTCAGGCTAATTCGCAAAATCTATAATCTTGAAAACACAACTCTAATATGCACTGTTTAATGACTCTAATTTTATGTTTAGTTCACGAACTCTTAAAAACTCAATTTTCTTATGTCTAAATATTTATAAAATTAGTAAAATATTTTTCAAGTTTTATTTTGATATATATTCAAATAAAATATAATAAATTATAGTAAAAAATATAGCAAGATTTCAAATATATTTTTTATTTGAATATATATGGATTGATTATTATTTAAAAATATATAATATTAAAAATAAATAAAAAATAATAAATAACTTCTTTAATGATAAATAAATATATTTCATATTCTTATCAATAATTTTAAAAAACAATTATATTTTTTCTTATTTCAATTATTTTTTTTTATTTGTAATGTAATAATATGTAATAACTTACAAAACGAAGTTCATTTTCAAAAATATCTTCTAAAATAATATTATAGAGATTACTTACCTGTTGACAAAAGATTATGATTACTTGCCTTTTCTAATCAACGGTATGTAGTTACAGTTTGCTATCATTTACTTACTAATATTTGACTAATTAGTTGGTCCAAACACAAATAAAAGTCGGTGAATTGAATTACGTATGTACTGTTACATTGCAACAATATAATAGATTTTTTGTTTGTTGGTCTTCTGATTAATAATTGAACACATGTGCAACTTCGGTCAATACATGGCTTTTACATTATGGAGAAGTAGTTCTTGAGTTCTTAAACAAATAATGCTAATCATCTCATACAAATGATATAGAACTCAAGAAAGACATTTTTTTTTCCCTCCAAAAAGAAAAAAAAATCTCACCGTAACTTAATCACGTGGATTATCAAAAGAGAAAAGAGTAGTAACATCTAAATTCTCGACGATAATTCGTTGAAAATCAAAAATTCACTAGACCTTAAAAAAAAGCCACGATCGCGGAACAAGAAAGGATAAGGAGGAAGAGGAGGGCTAATACCGCTTTTAATATATGTACAAAAAGCAGATAAGAAAACCATGATTTGGTGCTTGCATGGTTTGGGGTTAAGAAGTAAGGTTATTGGAGGAGTTAGATTTGTCGAGAATAGACCACATGACGAGAACGTCGTCGTATCCACAAGCCATGACTTCTCCCTGAAGCTCTCTTACCATCTTCCTCTCGTGCTCTTCCCTCGCTTTCGCATCCATTCTTCCACCGCGGCAACTCTTTTGTGGTGATTGCTGCGGTTGGTTGAAGAATGTTGCTGCCTTCTTGAATGGTGTTGCTATTGTTTTCTTCCATGATGCCATTTGTTTTTCTCTCTTATATTTTGTTTACTCAATTCTTGAAACAAATGAAACCTTCTTCTTCCTATCAGAGATTCGGATTGGGAGAGCTCGAGAACGACTTGTTATGTCTATTTATACACACACACACACTCTCTCTCTCTCTCTAAAATTGAAATGTATTATAATAATAGTTCTTATTAATAAACTAAAGAGTAATTAGTAATGCTAAAGCAAAGGGGAGAGAGAGGCAAGATCCGCAATAAGAGCTTCCAAGAAACATCACTTTGTTATTTTTTAAAATATAAATTAACTTTTAACTTTATGTTATCCATTTAACATCGTTTAGGCCTCTCCCTACCCTCCCACATGCCTCCCCACGTGATCTCTTTCTTTTTTAGTTTTACCACACATACATTATCTATATCCTTCTCTCTTTTACATTCAGTTCGACAAGTTGTGTAATACCATGTAACCAAACCGGAAACCGAACAGAACCAAATCAATATATACATATGGGAAGCAGATGGAGTCAAGAGTTTTGCCTTTTCCCACTCATTGGTACTGACAACACCAAATGCTCACTGCATTTTCCCATTCCCATCCACTTCCAATAGTATTAGATCTTTTTATTTATTTCTTATCCATCTTTACATCAATTTTAGATATTTCAATAGCTCATCTAGCAAACCAATAAACCAAAAAGTTGCAGTGGGGTGATTTTCATCCGGGATGAGTTTTGACTTTGTTGGTCCAGACCAGAGATCGAATTCCCTCGGGTACGGAATTATCAAACTAACTCTTGGACACGTGGGGTGTAACTGGGCGGCCTCACGCCCGCTCAGGAAATTAGTCTGGACCCGTTAAGGGTTTCAGATTACTTCCGAGTCTAATAATAAAAAAAAAAATCTAGCAAACCAGTAAACCTTATGAGCGAGAGATAAATATGTGTGTAATACGCAAGGCCGGCCCTGAAATTTTAGGGGCTCAAGACCAATTATAAGGTTTTTGTTTTTTCGGGACCAAAAAATTAAAAAAAAAAAAAATGGGGTCAATACCAATATTTCATCTGGCATGGTTCAGGACCGACCCTGATAATACGATGTGTTATAAAACTTAGAACTTTACTATTTTGTGAACCACATATCGGATAAAGATGTTTATATTTATTATTTAAACTACATTCATATAAATATGAATCATAAATTCAAGTTAAGTTAGTTTGATCAAATTAGGTGGCTAAGAAAATGGTAAGAATGTTAAAAATTTAAAGGACCAATGAATTAATTAGAGGATTGAGGTGGGCACAGATTGGTCAGCAATAGCCCATGTGATTTCCACAGGTTTCTCTGCTTCTCTATCCCTTACCCTCTTTTCATAAAACTCTTTGTATTTATAATTATATTAGATATGTAATATTTTTTTTACTCGTTAGATATACATATTATATCACAGTGATAATTTATCCACTTAATCTAGAAATTTTTAGAGACAAGAAAAATTAAATCTATATTATTAAAATATAAACATTTTTTTAATCAAACATGTTTCATTAAAATTATTTCTATAATTTATCTATACTATTAATTAAAGTTGTTGCCAAACACCAATTATTTTGTAGACAATAAAAAAAAAATTAGAAAATTGAAAAGTTCGGAAAAATATGAAATCATACTAGATTTTAGAGATTTTAAGTTGGAAATACCAAACGAAATTGTTTAAATTCCGCTAGATTTTTTTATTTACGCCTAAAATCATAGTAGTATCAAATCATACTAGATTTTCGAGATTTTAAGTTGGAAATATCAAACTTTATGTTTTAAAAAAAAAAAAATAGTCTAATCTTTTATGTGATAAATGATATGAAATTACTACGCGCGGATGCGCATGTTAGAATCTAGTTGTTGATATTAAATCGATATCCATATTGGTTTTTCAATTGGATAATAATTTATTATACGGATTAAACATTCTAAATTCAGCCGTATGCACGCACCAAACAAGATTCCTTTTTCATTTTTACGATACATTTATGTTTAGTTTAAGTAAAAGGGAACCCAAGTAGTAAAATTAACGTAGCTTAAAAGTTATGCTTTAATTTTGTTATTTTGATATTGGTTTTAACATTTAGATATGCTTTTTAAAAGCATCTTTTGCATGAGAGGAACAGTGGCAGTGCATGTATCATCTTCTCGTTACAATAGAATCTGTTGTTTTGATTAAAATCGTCTTATATGTTATTATTTTCCCGGAATTATTAAAATCCGACTCTCCTCCTTTAACTTGTTTATAGCATCCCACATGACAGCCAACGGACTCTGCTCATTGGTGCGTAATTATTTTCCTCTTTGTCTCAAACTTTTTAATTGATATTATTATATTGAGAAAAAGAGTTAATATATAAATATTGTAGAACGCCAAGACACTCGTAGTCTAGTGGTATCATTTTCTTTGGGAGTGAGAGTCCATGAGTTCGAGTATTTTGGTGAAAAATATTTTCCAAGCCTACAAGGTAGTGAGCGAGTGGTAGGGCGAGCTGCGAGACGGGATTTGTAACACCCCGACCTCGTCTTCCCGAAGGGACCAGACGAATCGGCAATGCCACCATCGACCCTGCCTCTCTATCTCCGTAAAGACAACGTGTCGGCTAACAACAATAACTCATTACATAATATCCACGCTCTATATAATACTTCTTATTAAATCCCAAATAATCGTCTTAAAAATCCAACATAAATCTTACATGAATCCGAAGCAAATAACGAATAATTGTCTTTTAAAAATAAATGACTGAAATTCTAAATAAATAAATAAACCCGATTCCCGAAAACGCGCACCACACTGGAACTACTCTTCCAGCAACTCAAACTCGTCCTCATCGGACTCACCTGAAAAGAAGAGAGAGAGATGAGTAATTTGGATTACCCAGTGAGAACTAAACCTACACTTTCAACACATCCAAACATTACTTTTTAAATACGCTAAGAATAAATCTAACCAAGCTCAAACATTACGCTCTACCACCGCACAAACAATTTACGCGCAAGGGAATAACTCCAACTTCAACGGCATCTCGATAGCCAAGCCCACTATGGACCATATTTACACGGCATCTCATAGCCCAGTCCACTTTGGACCATATTTCTCTGGGCCCGGGAAGACCCACCCCGATGCAAACTGACTTCTTCCGCAAGTCTCGGCTCACAACAAACATAATCGTACCACTGTTCCCTTCTCCGGTGACGATCACCTCATTCTAACTACACTACACACACTGATCACACAACAGAGTGAACAATCAAGGATGCATGTTCTTCATCTAATGCTTTCCTAACTCATTTCGTTAAGCAGATGCAGATCTACCTAAATGCACATAGAAAACGTGTCCGTACTCCGTAACACGTCCTAGCCTAATCAGATCTAGACTCAACATACCAAAAAGGAATGAATCAACGTATGGAAAACCTAGATCTAATCCTCACCGTTGCCTTTTGCAGATCTGACGAAGGCGACTGAATAAAGAAGCCGACGGAGAAAATCGGCGGCGGCGGCGGCTCCGGCAACTCCGACAAACTTTCGGCGAACTTCCGGCAAACTCCGGTGAGCTCCGATGAACTTCCGGCAAACTCCGGTGAACTTCCGGCGAACTCCGGTGGGCTCCGACGAACTCCGATGGTGGGTGGTCGGCTCTTTGGCGACCTCCCTCTCTCTCTCTCGGACTCTCTTATTTTGGTGTGGGGATTTGAGAGCTCCCCTCTCTTTTTTATATAGGGGGAAGGAAGGAGGGTCTTTGGGAGAAATTTCCGATGTGGGACTTTTCACACAAAGTGGAAATGGGCTTGGGGAAAAATGGGCCTGGGTTTAGGGATGTTACAATTCTCCCCCACTTAAACGGAATTCGTCCTCGAATTCATGGAACTACTCCTCCCACACTTGGTTTCCAACCAAACTTCGTAACATCCCGACCAAACCTCGAAGTGTCCTCCTCCTAGGGGTTGCTTGCAAGGTTACTGCTTCACATATAACAAGGGTGGGTAGGTGGTGCTTTAATTTCCAACGTCCATTTCGCGGAAAAATAGTTTATCTTTACCGTAGAGCGAAACACCATCTCTGTCCTTGAGTATGGTTAAAGCCGATGCATATCCGTATGAACACATGGGACGTCCGGTGTCATAGTTGCTAACTTTCCAAATCTTAGACAGAACACTCATCCTTCGAGCAATTCTAATCATGATGGGAATCCTCCACTTCCAAATGGATCTTCCCCATTGGTCCTTCCGGTGTTGTGCCATTGGAGTGATGACTGTCGCGTAAACAAACTCTTATACCTTACCTTGGACCATGCTGAAGATAGATGATAGCCATGACCTTTATGGCTTCATGAGACCTATGGGTTATGACCCATCACGCTTCTACTGCGCTCACACTGATTACATAACTGATTTCTGTTTCAAGGTTGTCCAACCTATCAAGCCGTCGTAGTGTTTTCCTAACACTTTCTTTGGGGATCCCCGTTCCAATTGGGATTTACGTTTCCATCCGTTTGTTCCGAAGTTACTTCCTAACGCTCCCTTGAAGTCCTTGCACTAGGGATAGCTCCAAATGTTAGCAACTTCTCCTTACATTCTTGGTGAATTCCTTTTCACCGTCCTTAGTGAATTTCTTTCACTTTCCTTAGGAAAATTCAACTACCACCTAGCCTTAGTGAATTCCATAACACATGACCTGATTAGTAATTTTCGCGCACTTGACAAGGACTCTTCTTTCTACACCCTTATGTTCAACGGATGACCATTATCCGGGGCTTGTCCCAAAGCCACATTGAACTATACAAGTTATCCTGTCCATTTTTGCTTCTCCGTTCATTCTCACTCCGTCCGCGTTACAACTACCCAAGTTGCTTCCTTACCGCATTCGCTTTGGGTTGACCAGTAGTATATTCCATTGTCACCATATCTTTTTTTTCGTTTGGGTAATGGTACTTGTCATCATATCCCTTTCCATTCGGGTAATGGTACTTGTCATCATATCCCTTTCCATTCGGGTAATGGTACTTGTCACCACATCCCTTTCCATCCGGGTAATGGTAACTTGATGTAGTCCACCATGAACTATGAACTTCGCTTTCACCATCCGCACGCTTTACAATTCCTATGATATCTTTTCCGTCAGATAATCATCATCAGAACCCGTACACGCTCTTTGAAGAAGTATATGTGTGGTGTTCTTCCACACTGGTTCTGGTCACTTACTTTAGGGCGCTTCCCAAACATGTAAAGAAACGTGATTGGCATGCTCGTTGTAAGGTCTCGTCCTCCGGATCTTTTCCCTCGACACACCCGGCTATTAGTAGGAACGTTCCATTGTTCGCTATGTGATACCCAATCACTATATTGTTCATTGCCCACCTCAGAACTTCACTTTTGTTTTACGCCTCGCGTATCCTCCATTACAATCACGCTTGGTCCAAGGCTTCCAAAGCTTACAAACCACGAAGCTCCTTGCAGTTGGTCCAATCGCTCGGTGATCCAAAATAGCGGCACTTATCCTCGATGGTTACCTTATGCTCTCTTTGGCGACATCAGCACACCCGATAGCAAGTGAGTAAGTCTGGTCCCGTAAAGACTGATCTCCCTGCAAAATAAAATAATAACACAAACCAGAGAGCTATTCTAGGTGGTGGTTTTATAATTTTGAAAAATCCCCATTTGAAAACTTTGAAAACCGATTTTTCCTAATCTCACTGACCTAGAATTTTATCTCTCACTACTCGTAACCCGCTCTGATACCACTTGTAACACCCCGACCCCGCCTTCCCGAAGGGACCAGACGAATCGGCAATGCCACCCTCGACCCCGCCTCTCTATCTCCGTAAAGACGACGTGTCGGCTAACAACAATAACTCATTACACAATATCCACGCTCTATATAATACTTCTTATTAAATCCCAAATAATCGTCTTAAAAATCCAACATAAATCTTACATGAATCCGAAGCAAATAACGAATAATTGTCTTTTAAAAATAAATGACTGAAATTCTAAATAAATAAATAAACCCGATTCCCGAAAACGCGCACCACACTGGAACTACTCTTCCAGCAACTCAAACTCGTCCTCATCGGACTCACCTGAAAAGAAGAGAGAGGGATGAGTAATTTGGATTACCCAGTGAGAAATAAACCTACACTTTCAACACATCCAAACATTGTTTTTTAAATACGCTAAGAATAAATCTAACCAAGCTCAAACATTACGCTCTACCACCGCACAAACAATTTACACGCAAGGGAATAACTCCAACTTCAACGGCATCTCGATAGCCAAGCCCACTATGGACCATATTTACACGGCATCTCATAGCCCAGTCCACTTTGGACCATATTTCTATGGGCCCGGGAAGACCCACCCCGATGCAAACTGACTTCTTCCGCAAGTCTCGGCTCACAACAAACATAATCGTACCACCGTTCCCTTCTCCGGTGACGATCACCTCATTCTAACTACACTACACACACTGATCACACAACAGAGTGAACAATCAAGGATGCATGTTCTTCATCTAATGTTTTCCTAACTCATTTCGTTAAGCAGATGCAGATCTAACTAAATGCACATAGAAAACGTGTCCGTACTCCGTAACACGCCCTAGCCTAATCAGATCTAGACTCAACATACCAAAAAGGAATGAATCAACGTATGAAAAACCTAAATCTAATCCTCACCGTTGCCTTTTGCAGATCTGACGAAGGCGACTGAATAGAGAAGACGACGGAGAAAATCGGCGGCGGCGGCAGCTCCGGCAACTCCGACGAACTTCCGGCGAACTCCGGTGAGCTCCGGTGGGCTCCGGCGAACTCTGGTGGTGGGTGGTCGGCTCTTTGGCGACCTCCCTCTCTCTCTCTCGGACTCTCTTATTTTGGTGTGGGGATTTGAGAGCTCCCCTCTCTTCTTTATATAGGGGGAAGGAAGGAGGGTCTTTGGAAGAAATTTCCGATGTGGGACTTTTCAAACAAAGTGGAAATGGGCTTGGGGAAAAATGGGGCTGGGTTTAGGGATGTTACAGGATTAAACATCCTATCCGTGTTTTATCTTCCTCCCTCGCTAATAAATATTGTTTTGTAGGAAGTTTGTCAGTTGGGCATAGGCCCAATTGGTTTACATGGTGGTCTATAATGCAGGCGGATGGACCACCCGCTGGCACTTAGTCGGAAGATATTAAACTTGAGGTTAGGCAGTGTGGTACATACCTCTTATGGGGTCACTGAAGTCCACTATGTAGCACTTAGGTGCGTTCCTACTCGGGCCGATCGGATAGCCGATAGTGTATATCAAAAAAAAAAAATATTGTAGAACATGATTTGGTTCGTGGTTCTATGATCACACATTCGGAGGTACCCTCGAGACACGATGGATTTAATCAAATGGTTATAACCTTTTTTGGGTTAATAATTGGTTATAACTTATGGATGTGGTTTTCTTTCTTTTAATATTCGTTTTTTTATCCCATTTTAAATACTTGATGATAATTTAAAGAAACAAAAGACAAATTCCTGCAATTTACAGAATTTGAATCATGCTGATTAGATGGTATTATTTCATTTTAAAAAAAAGTTTTCTATTTAGAAAAAAAAAAAATTAAATCTTGGAATGGTGATGCAAATAAACCGATTGAAATATATCTTATGCAGCGGATGAATCGTTTAAATCTTGACCGTGTGGATTTGATATCTTTTCTCAAAAATGTTAGGTCGGTCAGATTCAAAAACATTGCTAGAGAATAACGTTTTTGAGAAATTATAACGGAAAATCTAATGAGTGAAGAAGTACAAAAAGGGAAGCTAATTGTTTGTTTGTTTGTTGACTGATGAAAACAGAGTGTCGGTTTGGTCGGTCCGTAATTTAGGTAACTTGTACGAATTTCCGGTGCCTCCCCAACTCTGACTTCCTCTGCTTTTTTTTTTCTCTCTTTCACACTTTCCTTTTAATTTTAAAACATATTTTGTGTAACGTTTTTCAAATTTTTCAGATTAGGACTATATAAGCTTTGACTATTGAATTATACGCTCGCGTTATTTTATGACGAAAATAAAGTTATTTATTCCTGATTTTTGTTGTGGATGTAATATATGTTTTGTTATTGATTCTTACTCTACTTCAAGAGTTGAAGTGTTAGGCCCATTGTACTTGTTACGCCAACAAATAAATAGTTACTTTACGGGTAAAATAAGTCTTTATTAGAGTATACACATTCACATGTAAATACTCATTAATGTTATATAGTTGGAAAAACGATCTATTTCTCCCTGAAAAGTTTCATATAATAACATATCCACACAAAGTTTGAGTATAGTTCTATTTACCCACCGAATCAAAGTTTGAAATCTATTTCTCCACCGAATCAAAATTAAAAACCTATATGCCCCGAAATCAAATTTAATCGGTTTGTTCTTGGTTTCGAACAATTTTTAACGTAAACCGTAAATCTGGAACCAAACTACTTAAACCGACACCAAACCGAATTAAAATCCGACTTGAGTTAAAACCTGACCTAAAACCCGATCTTCTTCGTAAAAATCTCTTTTTCTATTCTTAAAAAATTGCAGTCTCATCTGTAAGACCAAACTGAGCCGACAAATTTATTCAGTTTCTGAATCTGTAATAGATCAGCAACGACCTCCATCATCAGCCAATGGATCCACACCAAGAATTCCATACCAATCAGATTCTCCTCCGCTGATTTTGTTTCCTGCCGAGATATTAACATCGATCAACATCAACACTTGTTTCAAACCATCAAGTTGTGGATATAAAATCTGAGCTTTGATAGCAAACGCTTTCGCCCCGTTGTAATCATTTTCTGTAACTTTCCTCTTGACAATACGCAAAACCCATAAAAAGAAGAATCTGGGGTTCTCGTGTGAAGCAAAATCATCTTACCACTAAGTAAAAGCCAGATTTTGATGAAGACCCACTAATTAACCCCGCAACGTTTTAGTTAGGGTTATTATAACTTTCATGATTTGCTCAATTCAAATTACTGCAAGATTGGCTCGATTTCTAAAACGATTGAATATCAATACCCTAAACCCAGAGAAGCGAAAGACGAAAAAAATGGAAGAAAAAGTAAAAGAAAGAGAAATAAGAAATTACAAACAAAACGAAGAAATTAAAGAGACTAACGACCTCGGAATTTTTCGATTCTCTTTCTCTGCTTCTTGAGGAACGGTTAATGAAGTTTAAAACAGTCGGAAAGCTCAACGAGGCGACGACCGTGAGGAATCGAGTCATCTCTTGCAAGGGAACGCCTGCAAGATATGATCGAAAGGGGACCCCAAGACGGCGTCGGCGGAGGGATACGGCTTGACGGCGGATGGATTGCCGGTGATTGGTTGGTTTCGGGTGTGGATTAGTTGGCTTCGGGTTGTTATCGGTTTAGTTCATTGATTTGGTTTGTAATTGGATTAAGTTTGGTTTTTGATTTTGTTTAGGTTAATTTTGGTTTTCGTTGGTATTTATTTGTTAAACCGATTTAATTCGTGGTCTGTGGGAAATAGATTTCACGCTGGCAAATAGGTTTCGAACTTTGATTCGGTAGAGAAATAGGTTTCGAACTTTGATTTGATGGGGAAATAAAACTATGCTCAAATTTCAGGAAGATCTGTTATTATATAAAATTTTCGATGGGGAAATAGATCGTTTACTTAGTTACAACTTTATACTTGTATATAATCAACGCTTGTAATTACATTTCAATTATTGAAGAATCATTTTCCATATATCTTTTATTCTAATATGGTATTGGTATCAGATCCAAGAGCTCAACTTTCCCCCGTAGCCATTTTCTTCATTCATCTCCGATTTCCGATTTTCAGCGATTTCTTCGATTTTTTTTGACCTAAATCAGTCGGGATTCCTTCTGATTGCTCATTTCTCATTGAATCGATTAATCTCTCTCTGATTCTCGACCTTTCTAATTTCCGCATCTCATCGCGACTCTTCACCAATAAAATAACTTTACACAAACACAAGTTATATATACAAGATGAAACCAGGTGTTGTTAACTTGTTATCTAATTAATCAGTCACCAATTAGAAGAAGTTAGTCGTCAAAATTCATGATCTATCAAAAAAGGTTTTTAACCGAGAACTTTCACATATTTTAAACCCGGAAAGAAAGCCCATGGGGTTACTACTGTTATAGACTTAGGTCTATGGGTCTATATTTTCCATTTTTTGGGTGGTTAAGTCTATGGGCCGGCTCATATCACTCGAAATTATAATAAATCTGTAAATTGGTAATTATTAACAATTGTTTTTTCAAAAAAGATCTAGCCTTTTCCATAAAACTGTAGTTGTTTTCTCTTTAACCAATTGGAAGAGTTTTACACCACAAACAAGCACGAAAGCGTTAGAAATCCTACATCAATATTTAGAGAAAACTCATCTTTTACCTGATCTATTATTTCCAAATGGAACATATATATAACTAATCTAAAAGAGAAATATGGTTTGAGATGAATGAATCAAAGAGTTATATATCATTTCGAAGGAAATGTGTTAGGTGTATACTGTATTCGCTTAAGATTTACATGTATGCATAATTTCATACAATTACATATAATATTATGATGTTAACAAAGAAAAATATCACATATATAATGATAATATTAAATTTGATAAAAAAAAAATATTATTAAGTTTTTTTAAAAAATTAGCAGAAGACATAATTAGTCAGAAAAAAAGATTTTCAGTACAATTTATTTTACAGATAGAGTCATAGACAGTCTCATTATTATTATTATATAAGTAAACAAACGAAAACTAATACATGTAAATCTAACAAACACATATGGTATAACTAAGTTGTTTACCATGCACTAACACAAGATATAAAAAAAGAAAACATGAAGAAGCAAAAAAGGAAGGCAGAACATGGAAAACAACTCAAGGAGTAAGGGTTTTGTAATCAGGATCAGAGACTCGGTTCTCATAGAACCTAGCGATAAAAGAAGTGGCTCTTCTATCGACCCCTGGCTCAGCGATCCAAAGCCGACCATCTTCATCACTGGTCATGATTCTTGACCTTATGATCACTCCTTCTTCGCTCCAATCATCTCTACTGTTCGAACAACACGGTAACAAAGCTCTTATTACTGAAAACGTTGACGATTTCTTGCCCCTACCCATCTAGTTTTATCTTATGTATACAATCACTCAATTTGAGCACATGGATGGATACAACTAAGTTTTCATATTTATAGGAAGGGAGAAAGAGAGAATAGGAAGTAGCTAGGAAATTGTGATATACAAATACAGCCTCTCGTGTATACAATATATATGACTTTAACACGTACGTACATTCGTATCTATATATATAATATATGATCTATACGAGGTTTAAAATAACATTATTGTCTAGAGAAAATGCATTGGAGACCGACCGATGGATGCATGGCTGTAAAAGTGAAGAACCTCTTTTGAGATGAGAATAAGTTCTCATCCTTTGCATGTACAGTATCATGTGGAACGGAGGATTCAATTATATAGTTAATTAGTTTACAAGTATCATAAATAAATTATACTATTTAACGTTATGATAGATATATGCTCTTCGTCATATATTTAGTCGTATAATAATCAAGCCTATGTTTATATACTACCAAACTATATTCTTCAGCTTTTGTCTTTTTGTTTCTTAATTTCCCTTGTGTATATATGGTTGATTTCCAAGAACCAACATTGATTTTATTCAACAAGCTACCCCACTATTTAAAGTATATGTTCAAAAGCTTTATTACAAGTTTTTTCATCATAATTTTATAATTAGTTAAGTTTTGTCACTTTTAATAGTTCAATAAAATTCTGAGCTATGCAATAATCGATCTAATTAAGGGATCTATATAAATACATATATATATATATATATATTATTTTATTTGGATTGAAAATCTCATATGAATCAAGAAAATTATGGACAATGATGATCATTATAGCACATCAAGAAATGTAATAGTTACTCCATCCATTTCAATAAAGCTGTGTATTTAAACTTTACTGTCGGAGTCTATAATATATATAGGGGATTGTTGGATTTGGTTATTTGTGAACCAAATATTTCGTGGGCTTTGAACTTGACCCAAGCTTTTTACAATCTTGTTGCGACAGTACGTTGTCGGCCGAAAGTACGTTTCAAGGGACTCGTAAATTCGTAAGATAGTTTCTAAAATATTTTTGAGCAGATATCTCTGTTAGCAATTTCAAAACAGGAATGATCCTAGCTCTATAGAGCTTTATTGAAATAGAAAATAGCTCATATGAGTTTAATTATGAGCAAAGAAATGTAAATGATGAAAATCTGTTTAAGAACACCATGAACACAAAATGATTTTTAGATTGATATTTTAGAGATAAAATAGGAACTGCTCATAACCGCAGCCAAAGTTATCTCATAACTTGTCATTACAAATATTTATATGATATATAAAAACTCTAGAGATATGGATGTTGGACTTGATTATAATGTTGGGCTTGGGATCACTAATATTCTCTCAACTTTTTTTCAAGTAAATTTAAATTTCCATTTAATAGGTAAAGAAAGGAAAAGAAAAAGCAATATACAGTAAAACTAAAACCTCTATAAATTAATACTCGATAAATTAATAATCACTATAAATTAATAAATTTCTCCGGTCCCGAGTTGGGTCAGTGTAAAATTTAACACAATTCGATAAGATAATAAGATAATAATTTTTTTGAAATCCCTATGTAAATATATGGTCTCAATAATATGATAAATTAATAATTATAAATATTATGCATACATACCTAAGATAATTTAGTAATATATGAATATATTTTTGAATAGTGAAAAGTCGTGTTGTTTCCATTTCAGCCTTCATGGTTCTATTTTTATTAGAGTGGTCGATAAAAGTAATAAACTAACAATTTCTTCTTCCTTATCTGGATCGTTTGCAAAATGTTGGACATTTGTAAAGTTTCTAGTAACTATTGTAAAGATAATGCCATTCAACTTCATCAAGGAAACTTCTCTCTTTCCCATGATACAATATCCAATTGCGATGTATGTATAATCTATTCAAATAAAATAAAATTTAAAAAATTATGCACTATACTTTTTTATCTCTATAAATTATTAATTATTAATTTATCGATTAATTAATATCTTTATAAAATAATAAAATTTTGAAGTCCCAACATTATGAATTTATAGAGGTTTTACTGTATATATATATGGGTTATTGTTTTTTTATTTAAACGTAACTTGTTCGTGTTATATTATACATATCCCATCGAGTTTTATACATACACACTTTTGTAGATCAAACAAGAAAATCTGGTTGTCCTTTTTTCTTCGTCTTTAATTTGTATCTTATAAAGCATGCGGGATCATTAACTTACGGGAATCAAATGTTACAAAATAACTCAATTTAAAACTCATAATAATCACAACCAAGTGGAGAAACATATTAAATAAGCAAGTATGAGTATACTTTAAAATTTATGTCCCATTTTAATTATTAAGCGAATTCACCCATATATTTATTGTTGGATTTGGTTATTTGTGACACGAATATTTCGTGGGCTTTAAACTTGGCTCAAGCTTCTTTTTTTTCAACAACGACAAGACGTAGTCTCAACAATGGAATTTGGTCAGCATTCTTCACTCACGCAACCTTATCCTCACCTACGACTTTTGATAATATCGTCACTTGGGAAACAGAGCTATCTTAAAACCTGCTGCCCAAGCCCAACTCATCATCGTTTGAACAGAGGCGCTCTAGTATAAATTAGGGCTTTAGACATGGTGAAATGACTCTGTTTCAAGATGTATGTAAAAGATTGTTGAGACATTTTGATTTCTGGTTTAATTTAGTAACTTGGTTAGCATAGATTTCTGGTTTCGTTCATGGTTCACTTATTTTATTCTACATCGTTGTATGTATAAGATTGTTGAGAGATTTTGATTTTCAATGAGAAAAAACAGGAAAAGGGTTATTTTTGTCTTCTTCAGGATTCTCCAAGAAGTGGTGAAATGACTCTGTTTATCATGTACTCTGTTTCAAGATGTGTTATGTGATTCAAACTATTCATGCTTTAATGTATCAAAGCTCTGATGTAACATCGAAAGTCGCTCTTCTCTTACAACTGATAAAGCCAAAGTGCCTTCTAAAATAATCACAGTGATATGGACACATAGTTGTCCAATACTTAGTAAGAAGGCATGGACACAGAGATGTTCAAGTCTCTCTTTTGGAGAAATGAAAACTCAGTAAGAAGGCATCCTCGTCTTCTTCTTCATCATATCCTAAAGCAACCCAGTTAGTTTTTCCTTTCAAACATACACAACGAGGTTGTATGGTCTAGTTAGGAGTGATGTCATCAAGAACCCTCCAGTAACCAGAGTTTAGCTCAATTACGAGCTACAACTTTAGGAGTCGTTGAGATCTGCTTTGTACATCGTTGTCAATAAATGGTTAAAGTCCTGCCTATGTGATTATATTTTCACCAACATTCTTAATTATAGCTTCCTAGTACTCTTTTGGTCTTCCTCTCTTCACTTTTGGTATTTATAAACATACACATATTCATGACAAAGTTCACCAGGATCGGTAAGCGACTAAGGACTCATAAACATTGTATTTGAGTAAGGGGTCACCAAAATCTTTCTTTTTTTCAAAAGTAAAAAGAGTAACAAAAAAGTAAAGATTCCTCTTGACCAAAAAAAAAGAAAAAAAGTAAAGAATCCAGCTGCTCTGTTTATTAGCTAAACAGAAACAACCCTAATTGATAATTGACTTATAATCTCGTTCAAAGAAACTAGGTAACTGAATCAGCTAATCACTTTTTTCTTTTGCCTCCAGGACTACTCTGCCTTGCCGGAATTTGAACCAAGCTTGGAACATAACTGACCAGAAGGGGAGAAATGGAACATGATCTCCTCTCTGTCATCTCTCTATAGACTTGTTTATATATATCCTCTCCAGCAATGTATATTCTGGTTCTGTCTTCATCGTTAGTGTCTTCATCACAACACATGACCTTTTTATTCTCCTCGTCCACCAAGAAACTCATCACCCTCGTCATACCATTCAACGCAAGTTTATGGAAATCGACTACTAAGAATTCGCACCACGACAACTCTTTTGCCTCATCAGTCATAGTATTCCCCACCCATATCTTCATCTTTAAATCATACTGATGTAACACCGCAAGTTTCTCTTCTCTGACAACTGATAGAACTGCAGCCAAATCAGGATCACCATCACTCTCAAAAGGAAGAGGCAGGCGTCCAAATCTCTCTGTTGTGAAATCAAATCTGAGTATGAAATTAACCAGAGGGTCTACTTTATTATCTGAATCTAACCAGTAAGCATTTCCCTTTAAAGACACTCCAACGTTCCAAGGAAATAACCCAACGACATCAAGAACCCTCCATGAATCAGAGTTAAACTCATAAATCTCAAACTTGGAACCTGGGACGTTCTGGATGCTGCGATAATATCTAAAGCTCAAGATTTTGTAGCTATCGCACGATTTCTTGTTGCTGTTTTCGTACCCTAGAAAAAACTTATTAACAGATAGTCTGGATTGGATCCATCTGATTTGACCAGTACAAGGGTTCCAAACCACGAGTCTCTTCTCATTCGTCGTGCATAACAACAAACCTTCACAGTGAAAGATTTCAGATATCTTGACATCTTGTGAATCCTTTAGACTCTGAAGTTTACCTGTAATCTGGATAAATTGCTCGTACTTGTTATGGAGATCGAAGCTAAATGCATAAACCGATCGATCTTTCTTTAAGACCATCTGCGTTGCTGCTTTGCCCATATTGCGTTGCTTCTTGATAAACATCGGATCTTCGAATAAAGCGTGCCATTTTTTGCAAGTAAATCGAAACTGTTTAAGAGATGTGGCCGGAACCCTAGAGAGTATTTCCGATTCCAATTCCGGTGGGAGATCGGAAATCATCATTGTTTCTCCTTTGCTTACAGAAATCGAACCCCCAAGGAAGAAGACAGAGCGAAGAGAAATTAGAGTTTTACTGTTCAATCCCTATAAAAGAGAAGGTACGACACAAAAAAATGATAAAGGAGGGTATAATAGTCAATAAGCATCCAATCTAAACTACATCCAAATCATCCTGCGTATGCCATTCAAAGATTTAAAAGGATCAGAGAGTGTTCAATATTTTGATTTTATAGAAAGCTGCTTTTGCTTTTATTTAGATGTTACTCAAATCCTCCAAATCTTACTGCTCACTTATATTTTACCATTCGTCTTTAATGTATCGTTGTTCTGTGTATCTCGTGAAACAAGATAAACATATGTGATATATGGTTATTCAGATGTTTGTGTTTGGAGACAATGTCAAAACCTTGAAGAACAGAGGCTGAGTTCGATAGAGTATTCGGAACAAAGGGAGATCCAATCATTTGAAGTTATTTCCCTTTGTTATGGCTCTCCAAAACCAATCATATGATGTGAAAGTGGTTATCATCATAAACAATGTATTCGAGTAAAGATCACCAATCCATTTTCAAAAAGCAAAAGAAAAGCTTTATCCAGTTACTCTGTTTATCAAACAAAATATAAACAACCTCATAATATGACTAATCTCTTTCAAAATGAACATATATTACCAAAACCAGAAGCAAGGAAGAAACTAAGGTAATTCATTTGACTAACCTCCTTGTTTTTCTTTTCCTTCTGCATCTGGCTGTATCTCCCTGAAGGCGAACCAAACTTGGAACATAACTGAGGAGAAATGGCCAACTACACAATTTGCCCTTTGCCATCTCTTTGTAAACTTCAATATCCAAATTTTCACCAACAATGTAAATTCTTGCCCGTCCTTCATCTTCCAAGTCTGTATCACAACACACTGCCACTTTATTCTCCTCATCCAACAAGAAACTATCAAGAGTCATGGCCTCTTCGTCTTCCATCATAAATCCACCCAAATCCACTGCTAAGAAATCGCTCCACGACACCTCTTTGGCCTCGGAAATCTTATTGCTAACCCATATCTTCGCCTCCGAAGAGGATGACTCAAAACTCCGATACAACACCGAGATTTGTTCTTCCCTAACAACTGATAGAGCCGCAGTATCTTGAGGGTTAAAACTCTGAAACGGAAGAGGGAGACGCCCAAATCTCTCCGTTGTGAAATCAAAAGTGAGCATGAAAAGGCCGGTTTCTTTGTGGCAAGCAATCCAGTACGCATTTTCTCTCAGAGACACGCCCAGTGATGATGATAAGGAGAATTTCACAGCCAACCCATCAATAACCCTCCACGAATCGGAGCTAAAATCATAGATTTCAAACTCGGAAACATGGATTCTCTGCGATGGGATTTCATAACAGCGGAGCATCAATACTTTGTAGCTATTGTTTCCGTATCCTAGAGCATAGGTACCACAGATCCGGTTGCCATTTCTGGGTTCGATCCATCTCGTTTCACCGTTACAAGGATTCCAAACAACGAGCCTAGTCTTCCCCTTGGTGGTGCACAATATCAAACCGTCGCAGTGAAAGATTTTAGATACTTTGATGTTTTTCAGTTTACCTGTGATCTCCACAGATGGATCTACGCCGTGATGAATTCCATGGACATTGATCCTAATTGAATAAACCATGAAATTCATCAGTAAGATAACCTCCCTCGCTGCTTCACTACCCAAGTTGTTCTTCTCGACGAATCTCGGATCTTTGAATAAACTGTACCATCGTTTGCAAGTAGTTTTCAACTTTTCTAGAGAGTTGGCCGGAACCTTGCAGAGTATTTCCGATTCCAACTCGTGAGGAAGATCGGAAATCATCTTCATCGTCTCTTCTCCGGATTACTCTCATCTCACTGCAAATAATAACTGACTAGGGCATTTGCTTTATTTATAAGTTTTGAGCCCATTTTAGTTTTTGCTTACAGAAAGCCCATTTAGTTTTGTTTAAAAGCCCAGAACTCACTGAACCACATCATTGAACATTTTAACTCGGATTGGGCATTCGGATCGGGTTTGGTCTGGTATTTTGGATTTTGAGTATTTTTGGTTTAGCGATTTAGGTATCGATCGGGTATTTTAAAATTTCGGATCGGGTTCGGTTCGGGTTCGGATCGGTCAGAGTATTTTCTTTAAGATTCTAAATTTTCTCGGATATGGTTCGGATCCAGATCCAAAAGTATGCATAATACCCGAAAAAAACTGAAGAACCCGAAATCTGAGAGAAAACACAAAAACATGAATATTCATTTCAATAAAACCAATATATTTTCAAACCAAAAGTATCCAAAATATCCAGAAAAAAAAACAAAATATGTGTATTCGATATATCAAAATATACCTAAAATACCTAAAAAACAATTAATATATTCGGGTTTATAATTGTAATTTTTGATATTTGAGTTATATCAAATCTAAATATAATTAATATATTTGGATATATAATTACACTTCAGATATTTCGGATACCCATTAGGTTCTCGGTTCGGTACCGGTTTGGATTCAGTTTTTCAGATATAGGAATTTAGGATCCGTTTGGATATTTGGATGAATCCAAAATCCTTTTGGTTCGGATATTTTCGGTTTAGTACCGATTCGGATTTTTGGATCTGGATTTTTTGTCCAGTCCTAATTTTAACGTTAGCCCCTTTAGGCCATTTACAAAATATCTTGATTCTCTTATTTGAGATTTAACAATGATGACAAATGTTTTTTACTTTGAATCCTTTCTCTAGTCGGCAGAGTATTTTCCGCAAAATCAATCCTTGGTTACATATGTAACACGTGTAAAGCACTTAACACGAATCCCAGATCGAAACGCCAGAAGAAGTGGCTACTCGCCACGCCGTTGGGCAGGTGTCATCAATCCATCTCGTTTTCCACTAATATACATAACAGAGCAATCACATCGCCAATCCTCAGATCAAACCACACAGAGCTTTTGATAACTAGCCTGCGAGAGAGAGAGAGAGTCTAGGTTATAAATTTTTAAATCGTAATTTTGTTATCGGATTTAGGATTAAATAAAAATGGGTCTAGGGAGGAGAGTGTACGGTTCGGTTATGGTATCTTTGGTACTTGTGGCTATTGTAACGATGTGTTGTGTCAAAGCCACCATCGAGGAAGAAGCGGCTAAAGATGAATCATGGACTGACTGGGCCAAGGAGAAGATCGGTCTGAAGCATGAAGATAACTTCCCAACCACTCACACCACCACGACGGTCCAAGACAACGCCTGGGGAGCGACTGATAAGGCCAAGGACGCAGCCAGGCGCAAGGCAGAGGAAGCGGTTGGAGCGGCGAAGGAGAAATCGGAAGGGGCTTACGAGACAGCGAAATCGAAAGCCGGCGAGACTGTTGGTTCCGTGAAAGACAAGGCGTCGCAGAGCTACGATTCAGCCGGTCAAGTTAAAGATGACTTGTCTCACAAGTCAAAAAAGGTTGAAGACAATCTGTCGGGAGAAGATAGCGACGATTCGTGGACTGGTTGGGCTAAAGAGAGAATCGGAATCAAGCACGAAGGCGATGAAAACTACCCTAACGGGGGGGAGAGTGTGTCGGAGAAGGCTAAAGAAGCCAAGGACGCAGCTCAACGCAAAGCGGGAGACGCTAAGGAGAGGTTGGAAGAAACGGTTGAGGCGTCTAAGGAGAAAGCGAGCGATCTCACGAGTGCGGCTAAGGAGAAGGCGGAGAAGTTGAAGGAGGAAGCGGAGAGAGATAGTAAGAGTGCGAAGGAGAAGAGTAAAGAAAGCTACGAGAAGGAGGAAGCCAAAGCCGATGAGACTTTGGAGTCTGCAAAAGATAAAGCGTCTCAAAGCTATGACTCAGCTGCCAAGAAATCGGAGCAAGCTAAAGATACCGTGTCTCACAAGTCAAAACGAGTTAAAGATAGCTTCGCCGACGATGATGCTGAGCTCTAAAAATTTGGTGGGAAAAAAAAAGTTATCGAGGAGTTCGAACAGTTTTTAAGATGGGTGTTGTTACTTTTCTTGTTCCTGATCTATAAAAATATGTATCGTGTCTGAATCTTTTTTCCTTTCTTGGTTTCGTTGTGCCTCTGTCGAGCGTTGCTCT
Organism: Eutrema yunnanense; assembly: GCA_002933935.1. NCBI lineage: Eukaryota > Viridiplantae > Streptophyta > Magnoliopsida > Brassicales > Brassicaceae > Eutrema > Eutrema yunnanense. The sequence continues at coordinate 113,603 of PKML01010201.1, read as the reverse complement.
CTTGAGGTTTTACAAATATCGTACGTTTTGAATTAAAGAGGCTAGTTGCAATTACCTGGGCTGGTTAGTGAGTTTTACTGGCCCAAGTCTTTTGAGATTAGAAGCATAATCACTCCAAGTCACCAAACGACATCGTTTGAGAAGCATGTTGGTAATGATGTTAGAAAGGCGTCGCTATATGGGGACTGTCCGAGGACCGAGGACACAAACTAATTTTCCTATTAGACATTAGCATAGTAGTTAATTTAAGCCTGCTTTTGCTTTAATGTTAGTTAAATATGTTAATAATTGGAATCTGTTGCCACATGAATTAACATAAGATAAACACGTAGATCGTATATTAATTAAACTTTCGCATTTTTATCGTTTGGCTTTTGCCCCCACTCCAGTGGTCGTAGGAAGTGATTGCTCACCTCACACTTATAAATAAGTTAATAACAATACACTACGCTCTTTTTAATCATAAGGTAGTTCAGTTTTCCAAATTAAATTAATAACCTCGACAATCATTTTTTGGTAAAATATTAATAATAGTATTCAACTTTCACTTTTTGCTTATGTCAAATGCGACACGATGGCTTAGCTTTCTCCTTTCTTCTTCCCAAGGGTTGGAGATTCAATTCCGCGTCAACCAAATGTATTATATAGCGTATCATATTATATAACATCTCATGTACTTTTGAATTTGTTAATGCTACTAACTATTAGTATATTACAATACATTTTAATTCAAGTCATTGTGTTTACTTGAATGTATGCCTGTATGGTATACGACCCTAATTTTCTCACTAGCTAGTATTCACAGTATCATTTTAGAATTAATTTGAAAGACATGAATCTATAGTATTACCTATAGTCCTACCGGCATAAACCTAGTGTTAATTATTGGTAATAAGATTCGGTAGACAGCATGTTTCGTTCTTAATTTTTAGTTGGTCTTCGTAGCAAACCCAAAATTATATTGATTTTGTATCACTTTTTGTTTTTTTTTTCGAATTGATGTTTCCTAGAATTATATCAAATTAAGCATCCAATTTGGCATTCTTGGGGGGTAGACTTAAACTAGACTTGCCTCTTCGCCAATGGAAAGGTTTGTGTCATGTGTCTATTTTTAAAATGTATAAGATACGACATATATTTATGTGGATTGAGTTTGGATAAGATTTGTAAGAGAATGAGACCATTTATCCATTTAAGAATTGTTTAGTGGATCGCTTTTGGGAAAATCTACACTAAATTTTATTTAAATATTGATCACAAGAACACTTTCTAAATTGACGTTTAATTATTGTTATGGAATCTAGGATCCTTTACGAACTTACGTTATTGGTCATCACTTATCACAAAGTCTCACTTTTCTGTATATATTTAACTAAGTGCGTTAACGTCTACAGATAAAGAATATTCCCCACAATTCAACATGAAATTTTTAATCTCCAAAACAAAATTCAACATGGAATCTTAAACCTCCATACAAACTTAGGAAAAAAATAAGGCGAACATTTAAGACAACTTGACGAAGAAAGATATATCAACCTTAGTGCATATAATTCAAACTATATTCATATTTGTAAAACCTTGTAGTATTTTATATTCATGTTCATTAAAATTCGTAGCATTTAATTAGTATTTATTCCCACATATTTTTATATTTTTTTTTCACTTGTACCTGCAGAACAAAAAAAAAATCTTCATTTTTTCTGGTCCCGATCTTCATTTATTTTATGAGAATTATAACCGAATCGAACTAACCGAACCGAATTAAGTTTCAGTTAATTCGGTTATGTACAAAGAACCGATCGGCAATATTCTAATTTCATTCGGTTCTCGGTAACGGTTAACCGATTTTTTTTTTTAAAACTAAATCTGAATTTGAGAATAACCAAAATTAACCAAAAATAATCGATATTTTATTCAGTTATTTTTGGTAGCAAATCTATAACCCAAATTACCCAAAAAGTCGAACCAAAAAAATCGAACTAATCGCACGATACTACGAATACAACTCATATTACTAATCTTAGGTAACTAAGAAGAAACAAATACTCTCACATGGGCACACAAATTTTAGCATATAATAAACAAAAATACAAGATATTTATACACTCTCATATGCGAATACAACTAATCATAATAAACTAGGAGTCTAGGACCCGCTTACGATTATTATGGATACGACCAAATTTAAATGCGAGTCATTTATAGATCACTCTCACATGGGCACACAAATTTTATACGAGTTCAACTGCCATTTTTGAGGTCAAGAATGTCACAATGTGGCTACTCACAATGTGGCTACTCTCATAGCCTGTCGTGTCCTTTTTTGTTTTCCGTCCTTTCGTGTAAATTCAATACTTGGCCTCTTTCAATATCATGCATGGTTATTCCAATATCATGTGATTAACTAGTTTACAATTAGTTTATGATTTACCGTGGGCTGTGGGCAGTAACTATCAATTTTTGAATTTTGAGCAATATGTTTTACTTATACTAATTTTCACGCGCGTACATATCTATTAAGTGGATAATACAAGTACATCACCAGTGTCTCGGCGATTTGGGTCTCGGGGACGGGTCCAATCTCTGCTTTTAGTGTCGTGGGAGGTGGTTGTCTTGTGGCTAGCCTCGGAGTGGTGGCTCTCGTCTCTCCCGGTAAGTGCGGCTCCTCCAGCGGTGTTTCTCGGCGATGGCTCTAGGCGGTCGGCTCGGCGGTGGTTTCCCTCGGTTCTTCTGTCGGAGCTGCTCCGACGCCGTCTTCTCGTTGTTGTCTCGAGTTTCGCGGTTGGTGTGTGTTGTCTCGGCAGGTTTCAGCAGGTTCTCAAGTTGGTCTTGGTTTCGGTTCGTGAGAGCTCCGATTTTGTGGTACGGTGTAGATGGTGGAGCATCTCGAGGCGTGTAGTGTAGAGGCGCCAGTATGTTATTCGGTTAGGTTGAATCTGTGGAGGTTGGTCCTTATGGAGACTTCGGTTTCTACGGGAATGGTGGTCGGATGTGACTTCTCCGATTACCGATCGGACTTCCTTGTCACCAGTTGCAATTTAGTCCGCTACGCATTCTGGAAATCGCGTCAGTTTTCGGAGAAGTTGTAGGCTCCTTCCGGCATTTGAGGTCGTGCCTCAGAAGGATGCTCGTGGCAACTAAGATGGAACTCCAGTTCTTTGAGCTGCGGCAATTTCGTGATGGTCCGTGCTTAGGCACATGATTGCTGCCTTATCGCCTTGTTTTGTTTCGGGTTTAGCTTCATTGTCTCGCTTGCCGGTCCATTGTCTCATTTGGGTTTCTGTTGGTTCTTTGTCGCTTTTCGTATTGTCATTAGATTTCCGGTTTCTGATTTCTTCGTTGTATCTCTGTATCTTCTGTAAAAAATTTAAAATCTTGGTATAAAATTTAACATTTAACCAAAAAAAAAAAAAAAAAAAGTACATCACCAGTGAAATTTGATTTTTGATCTGAAGTGTTATGAACTTTTTTTTTTTTTTGGCAGCTGAAATGTTAATTATGACCTAAGAATTCATGGGTTGCACATAAAATGGTTCGATTTTACTACATACTATACTCTAAACCCGCACGGGATATCGTTTTTTGTAATATATAAAATGTGAAATGATGAATAAGAACTAATTTAATTATTATTAATTCAAATATATTTTATTTGTAATTTTTAAATTTATAGTAATAAATTTAATGAATGTTTGACAACATGTTTACTATCTATTTGGCAACAAGTTCAATTTATTCTAAAAATAAGGGGTGTTTGAAAATAGATTTTAAAAATGCTCATGTTTTAATATATAATTGTCAAACATGCTCACAAAAATGCTCATGTTAATTATGGTTCGGAATTTAGTATGTATTACAATATAATCATATAACAGATCATTCGTGATTAAATCCATCTAAAAACGAACTAAACGCAGTAATATATCCATTCAGCCCCGGCTCAGTAGCAAGGGCTAGGGGTGCGACGGCCCCAGGACCCCTATTCGTGTTTTAATAATTAAGGGCCCGTTTTTTGTTTTTGATATATATTTTTATTTAAAAAAAAATAATAATAATAATAAATATTAGAGTGAAAAGGATCCATAAATATTTTATAAGTATTTTTTTAATAAAAGATTCTGCAAAAACATTACACAAACAAATTTTATTAAAAACAAATAGTAAAAAACCTTAATAAATAAATTTAAAGGGTCCAAATTTTTTTTTTTGCCCTAAGACCCCGAATGATGTTGAGCCGGGGCTGTATCCATTGGCGCCTTTCTCTATAAAAAAATATTATATATATATCCACTGGCCAACTAACAATGCATGCATAATGCATTTGATAACCATTCATAAGTTAATGAGTCATTAATAGAAAGGAGACGAAGTTGATAAAAATATAAATCGATAGAGTATAGTCCACAAACACCAAACCACAAACAAACACCAAACCACAAACAAAACTTGGACACACTAACACATCATTTGTGAGGCCAACATGGTTCCTTAAGCGACAAGAAGTCGCATTCGAATACAACGCTAGTAAATGTGGTAACCCATTGGATGATGAGAAAACGAGGAAACTATGCTAAAAGTATAAATTTATTACGTTGGTTATATATAGTGAACAGAAAGGTGATGGGAGAAAGAAATGTGAATTTTTTTCTTTCTTTTTATGACTCATGGGTAAATTATAGGTCCATAGAGAGGCATAAATTAATTCTCTGGAGATGTAGCATCAACAGATTAAACGTACACCCATGTTTGTAAATGAAACATACACATTAGTTTCATATCCCATTTGACCAAACATGAGTGATTTTGTTTCGGTGGAGAATCGATCCAAAAGAGGGGGGGGGAGAGTTATTCACTCATTCCAATATCAATCTATCACTCGACCACCACCTATTTGGTTATTAGAAATGTGAATTCCACTATTTATTTTTACTGTTTAGTCACAACTAACCAATAAAAAAAATACGTGGCAACTATAAGTTTAATTTAAAATTCTTACTAATTTTTATATTATAGCTACTTTGATCAACAAAAAAAAAATTGGATGAAATGTGAATTTTAGAACAAATAAATTGAGAAGTTTTAAATCAGAGTAAATCACTACTGCATTTTTTATAACTTCATATAAATATGTGATTAACACATGAGATCATCTAGTAATTTGTTATTTTAACATGTTGAGATAACCTAAGTTAGGGATTTGTGACACGAAAATTGATTTTCTTAAATTAAAATCCAACCATACGGCATAAGAAACGAGTAAAAAAAAAGGGACATAATTTCTAAAATTTCATTGCTCTCTTTTAGAAAATAAAAAGAAAAAATATAAATTTGTGGTTGGAAAAAGAAAGAAGAGAGCAACCACATGGCTGCAACTGCAATGGCCACACCAGTCAGTCATCAGTTGGTTGGTTCAATTCACGTGCTCTCTTCCTCCATTCTCAAATATCTCATTTCCGTCTTCTATTGCCTTGCAGCCACGTCTTTAAATCTATACATAATTTCTAAATCATGTTTTATAACCTTGAAAAATCGAATTTTGTTTTATTACGATGGACCAGTTATGTTATTACGATAACCACTTCACCATCAAAATGGTTGTTGATTTTTTAGGTAGACAACATTTCTATGATTGATTTTGTGCGCATCGAGCAGTATGGTGCGTTGGTTTAATATCTAGTACAACCTGTTTAGATATATTTGGAACAATATCTTCTAATTTGTTTCATTGCTAACATTTCCTCCAAAATTTAATGGAAATATAGATGCATGCTTTTGAATATCTCGATCGGCACTATTGATAAAACAGACATATATATTTTTCAAATGGTCTATTTTTTGTTTTATTCTAGTCCGATTGATGATCAAGTACAGTATCTCTATGCAAAATTTAGGCAAGCGTAGATGTTTAAAGACGAGGTATTAATTTAGAATTAGACGTTTCTAATAGATAAGAAAATCCAAAATCTTAGTTTTAAAGATGTAACTGTTTACCATTATCATTGTTGATTGGGTAAATATTTTCGTGTCCCATCTTAGATTAGCATTTGATTAATGTTTTAATGTTATTAATCATTAATCAAGTAGGTCGAAACGTGTACACCTAGTGTAATTATTCCAATGAAAGACTAGGAATCAAAGATTTTTAATGAAGCTAAGGACTAATGTTTAATGATTCTTAATTTCAGGTTTATATCTATGTTTTTAAAAACAATAATGGTTAACATCTCTTTAATTAGTTTAATGTAGGTCTTGTGCTGTTTAAACATTAACGAGCAAAAACACAAAAATGGAACGAGAGCAGCACTATACCACCGGCCATTACATTTGGACACGTTCGAGATTCTGATATTTTTTAGTATTTGTTTAGTTTCTCTTCTAGAATTTATTTATCTCCATTCCACTTAATAACTGCAATTTTTTTTATTTTTTTTTGAATAGAGAAATCTTAGGAAAAGATGCCTTGAGAAACATGTGATATATTTTACATATGACTTTTTCTTTTTTTAACCGAGAAAAAGTGCTTATGTGAGAAATCTAGGAACTACGAGCCACTAATCTGTAAAAGGATCTAGGCTTTTTATTTACGGATTTTTGTTTTAACAATAATCAAATTAAAGAGAATATGTTTTTTTAAAAAAGATAAGTTTTACGTGTTTATTATAACTCAAAATGATTAACAAAACTAATTGATAATAAGTAGATTTTCTAAATTTTTTTTTTTTAAGAAATCTGAAAAGAGAAATATTTCACACGTCTTTTTAAAAGAAAAACTTTTATCACTACATCCTAAACGAAATTCCACTCGAATCAACAACATATCTTAGTGAGACAAAAAGTGATTATGAACAAGAACATAATTTATATGAGTTCTAATTCAAAATTAATTGAAAATATTTAGATTGACCTATGCTTCATTTCACTCAAGTAATTATTATTTTTGATTAAGAAATTTTCTCTTTAATTTCATGACTATATATTTATATATGTCTTATCTTATTTTAGATGTATTCCTAACATAAATTCTATATATTAATTAGGATTTCGTTTTGGAAAAATCATATAAATTGATAAAACCATGCGATTCCATTGTGAGTTGACAAAAATAGACGTGATATTGCAAACTACCATTTTTATCATGTTACTCCCTCCGTTTCACAAAGAGTGTCGTTTTAGAAATAATGTTTTGTTTCAAAAAGACTATCGTTTTATATTTTTAGTGCAATTTTTTCAACTAATACTCTAAATTGCTTTTTACCTAAAGCTAATAACCTTTGTAATTAAATCATTTTGAATGAGTATATTAAATATGAGTATATTAGTAAAATTACAAAGTTTTTTAATATGCGTGAAATATATCAAAATGACATTCTTTGTGAAACGGAAAGAGTATGTCTTAACATTTAAATTGCATCAAAAACGCTCGTATATTTTTAAATGCTCGCCTATCATGCCAATAAAAAAATACTAAAAAGTCTACTATTTAAATTATTAGTCTACAAATACACAAACAATATCTTCCCCAAACTAAAAGCACGATCTCAAAACAGTTCATTAAAAATCCATGCAAGGATATCGTTGTTATTTCGTAAAAAAAAAGATATTGTTGTTAAAAATAAATAAATAATTCATTCAAACAATGTTAAAAAAAAATTCATTAATAAACAATTTCCTAAAATATCACGACTACGAAGAGTTGATGAACTTCTTCGGTTTCTAGAATGTGCCAGGAAGAAATCGAAATTTTTATCAAGATCTCAGCGCGTTGTTTAATTTGTTGAAGTATATGAACATGAACATTTTGGGAGTTTATAATTATAAAACCAGCAGATTTAAACTCTCTAAAATCTGAAGATTTTATGATTATATATTTCTAAGAGAGTTAGTGATAAATTGATTTAATTTTCTGTATTTTTTAAAAAAACAATTATCTATATGATCGAAGCCAAATTTAAGCTGAGTTAAAAAAAATAAATTAAAATACTACTGATTAATTTTGGTTAGAAAGCTAAAACCAAATGGAAATCCAAACGGTTCCAAACTTGATAAAACCATATATAACAAGTTTATATATATATTTATAAAAGTGAAAAAATCTAAAATGTGAAACCAAATCAAAACTGCTCCAGAAACAAGATAAAAAAAATGCAACAATCTTTTTATGAATCTTTTATTTTGATTTAATTTCAACATAAAAGTAATGCAACAAATGACGTGGGCCCATAGATGCCTACAAGTACACATATATATATATATATATATATTTTACTTATATATATCTTTCTCACAAATACATTTCGATACATACTTTTTTTTAATTAAACTAATTAAAGAAGCTATCTGCTGACAAAAGTAAAAATAAAAACGAGTTCATTTTTCCCCCTATATTGAACCAATAACAACAACAAATTATCTCGAATAATAATATTTTAAAATTAGGATAAGTCAGATTTTTCTTTCTTTGAGTTGATTGTTATCCAATAAATATGGTTATTGCCTGCCATCCAACAAAAATCTGTCGAGCAAGAAAACAAAAAAAAGAATTAAAATATTTGGTGAGTAATAAAAAAATAAAAAAATGGGAATATAAAGAAGAGAGGAAGCAATGGGGAAGTGGCGTCCTCTCTTCAATTGCAACCGCCACTTTCATCTCTTCTTCTTCTTCTTCTTCCCAATCTTCGTCTCTTCGAATATACTTACACCTATATATATATATATATATCTCCCTCCATCCCTTACACAACAGGTAAAGCCATATCCACAATCGATCGAATTGGTTGTCTGATTTGTGATTGGTATGGTGAGAAAGGAAGAAGAGGAGAAGAAGAAGGAGGAGGCGAGGAAGGGAATGCGTCTGGGGAAATACGAGCTTGGGAGGACGCTCGGCGAGGGTAATTTCGGGAAAGTTAAATTCGCTAAGGATACCGTCTCCGGTCAATCGTTCGCTGTTAAAATCATCGACAAGTCTCGTATCGCCGATCTCAACTTCTCCTTGCAGGTTTCATTCCGATCCCCTTTTTCCGATTACATCGAAAGATCCAATTTTTTTTCTATTAAAAAACTCATCTTTTGCACAGATAAAGAGAGAGATCCGGACGCTGAAAATGCTGAAACATCCCAACATTGTCAGATTACACGAGGTAAGTCTCCGATTGTGTAATTATTTTATATAAAAAAGTAATCTTCCTTGATTAATTATCGAATGATTCTTTGATTATGTAATTAGTAGGTTTAGCAATTTGGATTCTTTTGTTTGCTTGCGGTGTAGGTTCTGCCTTTTGTTATTTAGTATGACAGAAAAGTAAACAAAATTGTCTGAATTATTGCTGCTTATGGTTATTAGTATTACTTATTAAAAATAATTTGATCCATTCCATTTTTGTTGTTATTCAGATTCGGTCTGTTGAATCACTGATATTCGCTTATTTTTAGTCTCTCCGTTGTTTTTTTTTCTTTCTATCTTTATCTTATCAAACAAAAAAGTGATTAGAAGAACTTGCTGACGAGGATTAAACATCAAATTCTCTGAAAATTATTGTTTGCTTTGTGTGTTTTTTTTTTGAGAATTTCTTACAAGTAATTCTGATAAATTACTTTTTACTTTATTGTGAAATTTGGTAATCAATTAGCTTGTTTTTCACGTTGCCAATTAGCAACCGTTTTACATAAAAATTAATTATTTTCTTAGCTAATTATTCCATTATTGCCGGAAATTAAAAATATATGACCTTTTCAATGCGAAGTGGGTCCCAAATATGGTCGTGAAAAAATGGCGCTGATTGATCATCTAATCTTAGGTCCCACTTTTTAAGCTTTTTTATCATATGGACCCACTTTGATCTTATGCATACGTTACATTTTTATGATTATATTAGTAACATATTTATATTCGGATTACATTATTTGACCAAAGTGGACGACGTTTATTGTTGACTTGTAAATTGAGTTGCTTTGCCTTGTAACACGAGATTAATCTCTTTGACTTTTTGGTTAAGCAAAGCAACCGATTGTGGACACATATTTGATACACGTTTTTAGCTTGAGGTCGCGACTAACTCTTGACCTATTATGTGTTCTTGTAAATTTTGGACACCTAAGAGGGAGGGTTTAGGGAAAATCTTTGTATATTATTGAAATCGTATTTCTAAATTTACATTTTCAAAAATCTTATCTCAGAATTCACATTTCCCTTTTTTTTTTTTTTTGGTTTATTTCTTGAAAGTAATGGGCCGCTTCCTTATGGTCATCATGCAGGTCCTGGCTAGCAAAACGAAAATTTATATGGTCATGGAATGTGTCATCGGAGGAGAATTGTTCGACAGAATTGTAAGACCCTACTAGCTTCTCTACTCAAAACAAAGCTGTTTTCTCCAACATTAATGTATTTTTGTGCTAAACTCACATTCTGATAACTCTCAGGTTTCCAAAGGAAAGCTTTCAGAAGCTGAGGGAAGAAAAATGTTTCAGCAGCTGATCGATGGAATCAGCTATTGTCACAGCAAAGGTGTTTTCCATAGGGATCTCAAGGTCCGTGCTTCTCACGTCTTCCAAACCATGAAAAGCTATGAAATAGTGCTCTGACGTGTCCACTTTTTTTTCCATATTGCAGCTAGAGAATGTTCTTCTTGATGCAAATGGACACATTAAGATCACTGATTTTGGCCTCAGTGCTCTGCCTCAGCATTTCAGGGTACTTGGAAATATCATTTTTTATCGTTAACATCATCGGAAACAAAGATTGTTGAATCCACCATATGTCAGCTCCAACTAATTCTCTCTTTGGCATTTTAGGATGATGGATTGCTGCATACAACCTGTGGAAGTCCTAATTACGTTGCGCCTGAGGTTTTAGCCAACAGAGGCTACGATGGTGCAGCATCAGATATATGGTCGTGTGGTGTAATCTTGTATGTGATTCTAACTGGATGTCTCCCTTTTGACGATAGAAACCTTGCAGTTCTTTACCAGAAGGTAAACCGCCTCTTCTCTTTGATATTTTCGATTGGACACACATTTTGAAGAAACAAGCTTTGATAAAAGATTTGATTTCTTTTTCAGATATGCAAAGGAGACCCACCAATACCAAGATGGTTATCACCAGGTGCAAGAACCATGATCAAGAGAATGCTCGATCCAAATCCAGTTATGAGGATCACAGTCGCAGGTATTAAAGCCAGCGAATGGTTCAAGCACGACTACACGCCTTCAATTCCCGATGATGATGACGAAGAAGAAGTTGACACAGACGACGATGCTTTCTCAATCCAAGAACTCGTAAGAATCAGTCACCTCACTCTTTATTGCAATTGCATTTGATTCATGTACAATGTGCTCAAATCTCTGTTTTCTTTTCTGGACGGTGTAGGGATCTGAAGAAGGGAAGGGCAGTGATTCACCAACCATTATCAATGCGTTTCAGTTAATCGGAATGTCTTCCTTTCTTGACCTGTCCGGTTTCTTTGAACAAGAGGTAAAGAGTCTTTACTCTGTTTCAAAGATGTATCCTCTGCTTGAGACAATGTATAATAATAAAAAAAAAGTTATCCTTTCCAATTCTCAGAATGTATCGGAGAGGAGAATAAGATTCACTTCAAATAGCTCAGCAAAAGATTTACTGGAGAAAATCGAAACAGCAGTTACAGAAATGGGATTCAGTGTACAAAAGAAACATGCTAAGGTGACTCTTTCTTCACAACATGTTCGTCCTTTTCCTTTAGCTACTTGTAATGTTAAGTTTGTAGCGTTCATCAGATTTTAAACGGTATTATTTTCTTTCTTCAGTTAAAAGTAAAGCAAGAAGAAAAAAACCAGAAAGGTCAAGTTGGTTTATTAGTAACAGCTGAGGTATATTAATTATATTACATAATAAGTATTTTAGACTATTTAGTGGATTATAATTGACGACTAATCAAAGGACTTGTTATCATACGTATAACAGGTTTTCGAGATAAAGCCGTCACTGAACGTGGTTGAGCTAAGAAAATCTTATGGCGATTCATGTTTGTATAGACAGGTAAGCTAATATTCATCTCTTCTCACTAAGTTCTTTTTATCCTCTTCATAAAATCTAATTTAATTTTGGGTTTGATGCATAGTTGTACGAAAGACTATTAAAAGACGTGGGCACTTCCTCGCCGGAGCAAGGGATAGTATCATAGGTGTTTTCGGCAAAAGCGAAGTTAATAGTTTATATGATATGGCACACCATCGATGTTCATAATTTTTCATTTATATAAAATATAAAGAGCTCAGTTTAAGGCTCTCTACTATTTGGTGTAGCCAATCTCAAGAAAATCTCTTCATTTTTTTTAGTTTGTAAAATAAAATATATGTTTAGTTTGTATCAGCATATATGTTTATAGATTGATTTCCAAATGGGATGCATATATATATATGCATTGTAAAAGTTACACCATTTCAATATATCCATCCACCTAAATCTCTCTCTTGAAAAATCAAACTATTTATACACATTGTAGAAAAATGGTTTGGTATTTAATGGCTAGAGAGCCGATCCTCAAGCTCTTTGTTGTATAACTGAATCAAACCGGTTGTATCTTGATGTGGGAGATCATGAAGCTTCTCATCTAAAAGACTCTTATATTCGTTATCTCTATCTTCCCATTTACGCATGAACTCAACCTGCAAACACACAAAACCCCATCAAACAAAGAGAACAAAATGTAAGCAAATGTGAGAAAATTAAAAAGAAAAGGAACCGGACTTGTTTCTGAAATGTATCAAATTCGTCTGAGCTAAGAGATCCATCGCTGTTGGAGTCAAGAAGCTGCATCATCTCCTCTGCGTCTTCACCTGGAGCTCCAAGCTCTTCCATCACTTCCATTAGTTCCTCTATGCTGATCAACCCGTCTCCGTTTTTGTCCAAAAGGCAAAACACTCTGTCTCTCTGGTTCGTTGTTGTCTTGAGACTTTGTTGTTTGCTGGATGAGAGATCTTTAAGACGAATCGCTGCAAGATCCGCTGCTGCCATCATTATTGCCTTAAGCCGCTTCGCCTATAGATAGATTTAAACAATCAGCTCAACCTCCTAAGCCATCTTCTTGCCAAACCACAACAAGAAAACATAATAGCTTACCTCTTTTGGGTCGGTTAGACCGCCTTTGTACAAAGAATGTGATGCTGTTCCAGCATTAGCGGATCCATCCATATCCATTGTCCGTATTTGTATTTCCATCAATGGTCTTGTCTGATCGCTGTCGCTGACATCAACCGCCATATGTAAACTCATATACCCATTTTCCTTTGGCCGAGCAATGTAGTCTTTTGTTCTATGCGGAATCTCCTTCCATAGAGACCGGATAATATCACTTGTTCGGTAACAGGCTTTTTCGCCCACTTCAACATCGTTTGCCACAGAATTTGGCATCAATATGACCCGTAAACCAAGTACATCGTTCACTTCTTCCGGTTTACGCCCGTCTCTTAGGAGCTTCTTCATCATGCTGTACCGGCTTTTAGACCGGCCTTTCACATATACATCATCTACCATTCCAGCCAAAACCAAATCAGCCTTCAAAGACCGATGAAGCTGCTCCTTGTACACGTCTATCAATGGTTTAGACCCGTTCTCGTGACTTCTTAACCATGAATCTAAGTATAGATATGAGCACGGGAAAAGATAACGGAAAGAGATGTCCTCGAGCTCAAGTGACAGGTGATTAGCCCCCACGGCATGAGCTAAAGGAGAATAGATCTTCAACACTTCGAGGGAGAGAATCTGCTGGCGATATCTTGGCAAGTGATCTAAATGCCTCATCTCATCAAGCTTTGAAACAAGGTCCATGATCACAGCTCTGACGTCGTAGTACGTGAGGTAGAACTTTCTCAGCGAAGCAGCGGTTTCATCGTCTAATACATCGACTTTAAAAGGGATGTTCTTCACACGGAAGATCTCGTGAAGCAGATGAGCAGTTCCAGTACCAATCTGGTCTCTAACTTCGTATATGGATATCGCATTTGCCTCCACCGCTTCACTCAATATGCTCGCGGAGATAACTTCTGCATCCATCTGCCATTACAATATAATGGCTCAAAATGTCAATTGACAGATATTTTCCTGATGAGCAAAACACATTGTAAGTAAACTAACCATTTCACAGAACCTACTTCATCGTCATATACTGAGGGTACATTGACAAAACACACTTATCTCAGATTCATTAGTCCTCAGTGATTTTGCATTCTTGTTAGCTTCAATTTCCTAGTTTCCGAACACAGTTTTCCTCCAGTTCTCGCCACAGAATCAATAACAGAACCTAATCATCTAAACAGGAAACTGTGAGGATACAGAGAGAAAGAAACCTGGAGATCGGCGAGAAGGATAGAGAGGGAGAGAGCCTTAGAGAGGGGAGAGCGACCGTCAGAAGCAAGAGGAAGAGACTGTAAGATTGGAATCGAGAGCTTCAAAGCCTTAAAGAGTAACCTAGACGAAGACGTCGACAACCAAACCGAATTCATCCTCTCCGTCACTTCGTTGAAGGCTCCGACAAGCTCCACCACCATTTTCCCTCCCGCTGCCTCCGGAGACCGAGCCGTCGATTCAACAGCAGTATCGTTCGCTTCCGACCTCGGATTCCACCGTCGACGTCGGTGGTGGTGGTGCTGAATCAAGTGGATTGAATGGATACGGCAATACACTATCTGGGATCTGCATCTCGGGATTCGAATTGGAGAAGGACGAGTTACAGACATTTGAGATTGATGAAATTTTAGAAGAAGTTTTTTTTGTTTGGAAGATCTGTGCGGCATTTATAATGTGCCCGTTGCATTTTTTATTATTTGCAGCAATGGATAATCCACGTAGGATTTTGTGTTATCGTCCACATATTTTATTTGTTTCTGTAAAAAGAGGGAAAAATAAATATAATTTTAGACTCTCTTTTTGGCTTAGAGGGTTCGATACGAGTAGCAACAACATTTGACGCCCATCTAAAACCCTACGCAAAAGCCTTGTAGTTGCGGTTTCTGCATCTTTTTCCTTCTTCTGCCATTGAAGGTCGCTTCGATTGGAAATCATGGCGGCCGTACCGAGAGGCCTCATTTCTCGCATCAATCAGTTTCTATCAATCCGTTCCATAACTCCTTCACCCTCTCAATCTCTTCCCCATTGTAGCTTCTTTCTCCTCCGACGATTCAGCGCCGAGGCTGGGTTGGTCGACGGTAGTGGATCTGATATTATCGAGGCTCCGTCTCGAATCATCGAGGCGAAACCCGGTGAGATGTCCTCGATATCCAAAAGGACCGGGATCATCGCCGTCAAGTGTGGGATGACTGCGCTCTGGGACAAATGGGGAGCTAGGGTTCCTGTTTCTATTCTCTGGGTCGATGACAACATCGTCTCTCAGGTCAAAACTATTGAGAAAGAAGGGATTTTCGCGCTACAGGTAACTCCATCGCAGTTTATCATATTCATCCCCATATATGCAGATGTAGTGTATCTGCTGGATTAGTGGTAGGTAGCTCTTAGTACCACTTGTGTATTTGGGTAACTGTTACTTGATCAATAGACGATTTGGAATACTTAGCTTCTCCTTTAATATGTAACTTCATATTGTGCTGATTTCTTGATGAAATGGATAATGTTTGTGAAGCTCATGGTTTATTAATGTGATTGGCATGTGTTGTTCTGTGTTAGTTAGATCGGATGTGGCCATAAGAAACCGAAGCATTTGACAAAGCCTGAGGTGGGCCATTTCAGAGCTCAAGGTGTGCCGTTAAAGAGGAAGTTGAGAGAGTTTCCTGTGACAGAAGACGCTCTTCTCCCTGTTGGCACTTCACTCGGTGTCCGCCATTTTGTTCCCGGACAGTATGTTGACGTCACTGGGATCACTCGAGGAAAAGGTTTTCAGGTGAAACCATTCTCAGCTGCTTTAAAGCTTGATCTTTACTTCACAACAGAACTGGGTACTGATAAGTTGAATAGTCAAGTAACAATGTGGAAGATAAATAGCAATGGAGTGAGCGAATGTAACAGTGTTTGGTTAATGGCTGTGTTATTGACTTCTTTTGTTATGTAATTTGCAGGGAGTCATGAAAAGACACAATATGAAAGGAGGACCGGCATCACATGGTTGTTCAAAGGCCCATCGAAAAGGTGGTTCCACAGGTCAAAGAGATGCTCCAGGAAAGGTATGGTGCCAAATTGCTTGCTTGTAAATTTTTCTCCTAAGAAATTCACAATACTGACTTGTTAATACGGTGAGCAGGTGTTCAAGGCCAGAAAGATGCCTGGGAGAATGGGTGCAGAACAGAGAACGGTAAAGAACGTTTGGGTTTACAAGATTGATCCTGCGAGGAACCTCATCTGGGTGAGAGGACAAGTAAGTATCTCAATCAGAATTCCGGTCTTTGTCTAGCACTTACCTTAGCATCGTATCATGTGAGTGTCATTGGGTCTTCTTTGTTTGTCATGATTGTGATTTGTTGTTGTTGCAGGTTCCTGGTGCAGAAGGAAACTTTGTATTCATAAGAGATGCGTGTTACAAGAAACCCGACATCGTGAAGCTTCCATTTCCAACGTACTTAGCCCCAGAAGACGAGGATCCATCAGAATTAGAACCCTTGGTCGCAGATCTCGGAGAAGTCGACCCATTTATGTTGGCAGAGTGATGAAAACGACATGATCTTGATTTTGGCCTTTTCTTTTTTACGTTTGTGGAAGACAAGAAGCTGAGGAAGTGGAGTCACAGAGCTAAAGCTTTTTGCAGATGAAATTGTCTTTTCTTAATTTAGTTGTTTGGATGTATGAAATTGAAAACGATGAATAGAGAGGAATTTAGTCTCGCATTTGTTGAATCTCATGCACAAGAGTTTGCAATAAGCAATGAAGAGACGCAGAAGTTGTCTCATCTTCTAAATATATACATGCACAAAAGGGTTTGTATATATCTATTTACAGGGAAGAAAAAAAAAAGAGATTTGTTTTTAATTCAACAAGATTCAAGATCCAATTTTTAGCCCTCCTTATATAAGTTTTTCAACTCCCAATAGAGGAAATACAGTTGTGTTCTGATCTCTTCGAGACCAAGATCTTGAAAATTCTGAGAACACGAACGCTTATTTCATCTCTCTCTCTCTCTCGCTCGCTCGCTTAGGGTTACCGTTGAGGAAACTCAACGAAAGATAGAGAGAGAGAGTTCCCAATCTCGTAGACTTAGCCATGAATCCGGAACAGAATCGACGCCAATGCGCAGCTTGCGGGGAAGCAGAGCCGCTTTTCACCCACATCGTCAGCAAAAACAGCGGTTTCCGGCAGCTCTGCACCGATTGTTTGCTCAAGGAACATCGGGACCTCTTCTGCCCAGTTTGTCTCAACGCCTTCGTCGACGTCCCTCCTCCACAAGCTCGTATCATCTGCCTCAATTGCCCTTCCATCACCCACCTCGATTGCTATCGTCCGCCGTCTTCCTCCGCGGCCTCCTCCTCCTCCTCCGCCGCCGCTCCTTCCTTCACCTGCCCGCCATGTTCTGACCCCAATTTCTCCTTCTTTTCCTCCAAATCTCGTGTTCCGAGCTCTGACCAAAGCGGAGAGAATGATAACGACGGCTCCGGAACGATTCTCGATATAGAATCGGTCACGGCTCTCGTCGCAGCGGCGAATATCGCGGCGGTTTCTATGAATAACGCGGCGGCTCACTTAAAGAACGAAGCTGTTAAGAAGATCCTCGAAGCTAAAACGGCTAAGAAGAGAGCTAAAGAAGCAATGGGGAATCTTCACGACCTTGTTCTTCAACAAAAAGCTTCTGAGAATAATAACCCTAACAAGAGGAAGGCCAGCGACCGCTGATTCACAAATTATTACAGCAAATTTATCGGGTACGTAGGGATTTGTATAATACACATCTCCTCTAGGGTTCAAGAAAAGACTACTCTTTGCGAATTTTTATAGACCTGTAATATCCAGATTTGGTGAACTTTATTTTCTTCCTCACTTCTTACTTCACTCTCAAACGTTTTTTTATCAAATGCCTCACAGAGAAAGCATGAGACTTTTGAATTTAGGGCTTTCTTTTGTATAATGGGTGTGAGACGCAGTGGCCATTCATTCATATTAATGGGTTCTTCAACTTTTAAAAGTCTCTGTGTGATAATAAGATTTCGTCTTGTTGTATGAGTTCTCATGGAAGAAGATAATGTGAATGTCATAATGAATTCGGTTGATTAGCACATATCCAAGAACTTTTTAAAAAAACACATATCTAAGTAAATGATATTTGCTTGGCTTGGAAACTGTGATGAAGACACTGTTTTTGTTTTTTTGTTTGTTCTAAAATTTATCTTCAAGATAATAGTTTCAGAAATCAAATTCTTGTTTGGATTGGTAATATATGTAAAGTAATATATGTAAACCTGTTTTTGCACCACGAAAACGCAAAGAGCAAGTTACAGGCATTTTCTAAGATAGGTTTTGCCAAATTGATGAAAGCGCAAAACAGCAGAAGGAAGATCTGACAGGACTGCTAGAGAGAGGGTTAATTACGTAGCTTTTCATTATATATAGTCTCCTCTGTAATTTTCTTAAAACATAAGGCGTCGTTTTGCAAATTTGTTAAAAAACGACGAGTCAGCCGAGGACAGAAACCCTAGAAATCGCCCGAGTCGAGTTAATTCGCTCCTCACCCAGCTCTATCTCGCCCCGTGACTCGTCCCTTCCCCCGCGAAAACGCTTCGTCCATTCGTAGCTCAAATTTTGTGCCTCGCCACCTGCAATGTGTTCCAACGACTTCGCTTCAGCTTTACCTCTTTTTTCTTCAGTCTGAAAATCGAACGAAACCGGAAAATCTCGAAATTCCCCTCTTCTCTCAGAACTTCCGACTCGCCAGCACCAGAACGTTCTAAGCCTCATTAGGTATGCTATAGCAGACAAACCCAGTTACATTTCTTTGTTCTTGACTGCTTTATACGAATGATGAACAACGTTGTTGGGATTTGAACAGAATGTCATAGGAAGATGATATATGTCTTTCTTGGCGGGATTTTCGTTTAGCTGATTTTCTTGCTATTTGCTTTTTAAAAAAGAAGAAGAAGAAAAAAAAAACCATTTGTTCTCTTTCTTCTTGAATCCCAGCATTTTGTTTTAAAGATTTTCTTGTTATTGTTAAATAGACTGAGGCTGCGGAGATTTTATGGTTTGTGGAACTGATAAAGTTTGAAGCTCTCTTGGAGTTTGCATATGGTTTAACAATGGCTCCACTTGGATCAATTGGAGTAGTAGACCCCGGATGGGAGCACGGTGTTGCACAAGACGAGCGGAAGAAGAAGGTTAAATGCAATTACTGTGGGAAGATAGTTAGCGGGGGAATATACAGATTGAAGCAACACTTGGCTCGGGTATCAGGGGAAGTAACGTATTGCGATAAGTCTCCAGAGGAAGTATGCCTGAGGATGAAGGAGAATCTGGAACGGTGTCGTTCCACCAGAAAGCTGAGGCAGCCTGAGAATAACAACAGACAGTCTTGTTCCAGTTTCCATCAATCTAACAATGACGATGAGGAGGAGGAGGAGGAGGAAGAGCAGCGCTGCTGGTCTAGAAGAAGCAAAGGAAAGCAATCCGTGAGTAATGGGAGTCTTCTCCGGTCTTCAGGATATGTTGATCCTGGATGGGAGCATGGTGTTGCTCAGGACGAGAGGAAAAAGAAAGTGAAATGTAATTACTGTAACAAGATTGTGAGTGGCGGTATTAACCGTTTTAAACAGCACCTCGCAAGAATACCTGGAGAGGTAGCGCCGTGTAAAACCGCTCCCGAGGAGGTTTATGTGAAGATTAAAGAGAATATGAAATGGCATCGAGCTGGGAAAAGACAGAACAGACCTGATGACGACATGGGAGCTTTGAATTTCAGAACGGTCTCTCAGGATCCCGAGCAAGAAGAAGATGGAGAGGAGCATGACTTCTATCCAGTTAGCCAAGAAAGGTTGATGCTGGGAAATGGAAGGTTTAGTAAAGACGAAAGAAAAAGCTTTGATTCAGTGAACGCTAGATCTGTCTCTGAAGCAAGACCAAAAAGAGCCAGGTTGATCCCGTTTCAGTCTACGTCTTCTAGCAAACAGAGAAATAAATACACTAGTTGTTCAAACAGAGTTGTATCAAGAAAAGATGTCACTTCCTCCATTTCCAAATTCTTCCACCACGTGGGAGTTCCCACGGAAGCAGCAAATTCTCTGTACTTTCAAAAGATGATTGAATTGATTGGTCTGTACGGAGAGGGATTTGTTGTGCCCTCGAGCCAGCTGTTTTCTGGTAGGCTCTTACAGGATGAGATATCGACTATCAAAGGCTACTTGAGGGAGTACAGATCTTCTTGGATGGTTACGGGTTGTTCTATACTGGCAGACACTTGGACCAACACAGAGGGCAAGACGATGATCAGTTTCTTGGTCTCGTGTCCACGCGGTGTCTACTTTCACTCCTCTATTGATGCGACTGATGTAACAGAAGATGCTTTAAGCCTTTTCAAGTACCTAGACAAACTAGTTGAAGACATTGGTGAGGAAAATGTGGTGCAGGTTATTACACAGAACACGGCAATCTGTAGAAGTGCTGGGAAATTACTTGAAGAAAAAAGAAAGAATCTTTACTGGTCTCCCTGCGCAATGCATTCCACAGAACTGGTTCTTGAAGACATCTCAAAGCTTGAATTTGTCTCTGAGTGCTTGGAGAAGAGCCAAAGAATCACCAGGTTCATCTACAATCAAACTTGGCTGCTCAATCTCATGAAGAATGAGTTCACACAGGGGATAGATCTTCTTAGACCGGAAGTCACCCGCCACGCTTCCAGTTTCACCACCCTTCAGAGTCTTATGGACCACAAGGCCAATCTCAGAGGGCTGTTTCAATCCAACGGCTGGATTTTGTCACAGACCGCCGCCAAGTATGAAGAGGGAAGAGAAGTGGAGAAGATGGTGTCGAGTGCTGCGTTTTGGAAGAAGGTTCAGTACGTTTTGAAATCGGTTGATCCAGTGATGCAGGTGATTCGCATGATCGGTGATGGTGGCGAGAGATTATCTTTGCCATATGCTTATGGTTACATGTGCCGTGCCAAAATGGCTATAAAGTCTATTCATAGTGATGATGCAAGGAAATACGGACCGTTCTGGCGTGTGATTGATTACCATTGGAACTCATTGTTCCACCATCCTCTCTACGTAGCTGCATACTTCTTCAACCCGGCCTATAGATATCGTCCTGATTTTATGGCGGTAGGTAATGGTTATCTTAATTTTATTCACTCATTATAAATATTTCGGCAACTTCCTTATTTTTGCTGTTAATGTGAATGACTCAGCAGCATTCTGAGGTTGTGCGCGGCGTTAACGAATGTATTGTTCGGCTTGAGCCTGATAATATGAGAAGAATCACAGCATTGATGCAGGTGATATATGAAACTAATCAACAAATCACAAGTTTGTTGTTAGAACCTGTGGCTAAACCAATTTCTTGTTG
Source organism: Eutrema yunnanense (assembly GCA_002933935.1). Taxonomy (NCBI): domain Eukaryota; kingdom Viridiplantae; phylum Streptophyta; class Magnoliopsida; order Brassicales; family Brassicaceae; genus Eutrema; species Eutrema yunnanense. The sequence goes on along the minus strand of PKML01010201.1, from coordinate 92,143 downwards.
AAATGTTCAGATTCCGGATTATACTTCTGCGAAAGCCGATTTTGGAACGGATATAGCCATTGGCACAAGAACAGAGCTTGATCCAGCTGCATGGTGGCAACAGCATGGGATAAGCTGTTTGGAACTCCAACGAGTAGCGGTTCGGATACTGAGCCACAGTTGCTCCTCTGTTGGGTGTGAGCCTAAGTGGAGTGTGTACGACCAAGTCAACGGTCAATGGCAGAGTCGTTTTGGGAGAAAGTCAACGAAAGATCTCACTTACGTTCATTACAACTTACGGCTCAGAGAGAAACAGCTGAAGCGGCGGCTACATGACGATGGACCACCACCGACTCATAACCATGCCTTGCTCGATCGGATGCTCCCGGACTGGCTCGTGACCTCCGAGAAGGATGAGGTATTTCAAAACGCGAAACGCTGATTAATATGATGAAGTGATGATGATGTTGTGTTTGTATGTTTGTGAAGGAGGAGAGTTTGCTAGGCGAAGACGGACGAGAGAACGAAGAGCATGACGACGATGACGAAGAAGACGAGGAGGAAAAGAATTGTTACATCGATTCTGTTAACGTTGACGGTGAAGACAATCTTGATGTTTACGATGATGGTGATGATCTTAGCGACGACGATTAATGTTTGCTACGACCATAACAATGTGTATTTTGAATTTGACCATTTTATATATAATTGAAAATTTGACTATTAGATTGTGAAAGAAAGTCGAAATGATGATTTATGATGGTAGTAAAAATGAGATAATTTTCTATTTATACACAAACAACGTATAGATATATAGATATGGACCAAAAGTTGGCGCTGCGCTGTCATAAGCCCATTTTTTTGTTATTTATTAACTACCGAATATCTGTCTTTTTTTAATTTATTAATTAATAAAAAAGTGATATTTGAATATATAAAAAAAAAAAAGTGGAAAAAAAGGTAAATTGTCATGAGATTTCAACGTTATGGTCTAGTATGTCAAAAATAAAATGCTCTATCATAAATTTGGTGTAGGTAGAATCGTTAATCGTGAATTTTTTATAAGCAGATAGAATTGTCCGTCGTGGAATAATCTATGTAATTGTTATCGTAATTTGTAATTGATAATATTATAACCGAATAAAAAAAAACAAATCACCTCCCTGACAGCTTCTTCTTTCTCTTTGCCTTTCCCTTTCCCTCTGTTTCCTTCTCCTAAGTCCTCCTAACCCAGATTTTATCTAATTTTATTTTTTGAATTTCCGTTTCTGGAGATTAACTTCAGTTTTCGTGAAACTAGGCTTTTTTCTCCTTTTTCTGGGGGATTATTTGGATGTGGTGCAGCAGTTTTTGGAAGCGGGAGATTTCTGTGTAGGGTTCGCCGGTTTAGGGGGAAATTCCGGTTTAATTCTCGTCGGAATCTGATATTTCTCCGGCGACATGGCTTCCAATCTCCCGATGAGCCCTCAATTGGAGCAGATCCATGGCGAAATCCGTGACCATTTCCGAGCCCTCGCGTATGCTTTCTTATATCCCTTTTTCTCATTCTCTGTCGTGGTTGCAAAGCACTGGATTCATCTCTCCCTGTTATAAACAATCCCACAAGTAGAATCTCCAAGTAAAATCTGGTTGAGTGCTCAGTGAGATTACAAGAGATAGATATAATTCTTCAGTGAAACCAAAGATTCACCATTATCTGTTTGCAGGAATGGTTTCCAGAGGTTGGATAAGATCAGGGATTCAAATAGACAAAGCAAGCAACTGGAGGAACTTACAGAGAAGATGAGAGAGTGTAAAAGGTATTCCCTTCATTACTTTCTCGGCCTCTTAGCATCAATTCTTTTTTGTGAAAAAAAGAGAATGTAACCATTTTGTTTTGCTTATGTCATGCAACTAAGTTTGCAAGTCTCGGGAGTATTCGGTTTTTGTAATGCTCACTTCTTCTTTTTGAGATGCTGTATAATAATGAAAACGAAAAGATTACTGGTCTGACAACATTAAGTTTCTCCCATGATTCAATAATCTAATGAGTACTTCATGTCAGGTTGGTGAAGGAGTTCGACCGTGAACTCAAGGATGAGGAAGCTAGAAACTCGCCTGAAGTAAATAAGCAATTGAACGATGAGAAACAATCTATGGTGAGTTATCACCCTCTGTAATCAGTGTGTGTTGAGGCCTTTCTTTGATTATACTACTATGTCATGTATCTTAAGTACATGAATGAATATTATTATTTACACAGCATCAATCATATTCCGGTTTGGTCAATCCTTAGTTGCATTTGTAACCAATTGGATATCTAAAGGCAGGTATTGAGTGCCATTGCGTATCCATCCCTCTCCCTTGCGTTTTTTGCATCAGCCATCATTTTATTTGTATGCATTTGTTAGCTCTGCTTTTTAACTTTTCCCTTGTGTTTAATGTTACAGATCAAGGAACTCAATTCTTACGTTGCACTAAGAAAAACGTAAGTGCTCCTAGCATTCTTCTTTAAGAAGCAGATTGTTTGAATCTCGTGCCCGTCCTTTTTTGGGTTTGATTTCATATCGATCCGTTCAGCTCATCTCTGTAGGAATTCGTTTGGTTTTGTATGTGTTAATTTGGTCTATGATCTCAGGTATATGAGTACCCTTGGAAACAAGAAAGTTGAACTATTTGATATGGGAGCTGGAGTCAGTGGGGAACCTACAGCTGAAGAAAATGTTCAAGTGGCTTCGTGTGAGTCCTTATTCATGCTTGTGTATTCGATTGCTACCAAGATATGAGTTTGTTTAGAACATCAAGAGATTGACATGCTTGAAGCTTAGACTCCTTGATACTATATTTACTTGAATTTGCTGGATTGGTAACTTATGCGCTCTGGTTAATAGTCTAACATAATTTGTGATGCGTGTCAGTGGCAGACAGTAATATGGTATTAGAAATGTTACCGGTTGGCCTAGATGATATCCAACTTGTTGCTCGATTGTATTATTTCGAGACTAAGACATAGGTCTGGCTTAAAGAAATATCATGTTTGAATTAGGCATGAAGTTTATTATTTTTGGGAATGTGAAAACTGGGAAAGCCGCTTATGTCATTTTATGTATAGCTATGTCAAACCAGGAGCTTGTTGATGCTGGAATGAAAAGAATGGATGAGACTGATCAGGCCATTGAGCGCTCAAAACAGGTATGTTACAGAAAGAAGTGTGTTCCACTTAGCCGTTGTTACTATGGTAACATTCGTGTTCCTTTCAGGTTGTAGAACAAACAATCGAAGTTGGAACTCAAACTGCAGCTAACTTAAAAGGACAGGTAATGCAAAGCATCCTCCATCTCATCCCTATCAATCTTATGAGTACAGTCTTCTCACTCAATTAGCGTGAAAATATTGCAGACGGATCAAATGGGGCGCGTCGTGAACCACTTGGACACGATTCAATTCTCAATCAAGAAGGCCTCCCAGCTTGTGAAAGAGATAGGGAGACAGGTTTGCAACCTCATATAGACAGATTTCCCCTTTTGATTGACTGCAAAAATCTGAATCTCTATGTCTACTTATTTCAGGTGGCAACTGATAAATGCATAATGATGTTCCTGTTTCTCATTGTATGCGGTGTTATAGCTATTATCATAGTGAAGGTACTTTCTTTGCTCATTCGAATGAAAGTTGTGATTGCTCATTAGCAAAGTTGTAACTCTGTTTTTTTTGTTGTTGTTGTATAAACTCTCTTCAGATCGTACACCCGAATAACAAAGACATTAGGGACATCCCAGGATTAGCTCCTCCAGCGCAATCGAGGAAGCTATTGTACTTGAGGAATCCAGAGTACATGGGAAAATAGAGATCTCTGTCTGTATATTGATTCACGTGGAATGAGGAAATTGCATCTTGAGGTTCAATAATTTATCTTCTTTGCTTTTGCATTTGTTTACACTCCATTTCATGGATGAGAGAGAGAGAGAGAGAGAGAGAGAGAGAGAGAGAGAGAGAGAGAGAGAGAGAGAGAGGGTTTGGGCTTTGTGTGCTTTGATAGTTGCCGAGGCTTGGGGTTGTTTTTTCTTTCTTTTTCACCCAGTCATTTGAATCTGGGTTTTGATTGGAGGGTTTGTATATTTCATCTTTTGTTTTTCTTGTAGTAACGCATCACTTCTTCTTTTGTATAAAATTCAGACCATGTTAGTTATACCTCACGTTCTCATTACAATCTTTTTTTTTTGGGGTCCAAGTGTAGAAAATGTCAGGACACCGCTGGAATTTCCATTAGACAATTTACTAGCGTGAACAGTCCCATACATATGTTTTTCACTTCCTATAGTAAACCTGGTCAAAACAAAGAAACGTGATGAAAGAGTGTATTCACACTCTTTGAGTAGTTACGTACAACTATTTTTTCAGAACTCGATTATTGGAGATATGGACTTTTACGAAATAGAATCTCAAGTCAAGTGATGATAAACTGATGATGGAAAAAATAAAGACCATCTCTAAAAATAATAACTTTAACGTCTACAAACGAATTTGTGACTTTTACGTTTTTAAGCTAATCGTCGGTAACAATCTCCGCTATTCTATTTCTTAATAAAGTTGCAAATTTTGAAGAGAAAGAAACAGTTTTCCACCTTAGACACGAGGAGGATGATGCTGCACCTTTTTCTTTTGGTTTCAAAGATTTTTCTTTTTTACGAAACAAAAAACAAAAATTGAATTGGGAAGCAAAAAAAACCTCTATTATACGTTTCTACCAGCATCTTAAGCGGCGTGATTTCCGAGCTGCGTTCGACCAATATGAGATAACCGGGATGTAATCAAAGGGGCTTCCTCGTCGTTTATCTCGGCTCCTACTCTTGTGCTCTCTCCACCGTCATCAGGATTGAATTTATCTGAAGACTTCTTCTCCATCTTCCACTCCTGTGTGTCGTGCTTGTGTTCATCAGTTGTTACATTTACACACACAAACAATAAACTAACTCGTTCCACATTATAATTTGCAAGTCTAGAGAACCCTTTATGTCGGAAGCGTGATAATATATTACTATGGGAAGCTATTTGGTTTCTAAAACAGCTTCTAGATTTTCATTGCATCTATTTATGGATTTGAGGGAATCTGAAACAAGCCTGAGATGAACCGGGCTCATAACTTCTACCCGATAGAGAGTAAGAGATCGAGAACGTTTGACTGACCTTGTTGATTCGATCTGGGAGACTGTCTGCAGTTGATTGAGACGCCTTCACGTCCTTCACTTTTATATAATTGTACATGACGACGCCACAAAGCGCTGTGTCAAACGCATGGCAAGAATAATTAGTTAAACCATGCATAGTGTTGGAAACAAAAACAATCAAGAAGAAAAAAAAAACAAATGTTTACAGCAATTAAGTTGTTGTGAAATGAAGAAATCTACCGATTGCGTATCCAGTGATGTTCAACCCAGTGATGGTGGACTCGGGAAATATGACGGTGGAGAGGGCTATGAGAATCCAGTCTTTGAGAACACCAGCTACCCGGATGGTTACAGCACCTGTTCTCCCAATTACTAGGAATATGGAGAAATTCAAGGCAAGAGCACAGAGAGCATTGGAGAAAAATATCCAGAAGTTGAATTGGATCTGGGAAACTTCCATCGTGGGTTTCTCCAAAACATACCAAGGCAAGGCCAGAAAAACAAAACTGCACAAGATCAAAGCATAGCGTTTCAAGCAAAAGATTATGTCTACTAATGTGCAGTAGAGGATATAGAAGTTTACATCTAGGCTCTAGCAATAAATAATACATGACATTAAGAATGAAAGAAAATCATAATGCAATTAGATGAACGGGGAACCAAAGGTTAGGTGATGAAATATCATATTCTATAAATATAACTGTTTGAGCACTATCAGGATTCAGGAGTATTACCTGCAGGGAGCTATGTAATATAAGCTGTTAATAGGGTTCAATGTCAATCCTTTCTTCTGGAGAAGAACTTGAGTTAGCACCAGTCTAAGTGCTTCAGCAAATATGCCTGTGACCTGATAGACCGTGCCAACTATATTGAAATGGATTTCCCCATAAGAAGATATCACAACTCCAACACTGACCAGCAACATGTTCGAGAACACGTCACACCTTGGTTTGTCAGTGCCACAAATAACTGCCATGATGAACGTTGCTACTGGCACTGAAATTCCATAGTCATGCATTAATATGCTTTGTAAAATTAACAGAAAGTCTATACTAAAATAGATTCTGTAGCCAAAATGTTAAGTCTTCACATACTTAGAGCTTTGAGCATCTGAATGAAGGCAACAGAAATGTGCAAATATGCAGTATTGCCAAACCTGCACAAAGATGGATATAAGATAGAGAAGAGAAATTTTGGGAAGCAAATATGACTAAAAGAGACCGGGTGTGCCTGAGGCCAAATGGTCGATTCAGAAATTATCAAGAAGAAGAGTATCAAGAAACCAACTACATTTACTGTCTATAGAACAGGAACTTACCACAGGCTTGATGCAAAGAATGCGCTAATAGGTACCACACATGTTGCGTATCTGGACCCAAAAAGTGTGTCAGAATGGAGATAGGATGGAACTTACGTACAAAAGAAAAGAAAAAACAAAGAAAAAGGAGAAAAAAAATACAGAGTAAGCTGGCTTACATTTCAAATGTCATTTTAACCGGAGCTACAACCTAAACACAAAGGAAAAACTTATCACCGGACAAGCAAAAGGAGTCTAAGGGTCCATAGAAGAGAACTCCGCATATGATTTGCATAAGCATACACCATAAAAATGGAGAAAAAAGCACTCTAATACAAGTAACCATAACCTAAAATGAAAGTGTATATGCTATTGTTTGAGTTTAAAATACCTTGAACACGCGAATAAGAAGGAACGCCACGAATCCAGAAAACCCCATATGGATCATTGTCAGCGTTATAGGAAGTGGAAAATTGAAGTATTTTGGGGATAAAACCCACTGCAATTAAAAGCAACAAAAGGGACACCAATTAGAATTCAGCCTCTAATGTAACAAAAGCTAAAATTAGATACGGCTATAGTTAGCCCTAATCTATCATCTGGTGTTATCATCACAATACTATCATCCTTATGTAGAGACAGATAATACGAAAGAATACAATTCGACACCCATTGCTAAAGAAAAGGTCTCTGGCTACAGTTTCATCTCAGATACACAGACATACATATCAAACATGGAGTTCTTGTATCGGAGATAGATACATGTAGCCTATAAAACGAAAAATCAAACAAATTTGCAAACTTCACATGCCGGCGTAAGAATTAGATACGTTAATAAAGTATAATAGCATTTGAATCACCTTGTTGTACAGTATAACTCCTGAAGAGAGTAGAATGTAGATGAGTAAGTAGATATAAGTTAGTACAAGCGTCTTGTTTATCATCTTTGCCATCTTCCTCGTCCCCTAAATTTCTTTGATAGTCAGTTTCCTCTCACTGTACCAATACCAAAATAGGGCAGTGTCCCGAAATAACCAGTTGCAAAGGCACCGTGGCCATTAACTGAACCCAAAAACAAAGCAAAGATTTTGTCAGCCATTGCAGATATAACTGAGCAATCAAATTTTACGCGTTCCTGGTAACAAAGCACCAAAGCCACAGATAAGAGAGTTCTACTTCTATTAACGAACTCAGCAGTAAGGGACTAAGACGCCATGTGAAGCAAGACAAACTAAAACCATGCAATTCGATTCAGAGCACCAAAATTAACCACACGAGAAAATAAAATCAAATCCAACGACATGAAATTTAAAACTCCAAAACCTAAATCCACCAGCGGAAGCAGGAGAAAATCGAGAGATCACGATCAGAGAAAAAGCGAATTGGATCAGATCCGATAAGCAGGGAGTATAAGAATCGAAGAAAACGGAGAGAAGAACAGACATTACTACCTCGAGATCATAAGCCGAGAACTGCAAATAATCAAACGCACAAATCTAGTTCAAACGAATCGATAGATCAGACGAATACTATCGATAACATAAACTCAGAAACTCAAAACGGAATCAGACGAATTGGTCAGAGCTTCTATGAGAAACAGAGAGAAGATTTTTTCAATAATGAAAAGAACGTAGAAGTTTGTGAGAGAAGTGGAGAGCTGCAGTAGTTCTAGTTGGAGAAGATGATGGATTGGATTGGAACTTGAAATTGTATTATATTTTCGCCAGAATTAAACAAAAGTATTGGAGAAAATTAATTAAAAGGCCAATCTGCAGAATCTGAATCGAACGGCTAAGGTTCCATCTCACGGATGACCCGCCAAGAAAGTTATAAGGTTTGGGCTTAATGGGCCTACTTTACACCTTATGTTTTGTCAAACGACTTCTTCTCTAGGCCCATTTGTGCTCTGCTCTCCCACATTCAAGATAACGAGAGACAAAATCTGTGATGTGCGATAATGATGGTTGTGTTTTGTATGTTCAAGATTTACGGTCTATCTTATGATTAAAATATATTTTTCAAAAACGTGAGGATTTGGGAGTATTTAATTAAGAGTAATCAAGTGACTGTGATATACTAACCAATTTTATAATTGGAGGTCTTATTCTATTAATTGGTATTTTCTTTTTTTGAAAGAAGGGTTTTCTATTAGTTGGTACTACTAACCAATTCTTGTCGGCTATAAGATATTGTTGTCAATTCATTTTCCTTTAACACAACAAAAAGTTACCGATAAATGAACTTATCTTACGTGTAAATACCCATTCAAGGTATTGTTAGTCTACATTGATGACAATCTCATTTTGTACCGATGTTACATGATAAAGAAGAAGAAAAACTACAAGAAAGAGACATGCATGGTATACAATTTTCATGAGCGCCGACTCTATACGTAGCGGCCATTGGTGTATATCTTACCCGCTGGTTCTGTTAACATTACAGTTAAAGTTTACATGTAAATTACGAATTAATAAAGCTAATCAACGTCGTTGGTATGAAAGTTTAAGGTTATGAGATGTTCATGATTCATAATTATTACAAGTTCTGTAATGCAAAAAAATGCATGGTTGGATAATATATACAGGCATCAGCTATACTATATATATGACTTAATATATAGTGCTATTTGCAGCGTGTTTCCAAAATCTATTCAAGAAGTTATAAGTATTTGTAAATATAACATTTATAGATATTGAAAGAACCTTTGATGGTAAATGTTTGTTCGTCAAACATATATCTCTATAATATTATTTAAGAAGACATTTTTATAACTTTGTTTTGTAAGTTATTACATGAAATGTTATTACAAATAACAAATAATAATTGAAATAGGAAATGATATAATAATCTTTTAAAATTATTGATTAGAATATGGAAAGATATATTTTGCATTAAATAAGTTATTTATTATTTCATTTCTTAATTATTTTTAATACTATATATTTTAAAATAATAATCAATTCATATAAATTCAAAGAAAAAAAATCTATTCAAAATCTTGCAATATTTTTCACTATAATTTATTATATTTTATTTGAATATATATCAAAACACAAGTTGAAAAATATTTTACTAATTTTATAAAAAGTTAGACACAAAAAAACTATTTTTTTAAGAGTTTGTAGACTCACCACAAACACTAGAGCCATTTAACGATGCATATTATAGTTATGTTTTTAAGATTATAATTTTTATACGGGTTAGCCCGAATAATATTTCAGTTCAATGCAAAACGGGTTAAATATACAAATTATTACAAATTGACAGCTTTATATATCTATAATCAGTAGTTATATATATTATAAAATTCAGATAAAAACAATTTTATTAAATTTCAAAACAATTTCTTTTTAAAAAATTACTCCGCGCTATATTTAACGAGGGTTAAATCCTAGTATTATACAATTTAAAATTTAGACGGTGACATATCAGACGACACTTGGATAAAAACTAGTTGGTTATATGTCATGGTTTGATGATAAAGTATATAATATAAAACTATGACTAATAATTATACTCACAATCACAGCACTATATATTTTCTGTAACTTGTGATATTTGTTCTTGAGTACACAATTACACAAATTCCGACAAATATTGTTTGTTGTTTTGATTTGGATGCAATGCATGTGTAGTTTAGAGACAAAATAGAGCTTAATCAATAACTGGATCCTTGTTTCTATATAAGACCCTAGTATATTAATTTTGGACTAACTTATATGCTAGTATGACAGAATTGATGTAACCCAACAACTGCAAGAACATGATAAAATAATAAAACTGCAACAAAATAGAAAAGGCATATAAAACAGCAAGTTTTAGAGAAAATAGAAATAACGACGAATTAACACAAAAAAGAGAGAGAAAGAACTAATATAAATATTCAAATAAAATATCAAAAAGACCAACTAGAACACAATATTGTTGTTTAGCTTTTGGAGGCGGACACTAATCATGCAATTGTTTGTCACGCGTAGTCTAAATTATTGTTCTACTTCTACAACCAATCAGCTTATTTTCTTTTTCTTAAGTTAAATTCAAATAATTCGAAATTATCATCTGCCATCGATCGTGTATGGTTACATGAGAAGGTGTATATATATATATTTTTATATATAATTCAAGGGTAAATCCTAAGCTTATGTCTAGATTAATCCTTTGTGAGGGTATTACCAACGGATTAAGCGTATACCGAATTTACAAATGAGACTTATATATTAGTCATTTTTCTCATTTGGCCAAACAACAATATTTTTTATTCCTAATGGGAATCGAACCTAGAGAAATCGCTGTTGGCGGATTCCAAAATCGACGACCACTAGGTTACCACTATCTGGTTTGAGAAGGTGTATTTGATATACATATTTTAGTACACATATTTAAATCTTGGAGAGATATACACCATTATATCATATACCAGTTTGTAATATAATACAACTTGCAAGAATTAAGTTCAAAACGAAAACATATACTTTGTAAAAAAACCCGTAATAGTTAAAACGTTTGAATAAAAACTTTAAAACGTTTTACTAATAAAAAAACTAGTGTTTTAGAAAGTCATACATAGATGGTTTAAAGTAATTTTAAACAGTCTTAAATGATAGACTATGACAAATTATTTTCTAAATATTGGAATTATTAGACAATTTTGTTATTAAATGAAATAGACGGTCTTAGGCGGCTTTACCTGCTCCTAGACGATTTTACGTAAAAAAGAAAACTGATAATAGGTGAACATAGTTTCTCAATCATAATACTAACTATATAAATTGTATATGAAATCAACTATTAAAATTTTGTTAAAAGTTAATGAAAATGGAAAGTATTTCGAGTTGAATATTTCAAATTTCACGTGAAGTATAAATTTATCAGTTACGTTATATATCTATAACTATTATAAACACATTGATCGTTTGAAGGAGACGTAAAAAAATCGTGTGAAGCAAACACAATAATAATGGCTTCTATATATTAAAAAACGAAGAAGAAAGAGATAGAAAATCATTTGTCCAGCTGGAGAATGATGATGAAGAAAGAGAGAGACATTGTCTCTCTTGTATTCCACGCAGCAAGACAAAGGCATTCTCAGGTTGACTTTTGTCAAGCACACGCTACGGCAACATTATTACTGCATTTAATTTCTATAATATTATTTAAGAAAACATTTTTGAAAATGAATTTTGTTTTGTAAGTTATTATATGAAATGCCATTACAAATAACAAAAAATAATTGAAATAGAAAAAAATATAATAATCTTTTAAAATTATTGATTACAATATAAAAAGTATATAATTTGCATTAAAGATGTTATTTATTATTTAATTTCTTAATTATTTTTGATACTATATATTTTAAAATAATAATCAATCCATATATATTCATAAAAAATATATATATTCAAAATCTTGCTATATTTTTCACTATAATTTATTATATTTTATTTGAATATATATCAAAACAAAAGTTGAAAAATATTTTATTAATTTTATAAAAAGTTAGACAGAAGAAATTTTTTTTTTTTAAGAGTTCGTAAACTAACCACAAAAACCAGAGTCATTTAACGGTGCATATTAGGGTTATGTTTTCAAGATTATAAGTTTTTACGGATTAGTCCGAATAATATTTTAATTCACTACAAAACGGGTTAAATAGACAAATTATTACAAATTGACAGTTTTATTTATAATCATTAGTTAGACATATTATAAAATTAGATAAAATTAATTTGTTTAAATTTCAAAACAATTTTTTTATAAAAAATTACCCACGCTATAATTAGCGCGGATTAAATCCTAGTTATAATTATATTATTATATTCACAGTGCGTGATGATTGGTTCTTTATTTATTTTACCTTCGTATATAATGTGACTCCTACCAAAAAAACACATCATAAATTTGATATCACCGAAATTTAATATAGTTTTCGAGTTTATTTCATAGCACATATAACTAGCACAAATACTAATTGATCTCAACAATGTTAAAACACAATAGCATGTTAAAATATTTAGTTCACATTCTTGAAGAAGCTTTCATATTAATTTGTTAAATGTAAAATACAATAGCATGGTCTTTTTTTTTCTCAACAACTTCAAATTCACTATAAAGAGAAATTAAGTACGAGAACATGCATATACATTGTATTCAAGTCAATATTTCATATTAAATTGTGAGTTAGTTGTTAGTGCGTCTTCTACAAATATGATTAATTATAGTGACTCATGACACTAAACTATTTTTCCAACCCTAATTAATTCATTTGTTTGTTAGACGTCGTCAAAAGTAAGTACTCCCGAGTGGGCCTTTTCAGGGAAATTGTTAATCAGATAACAGTACGAACTAAGTGGAGACGACATGCACTGATATGAAATTAGGTGAGCATAATGGCATATATAGGTATTGCATTTGCATGCATTCTTTTGTTAATTTGCTTTCAATTGCAATTATACATGTTTATTACTTTGACTAGTTAATTAATTTATACACGAAATTAACAAAAAAGAACATGCACCCACGTATGCATCTTCTAATTGTTTATTATCTTTTCAAATTATTTACGTCTTTCTTCTTCTTAATAGTACTTTCTAACAATTCAAAGAACAAATGTTCCCCAAAAAAAAATATATATATATCAACGAACCAAAATCCACGATTTCCTTTGATTTAATCCTTCAAAAAAACACAAATGTAGTTTCCTTAATATATAAAAAATGTCAAGTGGAGAAGAATAAACGGAAAGGTGGTGATAAATATAATGAACAATTTATTACCTTAAAGAGTTAGGTGCGATGTCTAATTTAATGATGTTGACCAAATTGTCATATTAATTAGTAACACATTTTACAACACTTATTTAATTAAACAAACGGTTAACATTTTATTTGAAAATCGTCGTCGGCAATCACGGCCCATAGCTTCGTCATCCTCCCTATCATCATATCCTTATAGTTGTTCTTGTGTTTTTTTTTCTTTCTCAACAACTAAAGTGTACATTTCATATGCAAACTTTAAATAAAGTATACTATATAAGATGAGATAAACATTACGTCACATAATTTCTATACCTAAAACGGTTTTCTTTTTGTTTAAGTAAACTGAAAAGTTTAAGAGATATATATTGAAATTTCAATCAATTACCTTAGGTATTTTTTTCCAAGAAAAATTATGCAATATATTGAGGAACACATATTGAAGAAATTTGGTTTTGCGAAAAAATGGATTTCATGGGTGATGTGGTGCATCCAATCGGTACAATATAAGGTTTTTATAAACGGTAACCCCAAAGGGCAAATAACGCCATTCAGAGGACTGCGGCAAAAAGATCCATTATCACCTTATTTATTTATACTTTGCACGGAGGTCTTGATAGCCAATATACGAAAAGCAGAGAGAGAGAAATCACTTACGGGATTGAAAGTGGCGAGGGCAGGCCCATCAGTCTCACACTTACTCTTTGCGGACGATAGTCTATTTTTCTGCAAGGCTACGGTACAGGAGTGTCACACCATATTAACTATACTTAAAAAAGTACGAGTCGGTCTCAGGGCAACAAATTAATTTCTCAAAATCTTCCTTAATTTTCGGACATACAGTACAAGAGGCAATACAGTACGAGATAAAACAATTGTTAGGGATCCAAATTATGAGAGGGGTGGGTACTTATCTGGGTCTCCCGGAGAGCCTCGGAGGAGCAAAGAGTAAGATTTTTAATTTCGTTGTCGAAAGACATAATGACAGAGTCAATGGATGGACATCAAGGCTACTAAACAAAGGGGGGAAAGAGGTTCTACTTAAATCAGTAGCATCGGCTATGCCGACTTTCGTTATGTCATGCTTTCGACTACCCAAGTCTATTACTGCAAAATTAACTAGTGCGGCAGCGCGTTTCTGGTGGAGTTCCGACGGACACCAAAAAGGGATGCATTGGATAGCTTGGAAGAAGATGTGTCGGAGCAAATCAGATGGCGGAATTGGTTTCCGAACAATAGAGGAATTTAACACGGCACTGCTGGCAAAACAACTATGGCGGTTAATGGAAAAACCAGATTCGTTATTTGCTCGAGTTTTTAAGGGTCGTTACTATCGGAACACAGAACCATTAGATCCTATAAGATCATACTCCCCGTCCTTTGGGTGGAGGAGCATTATTTCGGCTAGACCTCTGGTTACAAAATGGCTCATTAAAAGAGTTGGTTCAGGTGGCTCCATCTCAGTATGGAATGATCCTTGGATACCATCTTCTCCCCCGAGGTCAGCAACATGTAAGGGGTACAATTATTACCCCAATCTTAGGGTCAACCATTTGGTTGACCCAGCGACACAAACATGGAATTGGGAGCTGATAAATGCAATTATCGACCCGGCTGATGTGGAAATTATTCGCGGTATACCCATTAGCAGCACATATCGACCAGACCCTCTTGGCTGGCACTATACAAAAGCAGGAAAATATTCGGTAAAGTCGGGATACCAGATTGAATAACAAAACCCAGACAATGGCGGAAATTACTTATACGGTCCGGATATAAAGAAATTACAGGCACATACATGGAAATTAACATGCCCACCGAAATTGAGAAATTTCATTTGGCAATCCATCTCGGGATGCCTCTCGGTTTCATCAAATTTACGCGCTCAAGGAATAAATTGTGATACACAATGTCCTAGGTGTGGAGCGGAAGGGGAAACGATTAACCATGTTTTGTTTGAATGCCCACCAGCGCTACAAACATGGGCACTCTCCCACATTCCATCGGCCCCGGGAGTTTTCCAGATGACATCAGTTTTTTCCAATTATGATCATCTCTTTTGGAGACTCCCAAAAGAGGAAAGGAATACAATGTTTCCTTGGATAGTGTGGAATATTTGGAAAGCAAGGAACGACAAAGTGTTCTCAAATATGGACAGAAATCCACAAGAGCTTCTGCGGATAGCGGAATCAGAAGCAATAACCTGGGAAACGGCACAGTATAGTGAACCAGACATAACTTCCCAAATCGGTCATAATACGGGTCAACAAGATGACAATAATGGACTGACATGCTATATTGATGGTTCGTGGAAAGAAACGGATAACTATTCTGGTCTAGGATGGTTCTGCTTTCAAGAGGGAGTCGAAGGAGTAATTATGGGGTCCCGTAATCTGCGAAGAAGCTTATCCCCGCTGCACGTAGAATTGGAAGCGCTCATCTGGGCGATGCATTGCATGATTGCAAATCACAAGACGGCGATAACCTTTGCAACAGACTGCTCAGAGTTGGTGAAGATGGTGTCTACACCCGAGGAGTGACCGGCTTTTACACTACATCTGGAGGAGTTCAAGAGGAGTAAGGAATCTTTTACCTTTTTCTCTATCACACACATCCCAAGAGCAAGCAACACATTGGCAGATAAGTTAGCACGAGGTGCTCGCGTCTACCAAACATATTTCACTTTTGTAAACTCGGTACCCCCGATTTGGTATACCGAATCGGAATAGGTACTAAGGCTGTTGACAAAAAAAAAAAAAAAATTATGCAATAAATTAGGCGATTTTGGTGGAAGCCCCTTAATCCAGTTGTTGACAAAATAATTCATTAATGTTTCTACACCAAGAGGTCCGTGTTTCGATTATCAGATATACACAGATAATTTTGTAAATGAATGGATATACACTTATAAGGAAATCTCCAGCGTAATGCAAGTGAAACCGTTCATTGTGATCGCGTGTAGTGTAAATGGAGTTTTTCATCGTAACTGTGGATCATTGTGGAGCGGATAGCGTTGTTCGTTGTAAAATTGTCTTTATAGTAGTTTTCATAATTAGTTCAATGTTCAAAAAAAAAAAACGTATGCGATTTTTTTTTTTTTATCAAAACGAATTATTTTGAAATTAACAAAACTCTGTTTAGTAGACCCAATAATTGAACAGAGAAACCTGCTTTAACGAACTAAAAAAGTAAAAAACTCTATTTACATCTCACAAAGAAACTTTTGTTAATAGAGAAAACAAAAGGTAAATGAATAATATAATTGCCGAAAGATGTAAAAAATAAAAAAATATGCAATTTAGAAAAGAAAAAAAACAAATTAAACAGGAAAAGGACGAAAAAAGCAAACACAGCCCACAAAGCATAAAAAAAATATTCCAGAAGAAGAAACATCAAAGAAAGCTTCAAACTTTCTTCTCTACTTCCCTCCTCTTTTGCCCCCAACCAATGGAAACCCTACAAAGATCTCTCTAAAGATTTCTGAAAATGGAGAAATAATCTCACTGATTGTCTTTTTTTTTCTTTCGTTTTCTCTCTTCGTTTATGGGCTCCCTTTATTAACCCGAGCTCTAGTCTCCATCTTCCAACCGGATATAGAAAGAAAAGAGAGAGAAACATTGTTCGAAAGGGCAGGTATTGGGTTAATTAGAATTCAATGATATTTGTGCTTATTTTGGTTTTCTGAAGTTTCAAAGTTTCGATCTTTCTCTGTTGGTTTCGTTGGAAGCTTAAAAGTTTCTTACTTTCTGCAATTTCGACTTTTCAGTTTCTTACAGTATCAATGCTCAAACAGGATCTTGGAATGATTTCTTGGGTTTCAGATTATAAGTTTTGGATGATTCACAAGTCTGATATGATTATGGAACTCGTAATTTTTATTTTATTTTGTTACAGCCCAATCCTTTGTTTATCTCAAGTCCTCGCCCATCGGTATCAGATTTATATGTTGTTGAGTTCTCAGGATGAGATTTTTAATTTCTTATACTCTGCTTTTTTATTTTGCTCTGTTTGATTATCTTGCATTTAGCTCTTTTTTTTTGTGTGACAAAGCTGAGGTCATTAGATTATGATTTAGCTTAACCCCTTGTTGATCTTCTTTCATTATTATCACAGTTTTTCCAATGCTTCATTCTATAGTTTTACAGAAAGATCCAAGAATTGACTTAATGCATCACCATTAGCTTCAATATATTATTTTTCCCCTGATTTGTTAGGTTCTCGTTTGAATTTATTGTTCCCTTCACATTCAAATTTGAGTACATTGATGATCCATTTCAAATTCTGCAGGTATACATATATACACAAAGACATATCTCTGTGAACTATAATGGCGTCTGAGCTGAAACAAACTCTAACCAAGAGATATGGTGCTCTTCAGCTGTGGGAGATCATAGTGATTGCTCTGTTTGCAGCTTTCATAGTAATCCTCGGCATTTCAGTATGGCTCAGCTTCCGTAAAAAATCCAGAAGATCTAATTTTACACAGCTTCCCGTAACTCAAACCCCTCGCCTTCCTGAAGAAATCAAAGAAATAAGTGTTGATCATGTTTCAGAGAAATTCGAAAAGAATGACATCGAGAATGGCAATAATAACTACTCCGGTTCTCTAGAGAAAAAAACTCCGGTTGGGTCACATTTGCCTTCTTCTACTCCTCCAACAACAGCTCCTTCACCTCTCTCGGGTCTTCCCGAGGTTTCTCACATTGGTTGGGGTCATTGGTTCACTCTCCGTGACCTTCAACTCGCGACGAATCATTTTGCCAAGGAGAATATCATCGGTGATGGTGGTTATGGAGTTGTTTACCATGGAACTCTAACTAACAAAACCCCTGTAGCTGTCAAAAAGCTGCTCAACAATCCGTAAGATCTCTGATAACACCTTTCTTTATCTATTGGATGCTCATGATCTGAGATGAAATTATTGTTTTTTTTTTGTTTCGTTTAGAGGGCAAGCCGATAAAGATTTCAGAGTTGAAGTGGAAGCAATAGGACATGTCCGGCATAAGAACTTAGTTCGGCTTCTTGGATATTGTGTTGAAGGAACCCATAGGATGCTGGTTTATGAGTACATGAACAATGGTAACTTAGAGCAATGGCTTCACGGAGACATGAATCACCAAGGGCATCTCACGTGGGAGGCTCGGATTAAAGTTCTTGTTGGCACTGCAAAAGCGTAAGCCCCTTTCCAAAACCACTTGATGATTCTTGTTTCTTGCTTTTTGGTTATGCAAGCTCATGAGAAGGTGTTGTGATTGCATTTTAATCTACGCAGGCTGGCTTATCTTCATGAAGCTATTGAGCCGAAAGTGGTGCATAGAGACATAAAGTCGAGCAATATACTGATGGATGACAACTTTGACGCCAAGTTATCTGATTTCGGTCTTGCTAAATTGCTTGGAGCTGATAAAAGTTACGTCAGTACTCGAGTAATGGGTACATTCGGGTGAGTTATAAACTGTAGCTTTTATCTTGACCTTTCCGTAAGCTGCATTGGTTATTAATCATTTTTTTCTCTGTTTCACTGATGAATATGTTCAGGTATGTCGCGCCTGAATATGCTAATTCCGGCCTCCTAAACGAGAAGAGCGACGTGTACAGCTTTGGTGTTGTTCTCTTGGAAGCTATTACTGGAAGGTACCCAGTGGATTATGCGCGGCCTAAAGAAGAGGTAAACAAAACGTTCTCCATATTGTGGAGTACTGGAACACTCTGATATTGTAAGAATTGAGGGGAATGTTCGACTCGGTGAATCAGAGGTTGATCTTGATTCATGAAGTGTGTTTTTTTAGGTGCATATGGTGGAGTGGTTAAAGCTAATGGTACAGCAGAAACAGTTTGAGGAAGTGGTGGATAAAGAGCTTGATATCAAACCATCGACGAGCGAACTTAAACGAGCGCTTTTGACAGCTTTGAGATGTGTTGATCCTGATGCAGACAAGAGGCCGAAGATGAGTCAAGTGGCTCTAATGCTTGAATCAGATGAATATCCTGTCATGTCGAGAGAGGTAATTACAACATTACACACACAAAAAACTGCTTACTTTTTTTGTGGAAACTAAAGTGTTAATAATTTGTTTGATTAGGAACGAAGACGAAGGAGAAGTCAGAACGCAGAACTGCCTAGAGAAAGCACAGAGACGAATAAAGATGAGATAATAAGAGATGCAAAGATATGAGTAACAGACAGAAACATGGACCCTCTTATGACTTTGGGGTTGAAAAGAAGAAAAACTTTTAGATTCTTTGGAGATTGTTTAGATTCTTTACTGTTTATATTGTGATAAATTATATACAGGGAGAAGAACAAGATTTGTTTCTCTTGTCTGGAGGAGGAATGATATTTTATTTTGTATAGCTTTGTTGTACCTTTTCTGTTATTACATTCATACACAGTCAGTTACAGACGGATATATTTTACAAGATGTATTGTTTCTTCTACCTTTACATTTTCTTTCCAATATATAAGCTTTGAGAATTTATTAAAAAAATACATAGATTTTTCAATATGCCATTTTTTTGTGAATAGGTAACACAAAAACAGTATCGGTGTATATTGTAAAATTAGTAGAAACTTACATCACAGGCATGAGATAACATAAAAAGAAATAGAGCAACATTGAGGTTTCCAAGTGAGATTTTCAGTGAAGATATAAAAGCCTATTTCACGAATTTACACAAATCGGATTCAAACAAAAACAAATGAAATAGTGATATGATGAAGCGTGGAATCAGATCGGGGCATATCATCAATAAGGGTTGTTCCTGTGCGGAGTCTGGGGAGCAGAGCGAGGAGGATTGAGCAGAGGCTGAAGAGCCTTCACCACTATGCTCATGTTTGGCCTGAAGTCTGCCTCATATTGCACACACAGCGCAGCTACCGCAGCCAGCTGATCATAAAAGAGAGAAAACCAAAATCAGACTCGGAGATCATATCATACTTAGGTTCTAATGTTAGAAAATGAGATTTTGTATTTCTGTCTAGGCCTACACAACAAGAGGGAATCAAAACGATTTCTTTTTGTATTTCCAAGTCTATGTCCTAAGGTAAACCTTCTCTACTGAAACAGTGAGAGGATGACAAGGTTACGGGGGAAATTACCTTGGCAACAGCTTTGGGAGGATATTCTCCGTTTAGTCTTGCATCAACGCACTGCTTCACCTTGTCTTCACTCAGTTTAGGGGTTGCCTGAGACACACAAACGCGTTTTCATTTAATAATGGTTTTTGTTTCTAAGGAAAGTTCAGAGTATCTAATCTCTCACAATCAAGCAGATTTTCCTTTTTTTTGTTTTCTGAAATTGGCACTGCTTTGTCCTTTATTTGTCCAGTCCTAATAGACTGAATAAATGTCTTTTTCTAAGTGTTTGGTCTTCCTACAACATTTTCTTATCGATATGAGTAAACCAGAATAAGAAGCAGTGGTGAACTAAGCATTACCCATGTCACGAGACTCTGCTGTCCTCGTGGTAAGGTATGATCAACTGGTTTACGACCTGTGAGGAGCTCTAGCAGAACAACGCCAAAACTATAGACATCACTCTTTGTGCTCAATGTTCCTGTCATTGCATACCTGAAATGCAGAACCAACAAATGTTTAAGACTCTAGTTTGCTCCAGATGCAAGACAGACAACAACGTTAAGGTATGACAAAATGGTCATCAAAGCTTAATCCAAGGAAGTCTCTGAGCACGAGTTGAGAATGTAACCATATGGATTAGTCTGAACAAAGCAAATCAAACATCACTGTTCAAGATAAAGGAAGCAAGTAAAGGGCTTACTCTGGAGCGTGATAGCCAAAGGTTCCCAGCACACGAGTTGAGTGAAGGCGTGCAGCCATGTCAGGGGCTTGATTGGACAGATCGAAATCAGCAATCTTGGCAACATCATCGTCAAACAGGAGTACATTGCTGGATTTGATGTCTCGGTGGATAACATGAGGGTTTGCTTTCTCATGCAAATACTCGAGTCCTCTAGCCGCACCAACAGCAATTTTAACTCTCTGGTGCCACGACAGAACAGGACCTGGCTGTGCTCCTTTGACACCTTTTCGACCTGCACCAATGCATTCATCACGTTTCGTTAGTTTTTCTGCCAAATATCTCAGGAAATGGTGTACGTCTCCTTCGATTCTAGTTTCACATGTCCAAGTCTTACTGAATCAATGTTTTACATTAGCAGCTTACCATGAAGAATATCATGAAGAGATCCATTAGGAGCATATTCATAAGCAAGAACACGGAGTGGGCCATCAACGCAATACCCCAGAAGCGCAACAACATTGTCTTGTCGCAATCTTGAAACCATTGATACCTGTTAAAGTTCTTTGTGTCAGTAACAAAGCAAAAAAATTTGACAAAACAACCTCAACAGAGTGACTTCGCGCTGAACTATTAGAGCTAAGAAGTATAAGGTCTAGGATGGGTATCCAACAAATTCGTTCAGGAAATATATATGAGATGAAGGCCCAAACAAGACTGCAATGATTTACTAAGAAGCATCTACCTGTGCAAGAAATTCTTGATCCGGTTGCTTACTGGAATCCAGTTTCTTAATGGCAGCTGCCTTATCGCTTTTAAGAACACCGTAAAACACTCTTCCATATGAGCCCTCACCAATCAAGGACTTTGAACCATAGTTATCGGTTATATCCTTCAATTCATCTGCTGGAATGGCCGGCACAGAGATAGGCTGCATCTGAATGACTGGCGGGTACTTGGGTGGATCTGCCCTTTGATGGTGACCTCCATTGTAACCTTAACAACAGTTGAAAAGTTCATTAAACTAAAGAAAAATACTGATATGAGTGAAGCAGTTGAATACAAAGGTAAACTAAGCTACCTGCTGCGTTGTGCACTGGCTTTGGTCCGGTTTCAGCGACTCTACGGAAATCCTCACCACCACAACAACCAAAGCAGCTCATTACGTTGTTTTTCTCTCACACCAACTTACAAAACTGTACAAGTATATTCATAACGCGAAACGTCAGCTACAGGTTCCCTAACATTTTGCAGAACAAGATTTGAGCTAGATAAACAAACAGTAAGTGCAGAAGACGAATATAGGCAATGTTTTGACCTTATTACACATACCAAACAAATCTAAGTAGCTTTGTTTTACAAAGGAAATAACGAACATAGAAATGCTCAGACACGGTCTCTCAAAGAAAACTTTCCAATTATAGGGGGCTTAAGCAAGCAACAGAGACAGTATTTATCGAAGATATCAAACGGAAACAGATTCTTCACAAAAACAAAATCTAAATCATAAAGAGTAAAATCGTTCTTCTCCATGAACATGTTTCTTCATAAAAGGCAAAATTCGATCGAAATCCATACACTAACAACCGAGACATTTGGTGACCTAGAATCTCACAAGTCAACGATCGTAACCCGTAAAATGGATTTTTCAAACCAAAATAAACTCCGAGAAATCCGTTTACATCAACTAAATCGGCATGAAATCGAACCCTTAGGAGAGGATAAAAAAAAAATCGATGTACGAACATAATAGGAAAGACCCAAAAAAGGGAAATTCATGAAGAAGAAGAAGAAGAAAACAGTTACCTCTTACAAAAATCACAAAAAGAGAAAAGACGAGTCGAATCTCCGAAGCTGGAGAGGCTTTTCTATCTTGTTCGTAGGGTTTGGTGAAGCTTACGCTTACGCTTAAGAAGAAGGCAGACTTTTCTCTCTTCCCGGCGGAAAATTTACAGTAAATGATATATATGGTGGAGCAGAGGCGCACGATAGCTACTTGTACTAGTCTAGTCGTCTCCCTTGCCCTGCCTGCCACTTGATTTATTTTACTTTTCGTGTTTAGAGGTCCAAAGTCGTCTTAATCTACTAATTAATTAGCCATTTAATTGGTCGATAATTTCATATATATTTTTGAAATAAAGTGATTAAAAAAAAGTTTATAAGTAACAAATTAATTTGTGTGTACAATGGGTAATGAATATAAATATAATATGATTCCGATGGAATATGTTTAAATTTAGAGGTCAAGATATAATTTGCAACCTACGGATCGTGAAAAAGAATTTTTCGAGAAAGACCGGTTAAACCTTCAGCAAAGACTAAGGAGATGAGTTGACAATCCACGTGTCATGGACGTGGACAACATGGACATGGAAATCAGGGTGGTTGTGGCTAAATGGCTTTATTTCGAAATTTTGAAATCAATCGAAGCGGAAGATTCGATTGAATCTGGGTCATTACTTGTCCCCAATCTTTTTCACTATTTGTAATTGCTTTATAAAAACTGTATGACTTCGATCATGGCTTATAACGTACTCTATTAATAAAGGAAAACAAATTTCCGTCAAAAAAAAAGAAGAAGATGTAATTTGCCCCAAACAACAACAAAAAAAAGAGGTCAAGATGTAAAAGCGAGTCTGTTTTGACTTTTGACCATCAAAGGCGATCGTGTTCTTTGTGATATTTGGTCGTCGGATCTACAAGTCAACAACCACCTCGAAGGTTTCGCGTCTCTCTCACCTCAATTTCCACCATCTTTTCCTTTTCTTAAAAAAGAAAAAACTTTTTACAAGTTAATAAAAAACAACAAACATAGGTCGTACCGGCTTATATACACTTGTCACTTATGCGATTTTTATCAAATATTTAAAGCCCCATTTACACCAATCTACTATATAAATGCAATTCATTTGCTTAAATTTCCCCACTTTTAAAGATCACATTTGAATTTCTAGATTACTATGTTTTGTTTTCTAGATATATGTTATCCTTTCGCTTCCAAAACATTAGTCTCTTTAATTTCAACATGCATAACAATGAAATGGAGATTAATATTTTTTTTATAGATCCGTGAAATGTAAATAAGAAATCTCCATTTATGTATTTTATGTGGAATCTAGTCTTGGGGCTAGGGATGTTAAAACGGGCGGGCTCGACCCGTTTAGGCCCGACCCGTTTAGATCCGGCCCGTTTAAGCCCGTTTACTTTTTAGTCCGTTTAGGTCCGTCCGTTTAGACCCGTTAAAATTAGTGTGGCCCGTTTAGGCCCGTTTAAAATTTGGAATATTTTTTTAAAATAATTATATAAATCTAATTATTATGTTATAAATAATATATACTTTATATATGGTTTTTAAAATTTAGGTATATTTTTACTATAATATAACTAAATTTAAAAATCGAAAAAAACTAAATATATAAAAAAACCATCTTTTTTGTTAAAGTTCAAAATCAAAATCTAAAAATATTTATATATATACTTGCATAAAAATATATATTTGCATAAAAATAATAAATGAAACAAAAATATATGTATATACCACAATTTGTGGATTTTGTGGATTAAAATAATATTTTTAAAATATTTTATGTCAATGCAAGTCAAATTTTGGTTGCACTACAAATTTTAGTTGGACTTCAAATATGTTTTACCTAATGAAAATTTTGATATCTCCCTTCAAAAATATGTTGTCCAAGTTATTCATTATCATTTGTTGTTTTATGAATTGTTGAAAATTATGTTATAGGATCGAGATGAATCATTTGAGAATTTTTTTGATGGGTTTCTCAACTATTTGAGATATCCATCATATTTAATATTATTATTTTCTCTCTCTCTCACACATATGAGATAACCATGTTTAGATACTACTACTCAGGATGGTCTTAGATGGTTTATTAAAGTGTCATAATTGATCAAAATCTAATAGTAAGTCTTAGTGCACACTCAAAAACCTTTTTCTTGCTTCTAACATTTCAAAAACATTTTGTCCCAAATCCAGGTAGGCAATGTATTATATGAACAACAAATAGATCGGGGACTGTTGTTAGTTCTGTAACATATGCGTTCTTTGTTGTAACTAGAATAGATCGTCCTAGATTTCAGATTTCAGTTGAGCTGCTTGCTATATATGTACGTTGTTATATATCATCATGAATACACAGAAAATTCTCAGCATATGATTTCTCTTTAAATTGGAGGCTTAATTATATTCTTTAGATCCCTGAAAGTTTGTTCTCGAAATCGCAGGATTAGCATCTCTCTTTACAGAATCAAGGACGAGATGACTAACTTGTAAAGAGCTTGGGCTTATATACGATCAGCAGAAACTTCACCCGCTTCCTCTCTCTAAACTCAAACCGAGAGTTTTGACAACATGACTTTATATTTTCCACACCCGCACTTATAAGGACAAGAATAAGTGGGATCAAGTCAATAATGGGCGAAATGTACAATCCAACAACATTGTAAGTCTTTTTTTAAAAAAACTATTTTCACCATCAGTTCTATTATTGGTTTATGTTCTAATACATTTTTTTTTCAAAACAATTGTAGTATGAAGATGCCAGCTTCCATGTTACAATCGCGAGAAGTACTTTCCAGGAAAAGCAATTTGTTAGGTGTAACCCAAAGATGTGGAGCTAAGTGAGTTCCCAAAACTAATAACTGAACTGATGGTAAAAATAGTAAATTCGCTTTTGTATTTCAGGCAAAGTCATCTTGCTATTGTTCACTACCGCTGAGAGGAACTGAATGAGCAGAATCAAATAGTCGATGGAAGCGATGAATTGGACAAAGAAGAGAATCTGAATAAGAAGAAAGCTTCTCTGAAAAAGAGAGAAAAGGCACGAAAGAAAGAAGAATTTGAGATTGATTCCTATAAACTCTTATGATTTCTGACTCTCTATCTAGTTAATTTGATGTTTTGTTCACTTGCGAAGAAGCATAAGGAAGGGTTTCTTGCTGTTCAGAAGCAAAGCTTTAAGCTTCAATTGCAAAAAAATAAATAAAAAAACTCTTGTTCTCCTCTGAGATTACAACAGATTTTGAAGATACAGAATGAGCCAGATACATACAGAAACACAAAACGTTGGGCCTTTAGAATATACTGGGCTCTAAATGTGGACCAAGACATTCTAAGATTTTTCTTTCTCCAGCGTTATAAGATAGGCTCTTATTAATTTTGACTGATTCTTAGGATTTAGGAAGTTCCTAATTTTCATATTTTTTACAAATCCATTGCAACATGTGGCGTAATTATGCTTATTTTCCTTTTCGGATCAGACAAAGATCAAACCATTCGGTCTAATTTGACAACCTAACCGACACTACTACCAAAGTTGAAAAAAAGAAGAAGAATTCTATGTTGTCTTTTTGCCGGTAGCCAGTGGACCCTTCACTAAAAAAGTAAAGAGACAGCCTGTGACCGAATATTGTGTATGTGTGTCTATATTTCACTCCCAAACTGCCCCGTCCGGTTTCCCGGTAATTACGTTCCCATTCCCACTCACCGACAGACACAAACCTCTTAACTTCCATCACGATATCTAAATATTTTTAGATCACTGAATTAAGATTTACTTACTCAAAAATATCTAGCAAATTAGTCTATTAGAGATCATTTTTGCATAATTTAAATCTCATTAAATTGTGATTATTCTTCGAATAAGGGCAATTCTACAAAATAGCACAAAAAAACTAAAAGTTCCTAAATTTAGCACCCAAGGGTGAAAATCACAAATATAGCACCAATTTTGACAATATTAACACAAATTTAATATAAAAATGACTTATAATCATTTCCTAATGGGAAAAAACTAAACCCTAAATTGGAAATAGTGAACCCAAACATAATGTTTAATTCTATTTTAAATTTATTTTTGGTAAATAAGTATTTTTAAATAATTAGTAGTGTTAATTTAGGTATTTTAAATTTAGGGTGCTAGTTTTGGGACAAAAAATAATTTTTGTGCTATTTGAGGGTATTTCTCTTCGAATAACTTAGGAGGGTGTATTCAATCTAATATTTAGGATGATTTAAAAAGATTTGAGTTTTAATGAGTTTATAAATGATTTGAATGAATTACAAATCACTAGTTTAATAGCATACAATTTTAAAATATTTTTTAAAATTTATATTTGAATATTATATGATTTGTGATTTTAATACAAATTACTAGCCATGGGCATAATATCCAGATCCGAAAAAAATAATCTAAATCGATCCAAAAAAAGGAACCGAACCCGAACTAAAACCGATAAAATACCCAAACGGATCCTAGATTCTTATATCCGAAGAACCGAACCCGAACCGAACCGAACCGAACCGAGAACCGAATGGATACCCGAAATACAATTATATACCCAAAATATGAATTATATTTAGATTTGATAACCCAAAATTACAATTATAAATCTGAATATATGAGTTATTTTTATACCAAAATGATTGAGAGACCCAAAATAACCAAAATATACGAAGTTTTTAGTTTTATTGGTTAAGTTTTGTCCAAATTTTATTTAAATTTAACCAATTTTATTCAAATTTAACTAATTTTTATTTTATTTTTATAATTTTTTGGATATCCGAAACCGAACCAAACCCGAATGGATTTGAACCGAATCCGAACAGATCCGAACCGAAGCCGAATGGATCCGAACCGAACCCGAACAAATCCGAACCGAACCGAAATTCTAAAATATCCGAATAGATAATAAATCCTAAACTCAAAAATCTGAAAATCCGAATGAATCCGAACCGAACCTGATCAGATATCCGAACGCCCAGGACTACAAATCACTACAAATATTAGATTAAACACCTCCTTCATTAGACGCTGTCTAGTAGTTGTACTTACACGCGGTGGTCCAGTTAAGCAAATCCAACGGTTGAAATTAACTTTTTTTTATAGATCTAATCTGAACCGTCAGATATCTGGATCTCACTTTCTCTGAAACAGTGTGGGAATGAATCTAGACGAAATTACGATCTTACACCACCTCCTCATGGCCTCGTATAGTATATATAAAGCTTCTCCTTCACCTTCGTACAACCACATTTCTTCTACAGCCTCCTTTACTTTATCTCTCATTCTCTCTTTAGGTATGCAATCTCTGTCTTCTTGATCTCATCGATTGAATTTGAGTGACTGTGAATTTTTTATACTTTGAATTGATTTAGATCTGTGTCTTTTTCTAGATCTGGATATTGAATCTCGCTCGATTCCAATCTTATACTGAATTGATAAAGTTTTGAAATTTCTTTTGATAGGTTACGGAAAATGGAATCCTTTTTGTTTACCTCTGAGTCTGTGAACGAGGGACATCCCGACAAGCTCTGCGATCAGATCTCCGACGCAATCCTCGATGCTTGTCTCGAGCAAGACCCAGAGAGCAAAGTCGCTTGCGAGACCTGTACTAAGACTAACATGGTCATGGTTTTCGGCGAAATCACCACCAAGGCTAACGTCGACTACGAGAAGATCGTCCGTAAAACTTGCCGTGATATCGGATTCGTCTCCGCCGACGTTGGCCTTGACGCTGATAACTGCAAGGTCCTCGTCAACATTGAGCAGCAGAGTCCAGACATCGCACAAGGTGTCCATGGCCACCTCACGAAGAAACCAGAGGAGGTCGGAGCTGGTGACCAGGGTCATATGTTCGGCTACGCCACCGACGAGACTCCTGAGCTCATGCCGCTTAGCCACGTCCTCGCTACTAAGCTTGGAGCCAAGCTCACTGAAGTTCGCAAGAACGGAACTTGCGCCTGGCTGAGACCAGACGGTAAGACTCAGGTCACCGTTGAGTACTTCAACGATAACGGAGCCATGGTCCCTGTCCGCGTCCACACTGTTCTCATCTCGACGCAGCACGACGAGACTGTGACCAACGACGAGATCGCAGCTGATCTCAAGGAGCACGTCATCAAGCCAGTGATCCCAGAGAAGTACCTTGACGATAAGACCATCTTCCATCTCAACCCATCTGGTCGTTTTGTGATCGGAGGTCCTCACGGTGACGCTGGACTTACCGGCCGTAAGATCATCATCGACACTTACGGTGGATGGGGTGCACACGGAGGTGGTGCTTTCTCCGGAAAGGACCCGACCAAGGTCGACAGGAGTGGTGCTTACATCGTTAGGCAGGCAGCTAAGAGCATTGTAGCCAGTGGGCTCGCTAGGCGGTGCATCGTGCAAGTCTCCTACGCCATTGGTGTCCCTGAGCCATTGTCTGTCTTCGTGGACAGCTATGCAACCGGGAAGATCCCAGACAAGGAGATTCTGGAGATTGTGAAGGAGAGTTTTGATTTCAGGCCAGGGATGATATCTATTAACTTGGATTTGAAGAGAGGAGGTAATGGTAGGTTCTTGAAGACTGCTGCTTATGGTCACTTTGGAAGGGACGACCCTGATTTCACCTGGGAGGTTGTGAAGCCACTCAAGTCTAACAAGGTCCAAGCTTGAAAACCTGAACCAATCTCAGGTGTAGCCTCTGTGTCCAGATTCAGTCTCGCTCTCTGTATTTTTAGGCTCTTTCTGGGGCTTTTTAGTTTCAACTTTGAAGGAAAAAGTCTTGAGCAATATTATTATTATTTATTTGTTATTGTTGTGGTAAGAAAGTTAAAATCATATTTTGTATTTCTTACTTCTTTTGAGAAGATAATCTTATAAAAGAAGAGTATTCGATATTATCATCCTTTGTTTGTATTATAATTGTCAAAGATTATAGCTTCTGATTCAAAAGAATCCGACAACCTTCTTTGACGAGTCGTCTTAAATACAGCCAAATAAGAATCTGACTTTGAATGAAAACATGATGAGATCAGAGTGCACTAGTGATTCCATGAACGCAGACATCAGCTTCAACGAGACAGATATCTTTGAGCAACAAGCCACTGTTTGGCTGGGTGAAATAAACCATCGATAAATATTTCACCCATCCGTTCTCCAAGCTCGATCGACTGAACCATTTAGTAACTGTAAACCAGACAATCAAGAAGTGAGCGGATTCACATTTCATACAAAAAACAAGAACTGAGTTTTTTGGGTGTTACCTTTCCCTGCGACGTGCCTGCCTTGAAGCTGATCAAATATTCGTATTGTAAACTCTGTAAATATCTTTGTACCGTCTGAAACGGTTTCAGGATCTGCCAGGATCAGATAGACAGAAAGATGGGTTCCTGTTCCTTGAATCGTTCCCGTCGGATAAAACCGGATCTTCCTGCATTAGCATAAAACCACGTTGATTAGCATAAAGCATTTTGGGATTGTTACCAAATATGTTGTTACCATTTCCTATCTCCAGCGAAGAAAGCATTTGAGTCATAGCTTTCTTTGTCTAACTTGGAGAAATTCTCGATTTTCCAGACGTGCTTAGAGCTCGTAGCATCTTTAATCATTGATAAACATTCTCCTCTCCCACTTCTTCTCTCTTTAGAAACAAATACATCAGCTCCAAACATACAGGTGTCTTCCATAAGGTAACCATTTGACGCATCAAAGAAGGTACCGGTAGGGATAAATTTATCGAATCCCCATTCACGCTTGACCGTATGGAACCGTCTCTCTTTTCCTGCAACACGGAAATGCATATTAGTTAGGGTGCGACCAGGATGAGAATAAAAAACAAGAGTAATTGAAAAAGAAGTTACACATCTTACCTTGTAGAATCAAGTAACTATCTTTGTTTTGATCTAGCAAATACAGACGGAAAACAGCGGAAACCTCCCACCCTGGACCTAATGAACTAGAGTCGGCCAGAGCCAAGTAAACAGAAACATGATCTTTCATGTTCTTGCTCTTGTTTCCACTTGGATACAGGACCAGTTTCCTGCAAGAACAGCCACATATTCTACTAAATTTCAAGGTATTTGATTGGACACCAGAAAATAGAAACAAAGATGGTCCCAGATTCACATGTTGTGTAACAATGATGAGAGATACCAGGCACGTGTTAATGATGATTAATGTTTAATCTAAAAAGGTTGGTTCAAAGAGAGAAGAAGAAAAAAAGTTGTGTAACAATGATGATGTACCATTTGTAGCCTCCAGCTTCAAAGCTCTCTGTTTCGTATCTCTCTATAGCATGCTTTGAAAGGAGTGAGAAAGACTCTATCTTAACCATGTAATGCGTTGGCGGGGCATCAGAAATAGACTTTGTAATTTCTGCAATGATTTCTCACATAAAGTTGAGTTACCTTTTAAACTATTAAGTGAAAAGGAAAATGAATTTAATTGTATATTCTTCATAACAAAACAGGGCAACAACAAAAGATGATATATTATGCGAAGAGGCTCATATGTGAAATATGAGAGTTTGGAGGAAGTAAACAAGAGGCTCATACACATACACCATTAGTCTGTGTATTTAATCAGATAGGTAAGTGAAAAATATAGAGAGAAAGAGAGATGATGATACCATCATGATCACCGAAACTGGCCATGAGAAGATATATGCAGATAAGCGATCACTCTATTAACTCTCTATTTATAGATTGCATCTGGAAACAAAAACCGTGTTTATGATCAAACCTTTTATACTTTGCTTGAAAGGATTTAACCTTTTCCATGCATGAAGACTTGTTCCCTGTGAGGTTGCAGAACCAAAAAGCAAGAATATACATTAACTTAGCAAGCATATACAAAGGGATACCAAAATGGAATGAAAAACTCGTAAGACAAAAAAGTATCACTTGAAAAAGAATTACGTGATTTGAAAAAATTTGAGTTTTATGATTTGTTTTTAAATAACTATGAAATCTAACCTAAAACCATGAGATTTGAATTTTTATTTTTAAAACTAAGAAATTTCACCGAAACATTTCCAAATCACTAAAAGTCTCATAAAACCCACTATTTAAAATATCTCCAATGGATTTGAAGTTTCATTTAGAAATCACTAGTTCAATAACATGAGATTTGAAAAGACTTTTAGAAATTCATGTTTAAATAACATAAAATTTGTGATTTTAATACAAATCACTCCAAATGATAGATCGAATACAACTCCTAAGCGCTAAGAGTATTAAACAAACGATCAAGCCAGGTGTTTATTTCGGTTTAATCATAATTAACTATTTTAATCAAACCGGAAAATGGGTCTAGTATTAACCCGATCCGACCGACACTCTTGACACGTGACTTTATTAGGATTATTATCGCCTCCTCTGTCTCTCTCTCTCTTTCCCCTTCGTTTGATTAGAGGAAACAGAACGAAATCGGTGAGTGAGTGTGTGATTAGTTACGACGGAGACAATGGCGACAGAGACTTCGACGCAATCTTACAGCGAGCAATGGTACTGGGACGATCGCTACGCTAACGAATCTGAGCCGTTCGATTGGTACCAGAAGTATTCTTCCTTGGCTCCTCTCATCAATCTCTACGTCCCTCGCCGTAATCACCCACTCCTCGTCATTGGCTGCGGAAACTCAGGTACATCAAAACGAAACTCTCAACAGTCTTTCTTTATAAAGTTTCTGGATCCGTCTGATTTTGTTGTTTCGAATTTTCCGCTGCAGCGTTCAGCGAGGGGATGGTGGATGATGGGTACGAGGATGTTGTCAATATCGATATTTCCTCTGTGGTGATCGATACCATGATTAAGAAATACTCCGACCGTCCTCAGCTCAAATGTACGTCTCTTTTGGTTTTGTCTGCCCTTAATAGCTTAATTACTAGATTTAGCGTGAAATTTTGTATTTTTGATAATGTGAAACAGATTTGAAGATGGATGTGCGTGATATGAAGGAATTTGAATCTGCTTCTTTTGATGCTGTAATTGATAAAGGTATTATTAGTACATGTTTGATTCCATTATTAGCTCAGTGCATTGTGTTTCATGCAATAACATTTTGGACTTTTTGTGTGTGTGTGTTTTCAGGAACCTTAGACTCCATTTTGGTGAGTGAGGTCTACTTTCTCTTTACTTATGCAATCTCTAGATTTCTCACTGAAAGTCTTATCGTTTTTCTTGTTTAGTGTGGGAGCAATTCGAGGCAATACTCAACGCAAATGCTTGAGGAGGTTTGGAGGTACTATATCAGCAATCTATGGCATGAATGTTGATTGGTTTTCTTTATTTGTTCTGGCTTCTCCTTCTATATTTCTTTCTTGATCCTTCCACATATAATGAAGCAGTTGATGAAAACTATAGGGTCCTCAAGGATAAAGGAGTCTATATCCTGGTAAAATCTTCATATTCGGGTTTATGATTATGTGTGTTTCTGTTTTGTTTAATGCACATTGACTTTAAGCAGTTTCTCTGCAGATTACATATGGAGCTCCAAATTACCGTCTTCGGCTGTTTAAAGAATCATGCTCTTGGACAACCAAACTGCATGTGATAGGTCAGCTATAATTCAGAAACCATCATTTGATTCCTTGTTCTCTGCTAACTAAGACTTTGCTGTGTTTTTTGTCTGCAGACAAAAGTTTAACCGAACAACCACTAGAAACGCCAAAATGGGAACTCACAAAACCCATTTCTCTAGATGCTGAGGAAAATTCAGTGGAATTGGCAATTGGCAAAAGCCCTGATGTTCATTACATCTATGTCTGTACTAAGGTATGTGTAGGTTGATCCTCCTCCATTGCTTTCTATAGTTATCTGTTTTTTTTTTTTTTTTAAGAAAACGATTTGCATCTGGCTTTATCTCATGATTAACCCTTGTTCCCATGTAAAACACACTATAGATCAGGATCATCTTTTCCCCCAAACTCGGTCTGAGTTTCACCTGTGTCGTTGTTCATTTGAAAATTGTCTCAGGATGAGTCGTTGAAGGTGGGGGCAGGTGCAGTCTGAAGTCATCGGAATATTTTTGTGCATTTTGCTTCGAACATATAGATCCTACAAGGACTAAGTTTTGTCTTTGTTTGTATTTTATGTGCAAGAGTGAAGACGATCATATCTTGGGTTCTTGTGTACTGCGTAACTAGAGGGACAAAATCATAATTGTCTTAGCAATGATAAATCGTGGTCAAGTGGCTTACGGCCTTGACACCGAATGATTGCAAACTCTTCCTTTATAGAGAAATATAAACATACAAATACAGCAACATCTTATACACAACAATTTCCAATTTTAACACAAAAACATCCCAATAACGTAATTCCATCAAGCTACTGGACGTGAGACTCGGGGCCATGTGTGTGTGAACGATCAAGCCAAAAAAACGCAGAACAGTTTGGGTGAAAAATCACTCTTTTCTTTCCTCTAAAATCTGATTTGTTTAGCCACAATTGCAGAACTTGTGCCTTGTTCATATTGTTGAACTAGCTTCATAGGTTTGACTCATGTGCAATATGTACTAGAGAACAAGGCAAGGAGAAGAGATACGCCTTGAGAAAAACTCTTACCGGTATCTTGTACCAGAGCTCTGTCCTTGAGTTTTTGTAGATGGATGATTATTGCTGGTTTTGCGATACTTTGCCAATTCATTATTAGCATGAGAAAGAAGCTTCTGAGCATTTTCCAATCTCTTGGTATAATCAGTATCAGCAAGTTTAAATGATATTGTATCCTGTTTGATAAAAAAGAAATTCAAAACCTTAGAATCAATCATTAAGTTCTTCTCCATATTCTTGGTTTTGGCCACATGCAGCAAACACTGCAGCGCGTTTGAAGTATTATGCATACCTTTTTTGTATGTGGAACATGTTGGTTACTGGCCCGTGTATCACTGACTGTTCGTTCAAGTTCAGCTAACCTTCTTAGCAAATTGCCCTTGTCATTCTGAAAAATGGAAGATAGAATCAGTGAGTTAAGAAAAACACATACAATGGTGGTGAGATTAAAGTTGGAAGGAACTCCTAATTACCTTTAACATTTCGTTTTGCATAGAAAGCAATTGAACTCGCTCTTGTAGTTGGTCCAAAGATATCTGTGTCGTAAGAACATCTGTATCTTTCTTGTTCAACTCTGACAAGCAACTGTCCACAAAATTGCAAGAACATCCCAAGAGAGCAAAACTTGCTAAGAATTTCTCAACAGAATTTGTTTCTAATGTTGAAATGCTAAATTATTTGTTCTTTTGAGTACTCCAAGAGAGAAAAATAAGCATCTTGGCTCGTGATAGAACAGTTATGGTAGAGGTAGAACAGGGCTAACCTCTCTCTTTCCTTAACAAGAGCATCAATATGTCTCTTCAGGTTGATGATTTCTTGGTCCTAAAATCGATAGAGAAAAAAGGGTATCGATAACAAAACTGATTATTACCTAAAGAAAGTGGATGCTGTTAAGTAAAAAGCATCATCACCTTGGACATGATCTCTTCAGCATGTTGCTTAACCTCTTCAACCACTCTTTGGACCTGGTGCTGGTCAATCAACTCCTGAAATATCCCAACGAAGAAACCGATATATTTAGGAAAAACGCCTCTTTAACTCTCTTGAAGATGACATAAAATCTGATATACTTACAGCATAGCTAGTTATATCCATTTTCACACCAAGTAAATCCCGAATAACATCATGAGTCATGCTATCAGCTGCAGCTATCCTCGTGTTCAATGTGCAAACCTGTTCCAGAATGAAAATATGTAAGAGGGATTCACTGAGTCACTCCATAAGAAAAGAACAAACAAGTGCGGGTAGGCTGGACCTCTTTCTGTTTAGCAGATAGCAGTGACTCCAATTCTTCAACACGAACTCTTGCCATGGTCAATTCCTGATCCTTCTCCACATTCATCTGTTGTACCAACCCAACTATACATCTAAAGGGTGAACTTGAACCTCTGTTCCTTATAGAGCTTTTCTCAGTTTTATGTGATATGCTCTCTGCAGCTGACGAACTTGAGTCCTCGAATTTGAAGTCTCGAATCATGACCTCCAGAGTCTTATACTGTTAAGATTGGAACCAAGGAAATTATATGAGCTACAAATTAAGGAAAATAACACTATTAGGTGCTAATATAAATCTACACCTTTGTTATAAAATTCTGCCTCCTTCATATGCAGCACAATAGAAATCAGAAAGAATTACAATTCCGACATGAATTTTTCTCTGAACCATGACATAGTGTTTTAGCAAGAACGTCAATAGAGACAAATATGTGGAAAATGTGCAGCACGGAAACTAGTTAACCGCTGGAGCTAACGCATTCAACAATTAAATTAAGTGCTGAGAACTGCTAAAGTCTACAAATCTAATACCTTCTCTTGGTAAGCAGATGCTTGGGCCTCAGAATGCAGTAAAATTTCGGAGATGTACTCTTTTAGCTGTTTAATCTGTAAGTGGAGAAAGACAAAGGTAGAAGTAAGGCAAAAAAGGTTAATCATCCACAAATATTAGGGAATTTCATGGTAAATTGAGCTGAGCAATCCAATAATATAACACACCTCTTTGGTTTGTTCTGCTACTTCCTTCTGGAGGACTAGTATCTGACGATGTGCGCCTTGCAGCTCTTTTGACCTATAGTACATTTATCTTTATCAAACTCGGTATTCACCGAGAAAGATCACAAGAGAAACTGATATCTTTAGTAGGATTAGGATGTCTGACCTGGATATTGGACTCTCATATTCCTCTGTGCCTTCATTGGTTGTAACCACAGTGCCAGTGAAGCTTTCAAATTTAAACAATCTCTGCCTGAGAGCTTGGAGCTCTGTCTCTAGTGAATCTTGAGTGGTGCGATGCCTTTTAACTTCCTCATCCATATCATACACCTGGAAGCCAAAATAGCTCACAAATAAGTAAAAGAATGCAACAGACTGGCAGTAAGCATATACCTATCAGATATAGAGAATGACAAACAAAGCAAACTAACCCGTCTTTCTAATATATTTACAGTACGCTCAAGTTCTTCGACAGAAATTTCTAGAATCTTGACCTCCTCTTCCTTTTCTTCAGCATATATTTTACTTGCTTCCGATTCCTACAGAGAACAAAATTAAATTCTTGTCAACCCTCAGTATTGCTAAGGACAATTCATCTAGAAAGAAAAGGTTCCAAGTTACATACCTGACGAGCCTCTACGGCAATTGCTTCTTTTTCATCAGCTATAGCATACGCCAGCTCAAGCTTATCATTCAATGAACATATATCCTCAACAAGTTGATCTTTCTCATCACTGGTCTTTTTCAAGTTTTCTTCGACGGATTTGACCGCATAAGGCAACTGCTTTTCTGCTGTAGTAGTCAAGTAAAGGATTTCTTTTTCCAACCTTTTGACA
The DNA here is from genome assembly GCA_002933935.1 of Eutrema yunnanense. Lineage (NCBI taxonomy): Eukaryota > Viridiplantae > Streptophyta > Magnoliopsida > Brassicales > Brassicaceae > Eutrema > Eutrema yunnanense. The sequence goes on along the minus strand of PKML01010201.1, from coordinate 55,044 downwards.
AGCTCTTTTTGTTCTTCCAATCCCTCTTCAGCTGCAACCTTTTCCATACAGAGGTCTCTAACGAGGACACTTAACTCATCATTCTGCTCCGCAAGAATTTGTATCCTCTCTTTGGCCTGCTCTAGATCTGCCTTCGACGTAAACAAAGCCGTTTTCAAGTCAATGGAGCAATTTTCAAGATTCTCGTTATGAACAAAAAGATCTTGAACTTGACTTGCTTTCAGCTCCAGCTCTTGCTGAACTTTGCACAACGCGTTAAACAGCTCATCCATTTCATCTTTGATATCTCTTTTATTTGATGCTGATTCCTGGAGTAGCCTAAAATCAAAAAGCAAACCTTCAAACAAAGCTTCTTTTCTCTCCAGCTCCATTTTCAGATAAAAGTTCTCATATAATAGGCTTTCATGTGACTGAACAATTTCTTCATTTTCTAAACCTGTGACAACGTTTGCTCTGTGAACTCTGTATAGCTTTCCAGTGACTTCATCTTCAGCACTATACTCAATGGCATTCAGTGCCATTGACTGTTGGTTTTCTTTCCCCGCAAAGTGGGGAGTGATAACCTGTTTTCTCTGTTCCAAAATTTGATCGATCAGTTTCCCAATGTGGCACTGGTATGTTGCGTACATGGTGAACTCTCTCTCCATGTTTTCAGATACAATCTGTTCAACTGACAGTCTTGAGTTGGAAATCAAATGAAGTAGCTCTTTCCGAGCTAAAAGGACATCGGAAAATAAAGCCTCTAATGTTTCTCCTACTTCTCTTTTCGTTTCCAGAAGATATTCTTCAAGCAAAGACACTGACTTTTCCATGTCCACCAAAGTCGATTGTGTTTGATTTAGCAAGACTTGATTTTCTTGTTCAGTTGCCGATAGTGTAGACTTGACCTGTTCAAGATCATCCGTCAGATTTTTCTCCTTAACCGTTAGCTCTTCATGCGTTTGACGCCACATTCCAGCTACATGTTTTGATTTTTCATTGGCATTTATTAATTCACATAGTGTGAGATTGGCTTCTTTCATGGTAGCATTAACTGCCTCAAATCGATCAAAGAAACTACTCACAGGATCCACTCTCTGCATAAGACCCATATATAATTCAGAAGAAAGCTGCATAGATACAAGTTCAGTGGTTTACTTTGTCACTGACATGCAACCAATTTCTTTACATATCTTGACAGAAGGAACGGATGCTAATATAAGCTTACCCGGTTACTGCATTTGCAAGCAGTTTCTGCTCTCTCTATCGTTATCGTCAATGGCCTCTCTACTGACTGCCTCCCCTCTGCATAAAACAAAAATTTAAGCTTCTTTCTATGCGTAAAAGATAGAACTGGTGGTTTCGTCATTCAAGATTACTCATTTTACAAATTTAGGGTGGTGAATAAGAGAAAACAAGCAAAAGTATACCTCCACAGTAAACACAATGATTAGAACCATTCTTAGCGATCAAGACTGCTGATGTAGTCTTGTTATGAATTTCCTGGGCGTCAGCTCCAGAACCTGAAACTCCTTGATCCTTTGCAGTCAATGCACAATCATGTTTCCATATGCATTTTGAAAAGCCAGAGCTTGATGTTGAAAGCTCATCACCCTTCGGATATGTTGCTTCACTTAAATATCCATCCTTTGACACACTAATATCAGCATTCCCTTCTGCACTAGGAGAAGCAAAGATTGAACTTGTTTTTTCCAGCGTTTGATGTTGATTTCTAGAATCAGAAAGCCATTTTGTAACAGCAAAGGCAGCCTCGGCATGTCGTTCTGCTTCCAGAATAGAATACTGCGTTGCTTTTAAGTCACTTTCAAGCGTGTCTACCTCATTGCTCATCCTGTCTATTTCAGTGTTCACGCGGAAAGTCTCTTCAGTGGTTGCAGCATTGCCATCCAGTTGAAATTTGTTGAGAGCAATTGTTGCGCCCTTTAAGGAATTCAGCTTTAAATCCATCTCTGCTAACAATATCCGTGCATCCTCCAAGCTTTTCTGTAGAAGTAAAATTGTTTCTTCCTTTCTTATACAATCTTTTGCAGCCTTCTCAACATAATCACCAATCCACGCATTCACATGTGGAAATGAACAGATTATACTTTCAATCTGTGTAGAGGCATCTTTGATGGATTTAGACCCATCCACAATGAAATTTGTTAGTTCTAAGGTGGCCTTTTCCCAGTCTTGGTTAAGTGCCCTTATTTCTGCCTCTCTAGCAGTTATAGTATTTTTCATCAATTGATTTTCTTCGGTCAAGTTACAGATTCTTCTTTGAAATTCAGACTGGAGAGCAATCACCTCTTCCTGCAGCTCAAGAATTGTTCTGGCAGTTTCTGTCTCAACTTGCTCGCGGACTACTTCAATATCTTGTTGCTGAGATAACTGTGACTTATGCTCTTTTTCATATTGACAATTGAGTGTTCTGGCCTCCTCGAGGTCCTTAATTACTTTCCCCAACTTTAACTGCAGAATTGACTGGTCTATCCCCTCAACAGTCTTCATTACAGCATCTGTGTCATTGACCATGCCACTCAACTCCATGTCATAACCTTCTGTCCTAGGAACGGCTTCTCTTTCCATACTACTTTTCTTGGTCAGCAGTTTCGTGGATCTATCATTCTCCTCAAGCACATCAAGATTGCCTGATTCACCATTGATATTACTGCAATCTTTACTATCTGAAAAAGCCCCCTCCTCTCGGGTTTCACGTATAGATGACATTGTTTCTGCCTGTTTCAACAGAAAAAAAAAAGTGCGTTAGACGAGCTTCTCATTTATATACAGTTTCCCTATTAAGAATTTTAAATATGCAAAACAAGTTTTCTATATATCCTATATAACAACTCAGACTGATTCCTAATGATACAAATAATAACTCAACAAATCCACTGGTGGAAGATGTAACCTGCAACGGTACAACAAAGATAAACCACCAGCGAAGAAAATTATATAACAGTCACTCCTCTATCAGTCTGAATTCTTACAAAGTCGGATTGTGTTTGGTCGAATTTCAAGTATCTTCCGAGTCCTGCTTGTATTTCATCTAGTTCTCTGCATCGAAAAGCAACACCAAAACATAAAAGACATACCAAAGCAGGCTTTTCCGATTTAGTCAAATTAGACATATTATGTTCAATGAGAAAAAATGAAAAAGTTTCAAGTTCAACGTTATATTATATCACAAACACAAGGCATATCAGAATTGTAGTAGAACAGGGTTATAGACGTAGGAAGAAACTCCAAGAATAGGATGACAGTTTTTAGATAAAAATGCGACAGAGAACTCAGAAATTTTCCATTCCACATCCACCACAAAATAAAAAATGCAACAGTGTAATTGATTTTCACACAATATCAAACCTTCACAAAAGATAATTGGATTTCATATAATTTAATATAGTACCTGATCAAACTAAAGTTCATGCTTCTGCAGTCTTCCAACTCCTTTTCCACATCGTTCTCCTACAGTGTTATCAAAGTTCACATGTAAGAAACCGGCAACAACAGTATCTAAGGAGTTAAAAAAACAGCAATAGCATATTTTTCCTAAACCTTCATTACGTGTTTAGAAAAGTTCTCATCTTTTGCTTCAAGAACATCAAGCAGCTGCATGATATATGACAAAAGTTCAGACTAAAATTATAGGCTGAAAGTCCATATGGTGAAGGCATTCTCAAACCTGGTCGCGTAGTCCTGTCACCTCAGCAAGCAATGCCTCTCGTTCCCCACGCTCATAAAACTTCTGATATCTGAAGAGGAAGTCAAAATCAAAGCATAATTTGTTAACAAAAAAGACTCTTCCAAAGCATTTAATAGGTGATTTACCGTTGTAGCTGCTCCCGGAGCTTGGTGTTCTCCAAGGCCGAACGAGTCAATTCTGGATTCTTGTCAATGCTTGCCCGAAGAAGATTGATCTCTCCTTTTAGAGATTTATTTTCTTCAATGAGACACTCTTTTGTCATCAACGAACCAGACGTAGAGAATTCCATCCCTCCAACTTTCTCTTCCCGAAGATTAAGCATTATTTTAATGCCCTTGGCATCTTCTTCCATTTCTCTAACCTGTAGTATATGATCTGAATATAAGATGAACCTAAATGTAATCTATTTTGTTTGCATCATGAGATGAATCTGTCAAGGTCACATTCTTTTAAAATATGAAATTGAACTGTCCTTGTATCAAGACTAACCAAGCTTTCTATACGTTCAATCTCAGCCTCGGACTTTTGAAGGGCAGTTTCAGCAATCTTTTCTCTTCTGAGAGCACCAATCAAAATATCTTTCATAGTTTTCACCTGTTATACAGTTATGAAGCCAGTTCAAAATATAGTCGCAAGATATCCACAATTTTTTTGGAAAACACCTTCTTTCTCAGTGAGTTGTGCACCTGCCAGTGACACTTGTCTTGTTTTGTTTCTCTTGCTACTTCACATGTACCAGAGTATCTGGATTCTTCGAGAGAAGCTATGCAGTCTGAAAGAGTCCCAAAAGAGTTATGGTTCTTCATAAGGGAGGACAGTTGGACCTGTTTGAATATATGAAAAGGTTTATATATCACTGTCACATGCATATGCAGGAAATGCGGAAAGTCTGCTGTTTGGTACAGTTTGTCAAATACCTTTAACTTTCTTATTTCCTGTTGGAGTGCTGTAACATCCCCAGAAGCATCTTCATTGACTTTAGCCTGGAACATGAAAATGAAGCAACCTTATATCAAGTCAAACTTCATAGAAGAACTTGTAATAAGTGAAGAATCACAAAATACATTATTCTGGATTAGTTTGGCCCGTTGTGCGAACTTCAGAGTGCTGAGGGTTTCGTTTGTAGAGCTGCAATAAGTCAATATAATCAGAAATCCACAGGACATGACATATTAGGTAAACCCATTAAACAAGAATGGCTATTGGTACAAACCAAAGAGATGGGCTGACATTGGCTATTATCATTGTTTTAGAATTACCCCCTAGAGAATCCTGAAACCATATCTGAAATTAATCTCAACGCAGTTGCAAGAAAAATGAAGATTGAAGTGCTCTAATAGGTAATACCTGCAGTAAAAAGGTAAGTCGCGAATCTCTATATGGAACATGTCTATGTTTCCCATGTGCCAAATCCACCAGAGACATTATCACTAAGCTAAAATGACAGATGAATGGGATAGTGTTAATAGCTACTAAGATTTTGTTACAAGATTCAAGAAAATAGAGCCTAGTAAAAGGTGTAAGACATTGTAGGCGTCTTATCTTGTCCAAAAATTATTTATCTTAAAGTTGAGGCAATAATCATTTTTAAGTTGTCAAACACCTCAAAGCTATCAAAAGTCGTGCCATCCATTTTTGCTATGCATATTTTCAGTTTCTTCACAGTTTTCTCCATCAACCATATATTATTTTGACATGAGGCTTGAGACGCTTGGCAATGTACAACAGAAAACAGTTCATGACAAAAAACAGAGGGCAGACAAACTGACACGTAAACATCTGATCTGATTACCCCAAAGTGGATAAGGATTTGTTAATGTTTGCTGCTTCTTTTAGGCGATCCCCTTCCGCACCTGAGCTTTTCTGCCTGTATATGTAGCAAAAATAATTTCAGCAGTCAAAGATGCAAAAGTAACCACAGAAAAATGTACTGGCTACCTTTCAGAACCAGCCAAATCAACCAAATTTAGTCTGGCAAATCTTGAATGGGTTAGTGAATCTCTCTCCCAGAGGCTCTCGATTGTACAAGTGAAAACGCTGTGGGATCTGCTGCTTTCACTGTTCATACGAGTTGCTGCAATCTTCCGGTTTGCTGCTCCCTGAGCATGAGGAAACCTTTCAAGTTAAATACGTGAACACTTAAACAGTTAAACTCTTAACATAAAGTTTAGGCGTCGAAGACTTACCTGTAGTAGAAGCTTTAGAACGTCATTAACAGTTCTCACATTATGTTCTACAAGATTTTCAACATATACCCCTTTTCCCGAGTCTTCTCTGAGCTAAAATATGGAATTCAAGGTTATGACCTATCTCAAAACAAAAAGCAAAAGAATGGATAAATAATAATCAAGTGATGGAAAAAATAAATAAATATATTACTTGCAAATTGGTCGACGATGGCTCCAAGAGGTCGGTAATCTGCTCGTTATATATCTCAAGAAAAGAACATTTGCAACTGAATTTCAGTTTTTCATCTCTCCTTCCCTCTTCTTCCTGTTATAAAAGACCTTTTTAAGTACTAAAATATATTGGCTTGCAGTGATTCGCCGGGAGGAAGTTAAGTAATTACCATTTTAATTCTTGCGAACAGATATTCAAAAATACGAGCAGTAACTCCACAGTCTTCACCGAGGCTTCCCTCTGCCTCAGATATCTCTCCCATCATAGTATAGGTCTTCCCACTACCAGTCTATATGAGAGGATGCTAAGTTTATAAATTTTGCTCTTAGAAATTCTAACAAGCAGAAACATGTCATCAGTTATGATCTTACCTGACCGTAGGCGAACACACAGCTATTGTAACCAGACAAGCAATTCTCCACCATGGGCAGTCCAGCAACGTGAAATAGTTTTTCCTGAAAAATCAACATTATAGATCACCTGTAACTACATCACATAATAACTTCTGATAAAAAAAAGGAAAGAAGGTGAGTGTAGCAATGTGATAGACTATTCGGTTTTTTTTTTAAGGCGTAGCACCAAAATAAGACTCTGAAACTAGCTATTGTTTGCGTTCAAGTGTAGTTTAAAATGAGGTTTACCTGAGATATTGTCTCACTTGCAACGTGATCAAAGGTGAATCTGGTCTCTGGATGGCCTAACCAGACCAATGTTTGTGGACTCTCCTGCTTTAAACATTTACCATATCCTTGAGTTGCCTTTTCCATTGTGCTTAATGGCCTCAGCCTTATCAAAACCTACACCACATAGAAGGATGCCTAAATTAGTAAATTTCAATCAGTAAAATTTATCAAGAATCTCCTAAACAAATGCACCAACCTGCACATTGTGCTCTTTCCAAAACGAATGATCTTCGTTGAGCTCAAAATGTGGAGTTGTTTCCGCAAAGGTAACAGAATCAGCCATAGAAATTCCCCTTGGGATCCTCGAGAACGAGCTCGTTCCTCTTCCACCGAAAGACTGGACAACTCTTGCGCCGGTAACACAACCCCCACCAAGAGAAACCCTAGCACCGTTCCTAGTGGGCGTACTCTGTGCAGAGCTTGGCTCCGACCGAGATTTAACATTGCGACCAACAATCTTAGAGTTCGAATCATGCATACCACTCGCATTTCCAGCTCTACCTTCCAAAACTTCGAATCTCTTCTCCGGATCCAGTGTTCGACGGTGCTGCGCTCTTGTACCTTCCAATTTCTGACCCAAATCGAAATCGGATAGATGACTCGCCTTCTGCAGTTGACTTGGATCCGGTATCGAATTCAGAGGAGCTCTTGATGGAGAAAACAGAGACAAGCTCGCGAACTCGTTCTCTGCAGATTCTGGCATCTCGATTCTCGGAACGTTTCGGGCCATGATATAGATCGAGCACTAGCTTCTACTGTCTTTCAACATGCACGGATTCGGAAGAGGATTCAGCATCAAACGCTCAGCTTGCTCATACTGGAACAATAAGAGACTTTCTCAGAAGCTTGAGGATGAAATTAATGCTTACCTAGAGCTTTTGAAGTTTCGATTAGCCTTCAAGCTCAGATTTGAATTGGGGGGAGGGGAATTTCAAAATTAGAAAGTTTAATTTTCTAATCTTGAACCCTTTGACTTCTTCTATAATACGAATGAGGCCCTATCCTTATCTCGGTTTTCAAATTTGGTCTCTTCTTTTTGAAAAATAAACTAGCGAGAGAAGAATAAACGAGCCGGCCCTCTATCAGTAATTAGATTAAACTTTTCTAATCGTTATTAGTATGCCTTAATTAGTGTAGTTAAGGGTTTAAATTTAAAATTTTCAAAACACAATGAAATTATCGGATTCAAAGGAGCTTAACGGCCCCACCTACAAACAAAAGTGGTGGTGTTGCAATAATATAAGACTGTGTAATAAATGTCTTTATCCAAGCGGTCCAAATAAATAAACAAATCAACTGAAAAGTGTAATGTTCAAAATTTGTATCCACATGCGATTAAACGGTCGTCAACATACATATTATTTTACTAACTATCTTTTCAGCTGATTCTACTAAAAATGCGACAATGTTATAAAAAGTGAAATGATCCATATTTAATCAAATAAATAATCCATATATTGATAAAATTTTGAATATCTTAGAAATTGACATAGGGATATATCACAAATAAACGTAAATAAAAGACATTAACATAGCCAAAAGAAGCGTCGTATAATTAGTGTTTGTAGAGTTGCAGCCTCCTTGATCAGTCATACCTCCACCTGAAATGAAATAAAAAAATCACAAATCTCAGACAAGTACTGCTGTCTTAAGACGAAATTGACCAGGACAAAAAGTTTCCCATTATCTTTAGAATTAACTAAAAACAGAGGGGTTGATACGGTAATTACCACATTCTCTTGTAGGGTTGTTGTTGGAAGCGGGACATTGGCAAAGAAATATTTCCGTCTCTGCGTCGAAGCCACAAATGCCGCCTGACTTCCGGCAACGGTCACAGCCGATCTCCGGCACCGAGTAAGAAAGCTCGATTCCGTACGACCAATCTAAAGGCGTGGTCGATGCGCCTCTCATATTTCCACCGTCAATCACCGTCGTGTAATGTGAGCAGTCCAAGATGTTCATACTCATCACCCGCACCGTATCGTAGCTAGTGAAGCAACAATACGGCGTCGTATGCACCGTACTGTTGCCTAAGAATCAGAAAAGAAATCAAAATCGCACAAATTCAATTTTTGGGGGAAAATGGCTAACAATAAATCTCGAAGAGATTTGAATTTCAATTATCGATTAATCAATAACCGGAGATCAAAATTGATTTCATACCGGAGGGGGAGGTAGTGTTGAAGATGCGAAACGAAGTGCAGGAGCTATAAAGCTCGTCGCAGGAGTGGCCGGAGGCATTGAAGCAGAGATTCCGGTACCGATTGTAGACCGGCGAGTTGGTGGTGCAGTTGAGGAGTGCGAAAACGGTGTCGTACGATGGCCTTATGACGGCGTTCTGGATATCCGACAATTTGAGATCGTGGTGAGGCTGGAGGATCGAGCAAGTCGACATCGCCGGATCGAAGACAACCATCTTGTTCTTCTGGTAATCGATTCTCTGGACCTTGTAGCTTCCGGAAGGAGTGAGGAAAAACAGATCCGTGGAGCAGTTGAACATTCCTTTGAACTGTGGAGATCCACAACCTTCGTCGATGCCCAACGGGTAGTTTATTGGGATGTTGCCGCAGAATGTCCGGCAAGATGTTGCTCCTGAGGCTGTTAATGGCGGAAATGTGAGAGTTGTTACTGTGTAGAGGAAGGCGAAGAAGAAGAAGAAGAGCCTCGTCATTGTTGTCTTCTACTTCCTTCTCACTCGCTGTAATCTCTCTTTCCCTTCTATCTACAACAAGGGTTTATGGAAATTAAAATTTTAAAAACAAAAACACTCGGTATGGTATATTTGTGAATTATTATCCTTAAGTCCTAACAATAGTATCAATACATAAATTTGAATATGAATATCATCTTGAAATTGTGTGTGTTTTTTTGCCTTCCTGTTTTGTATGGTATTTAGTTTAGTTTTTAGTGATTTTTTTCTTGATATGATAATTAAATTAATATTGAAAAATACAAAATGTTGTGTCCATCATACTAGTATACGTTAAACAAAAAAAAATAAAAAAATCTATAGACGTTTTAAAAGGAAATACCAATACTACATGAAAATATCCAAATCTAAACCTGATAATACACGAACTACAAAATAATTTGTAAACAGAAATAGTTTTTAAATTTGATGTCATTCTATTTAATATAGGCAGTGTAAACTTACTGTTTATGAGTTCGTAAGAGATTACAGAATAATTTTAAAAAATTTAAAAAATTAAAAATTAAACTTCAAACCGTTTTCAATATAAATTAGATTCTAAATCCGCGCATCCGCGCTAGATGATTTTTTTATAATATATAAAATGGGAAATAAGAATTCATTTAAGTTTATAATATATTTATGGGGTGTTATTCAGTCATGGTTTTAATAAATTTTAAATCCAATCACAATGTGTAGTTATTCAATTAATGATTCTAAATTATGTTTTGAAATCCAGTGTTATCGGATCTTTTATTTATAATTCATGTCTAATAGATTTTAAAGTTTTGTGTTATTCAATCAAGATTTCAAATACTTCATTAATATCCAATGTTATTCAAAACTAAATGGCTTTTAATTTTTTTTTGTATATTGAGTCATTTCAAATGAATTACAATAGAATTTTATGAGTAAGCTATTAAAAACAAAATCCAAGGCATAATGCAGAGATTTTAGAATCTACCCACATAAATTCTTAAAATTGATATCAACTTTCAAATCTTGAAGATTATAAACCCTATAGAATTCACTTTAAATCAATGATTAAATAACACTCCTTAATAAATGTTTGGCAACATGTTCAATTTATTTTAAAAATATAAAGTTATTTGGAAACAAATTACAAAAGTGATTTTGTTTTAAGAGTATAAACTTTTTTTTTTAATGTAAGTAAATACACTTACAAAGTAGGAAAACAAAACTCTATTATAAAAAATTGTTTTTATGACCTCCTATCTCTTCGATTTTTAACAAATCTAGGTTACGGAACCAAAATCTAAAACTAATCTAACATTTTCTAAATCATTATCACCATCAAAATATACATATAAATTCTTTTAAACAAATTCTTGATTAAATCAAAATGTTTATTTTTGGATTTTTAGCAATAGTTTTAATTAAAAAATGTTCATGACTGGGCCGAATCAGACTTCGGGATTTAATCCTAATTGACATGTTTAATTACATAAAGAGTATTAGTATTAACAGTTAATTAGTATCTGTGGGGGTTAAAATCTCGACCCAATAAACCTATGATAAAAAGGCTCGGTGAAGTCAAAGAAACCAGACGAGGTCAAAAGACCAAAGGGCGAGTTGAAAAGCCTACCGAAGTGAAAGTCTACGGTCAAAAGGGAATAAATGCATAACCGTTAGTCAACTCCGACGAGACCAAATACCCGTTCAAACCGGTGAATTAATGCTCATGGACGTAACAGCCAAATCTTCAGTTTTAAACGAATCATGCGGAGTAAACGGAGACGTTAAACATGATCTCGTTGTATAAAACAAGGACAAGAGCAAGGAGCAAGAGAACCAAAAATCTAGCTCTATACACTACTTTCAACTACTACTTAGCTCTATACTCAAACACTTGTTTTTTATTTGTTCTTGTTCTTGTAAATCGCTCTCGGGAATCGCAATACTAATCCAGTTCATTCCGTAAAACCCTTATCTAAATCGGTTCCAAATTTGTTTGATCTCGTCGAGAATAAACAAAAAGTTTGGTTGTTCAGTCATTTTTTGGTTTTTTTTTCTTAAAAATAAACTAAAATAATCCGTTTATTAATATTTACAAATTTTGATCGTTGTACATTCAGCTACATCAATATCTATTATCGAATGATTTAATCGTTTGTTGAGGAGATACAATCCTTAATGGCCCAATTAACCATAAGATCAATTTATGCACCTAAGTCTTTCATCTATTGACCTTACTTCCAACAGTTTTTGAGAACTTATGATTCTGACACTCTAAGAGACTAATCCTATAGATCAATTACATGATTCTTGTTAATTGGTATACAAATGTTAGCATTTACAAAGATGACAACCTATTACACTGTCTTCTTGTCAAATGCTATTAAGAAGAATAAACATGATGATTTCATCGCAGCTATAACGACATTGATGAAAGCTCCTCGGACCTCGATCCCTACAACATCGCTTATGTTTTTTTGCAGTGATGGTGTTACGGATGCCTCTCTCAATAATCTTGAAGACTGTGTGTGTAGCCGTGTAGGGATCGATTTCAAACATAATTCTTCTAGTTCATCACGATGATCTGAATTCATTAGAAAGCTCTAATTGCAACACCGTGACTAGGCATAAGACCAAGAGGAAGATATATATATTTGACGATGAGAAATGCGGTTTATAACCATATTTTGCAGTAAATTAGTAGTAATCAAACAATAATCATTTTGGGAATAACCCGTCGGATACTTTTTTTCATTTTATTTTTCCGTAATCTATCCCCTATAATATACTAACCTAAATTATTCCCGCCACTGGTATTTTCCCGATTCATCAGTGAATAGAGAAGCAAGGTGGGAAAAAATCCTCTGAAAGAAAAAAAAAGAAACGAAAATGTTCGTCGCCGACGAAGACTCAGTTCAGATTGTTCGGCTTCTTGACCAGACGCTTACTTCCATCGATGGCGTTTCTGTCCTTGAGGCGACGGAGGCTCTGGATCGACTGTCTACGGAGCTCCCTCACTTCCCTTTTCGTCTTCTTTCCATCGCTTCCGGTAACCTTTTTTTTTATGTCTTCTAATTTCTCCCCAGTACTTAGCCTTTTGTTCTGTTGCTAAGCATGGGATTTTGATGAAGACGCGGAATTTTGATTTCATTGAACCGATGGAGCAATTAGGGTTACGTTTGTTGATTTCACAGTTGCAGCGATTTCACGAAATTTTTGAGGTCTTTCTGAGTTAAGAGAACACAAGTTCAAGCGTTTTATTCCCGGTTTGGTACTTCTACTTCTAATCGAATTCTGAGATTCCGCTGATTGACTTCATTTCACCCTCCGTGTCTATGAATGTTCTTATGAGATCCGTCCTTTTTTTTTGTATTAAAAATAATCCAAATTGAGCAGCCCTTTTGGCTGCAGGATATGATTTATGTGTGTGCTGGAGTTTGATAATCGTGGAGGTAGTTTCTCGAAGAGTATTGAATCCTTAAAACAATATTTTGATTCAGCTGATCCAAAACTCATACATGGTTGAACAGAACTACTCCCGGCTGAGTCTTTTGGTTCTAGCTAGCTTATGTATCCTCCGCCATTAAATGTGTGCTAGTGCAATTTTTCTGATTGACAGGAGGTGAAAATCCAAGTCAGAGAGTTGCTGCTGCAACATATCTCAAGAATTTTACCAGGAGGAGCACTGGGACTGGAGGGACCATCTCAGAAGTCAGCAAGGAGTTTAAGGATCAGCTCCTCCGAGCTTTGCTTCAGGCAGAGCCTGCACTTCTTAAAGTTCTACTGGAACTGGTAAGCGTATTCAACAAGCTGTTGCTAATCTTATTTTCACCTCTTCTTCCCGTAAATTTTCAGTTTCATTTTGTGCACACCTTCATTTTACTTCATTTGTGGCCAGTTCCACATTGTTGTTGTATCAGAATTTGTGAAGAAAAATGCCTGGCCTGGACTTGTACTGGATCTGCGTTCTGCTATCGAGCAGAGCAGTTTAATAAGCAGTTCAGACTCTAGCTGGAGTACTGTGAACGCTCTGATGGTATTGCTCACAGTTGTAAAGCCTTTTCAGGTATTTGTTGCATTCCCATTTTTATCTCGCTCTCTCTCTTTCCCATTAGCCCCCCTCTAGCTTTTCCTCTTTCCATCATATCATGGTTGGTTGTCCATTATTGTGGTCGTGAACTTTTGCTGCTCTGAGTATTAACTACTTCAAGTAAATATGAAAACATGTGTATATGAAGTGGTAGTCCTCTATTATGAACCTGGTTCAGTATGGTTTTCTAAGTCAATGTGGCATATTTTGTGTCTGCTTGGCAGTACTTCTTGCAACCAAAACTTGTTAAGGAGCCAGTACCAGAACAGCTTGAGAGTATCACGAATGAAATTCTTGTACCCTTGGTATCAGTATTCCATCGTCTCATTGACAAGGTTATTCCTTTTCCCTTAGTGTTTATTGTTCTTCATCTGCTTACAACTTTATGTAAGATATATCTGCTCTTTGGATCTCAATGAGCATTCGTCTATGGTATGATTCTGAAGCAGGCTTTGACTACACATGATTGGGGTGAACTGGAAATGGAAAAGACACTCCACATCATTTGCAAATGCCTATACTTTTCAGTAAGTCACACCTTCAATTTATATTGCGTGTCTGGACGATTGAAAAATGCCATCGATTATTAAATGTAATCTATCATATTCCTTTCATGTTCATGTCGTACTATCCACTGTGGTTGTTTTGTTAAGGGTGTTTAGTGTTGTAGGTGAAGTCCCATATGCCATCTGCTATGTCACCTCTAATCGGTTCCTTCTGTCGGGATATGATCAGAATTCTGGATTCCTTGAGTTTTGATTGGAGTGTTACTCCTTCTACTGAGTACTTGATAAGGTTGAAAGCTGGAAAAAGAAGTTTGCTCCTCTTTGGCACACTTGTCAGCAGACATAGAAAATACTCTGACAAGTATGCAAACACCTTAAATTCCTCTTTGCAATGCTTATTTCCCACGTCTAATATATCTATACTATGCAGGTTGGTGCCGGAGATAGTAAACTGCTCAATGAAGATTGTCAAACATAGCTCAAACATCAGTGTATGTATAATGTATTGACCTTTCCAGTTTGTGAAAGCTTTCAAGTCATTCTTACCAGCTGCCATTTTTTCGAGCTCTTCAAAATTCAGTTTTGGTGCCTGAGAAGTTTCCATCAAAATTTGTTACTGTCTGCTTCTCATCAAAATGCTACTATGTTTCTCAATCTAATACTTTGAGTGCCTATTATCATGTGCAGAAGCTCGGATGCCTAACTGAGAGAATCATATCACTTGCTTTTGATGTAATTTCACGCGTCATGGAAATTGGCCCTGTAAGTTGTTAGAATGTTTACAGAAAATCTAAATAGAGCTATCAAAGTCTATGAAGGCAAATATTTGGTACTTTGAAAACAGGGATGGAGATTACTTTCACCCCATTTTTCTTTTTTGTTGGACTCCGCAATCTTTCCAGCCCTGGTGCTGAATGAGAGGGTATGGTTTCCTTATATTGTAATCTGTGTTGCAAGCATTGCTTACTACCAGGGCTGTTATTTCAGAAACTTTACTGCTCTTTCTGGGTTGTTTTTGCAAGTAGGACATATCTGAGTGGGAAGAAGATGCAGATGAATTCATTAGGAAAAACCTTCCTTCTGAACTAGTATGGCATCTGATCTCTCTTTCTCTCTACACGGAATACTTTTATGTCTATGGTCCAGAAGTTAGGAAAAATATCACTTTCATTTGGCAGGAAGAAATTTCTGGGTGGAGGGAGGACTTGTTTACAGCCAGGAAAAGTGCTATGAACTTGCTTGGTGTTCTTGCCATGTCAAAGGTGAAGAACCTATGGTTGGTCGATAACCTATTTCAGCTATATATTCATAGGTTCTTATAGGTTGTGATCCAATTGTCATAGGGACCACCAGTATCTACTACAAATAAAGCTTCCTTAGCTGCATGTAAGCGGAAGAAAGGTGAAAAGAGCAGAAGAAATAACGAAAGATGTTCCATGGGAGATCTACTGGTGCTTCCATTTTTGTCAAAGTTTCCTGTGCCTATAAAGAGTAACATAGTGGATGCTTGTACTTCAGCAGTGTGAGTTCCTATACATTTTCATGACTTCTGATTCTAACTCCTTGAAATTAGAGGCAGATGTCTAAACCAAAAAAAAAAAATGCTTTTGGAAACTCTGAGCAGTGGAACATGTTTGTTTGACTCAGTGAGTAATGCTAAGTTAATGCTTGCAGTGGGTATTAGAACATATGTTCTTCTAGTGGAAATTTAAAAACTCGTTTTGCAAGTTGGTCTTCCATAATGCCATGTTTCTCAAGCTCAAGATCAACTTGTCGTAGATATTTGTTCAGTAGGTTGAAATATTTTCAATGTTATCTTATCTTCTTTGCTAGACTTCTCAGACAAATGGCCAACATTTTGAAAATGTTATCTCGGGTTGGGAGTGCTTCTTGTTGACTTTTATCTTTCACTTTAATATTTTCCTGTTTTATTCCGTTTCACTTTGTGATTTAGCTGACGTTGTTGCTACGTCGACATGTCAGCTATTTTGGTGTCCTAATGGCATATGGTGGCCTGCAAGAGGTGAGCAAATCTGGTTCCCTTTGTTTTGGAGTTGAGCATTGACTGATATTGTACATGGAATTATGAATTTACGATGCCTCTCTTCTTACAGTTTATTCAAGAACAAAATCCTGAGTATGTGGCATCTTTTGTCCGAACCCGCGTGCTACCGATTTATTCTACACCTGATTGCTCACCTTACTTGGTTGCATCTGCGAATTGGGTACTTGGAGAGCTTGCGTCCTGCCTACCTGAGGTATAAATTTTACTTTTTCTTGATATTTTTTTGTGCAAAATCATTTGCTGGAGTATAATGTATTTTTTTAGCACTGATTAAAATTTGCAACATTTTACTTATATTGATCGCAAAATTGATTAATTGCTTTATGCTTTCAGGAGATGAATGCAGATGTTTTTTCTTCCATGCTGAAGGCATTAGCAATGCCAGATCAAGTGGAGATCTCTTGTTACCCAGTGCGTGTTTCAGCTGCTGGTGGAATAGGTTCACTACTTGAAGTAAGTCAGTACTTATATTAACAATGGCACTTGTAGCTTGAAGTGATGGCTTGTCATATCTAACTCAAAGAATATGTTTCTTCTCTTCAGAATGAGTACCAACCACCTGAATGGTTACCACTTCTTCAGATTATTATTGGTAGGATTGGCAAAGAGGAGGACGAGGATAGCATTTTGTTTCAGCTTCTCAGATCTGTGGTCGAGTCAGGAAGTCAAGATATCGCCATGCATATTCCTTACATCGTATCTTCCCTAGTTAGTAATATGCTGAAGTTTATGCATCCTAGTGTAGATCCATGGTCTCAGGTATGTTTAATTCCTGTTTTCTTAACATTTTAGCTTAAATTTAAAGGTTCAAATTTTTAAAGTAAGGGAATGTAGTTCTCTTGATTTCAAGTAAAAATACTGACACATTCTGAAAATGTTTACATCACACGCACATGAAATCCTGGACGCAACCCAAAATATTTGTGGATTTCTTGTTGTTCCTGGTCTAGGTATCTTGAATTTTTGACTATTTTTAGTGGACACAGCAAGTCACTGTTCAATTTTTCGTTTCTTAATTTTTTTTCAACTTAGGCTATTCTGGGTGGCCTTGAGGCATTAGCAGCAATGGCTCAGACTTACGAGAGCTCCAAGCCTGAAACAGATGAAGAGAAAAATCAAGGCACTGAAATATGGCTAACCGGTCAAGGCACCATCAGCAAATCTTTGTCAGAAGTTTTACAGCACGCGTGGCTGGTAATTAAATCTGTCTTACTTGTCCCTTTGTGATATCTTCAAAGACTGCTTCTTTATACATGGAATTATAGAAATTAAAACCAAGCATGTGCCTGCATGGAACATAAAAGTCCTGTTCTAATTTCAGGATACTGCTCTGCCTTTTATCTTTGCATGATTCAGGCAACAGATGTGCCTCCTACTTCATGCATAGATCATTTGTCGACGATGTTGCGGTTCATTGTGCTTGCTTCTACTAATTGCAATGTAGTTGTGGAGCTCAGATTAACTGAAATACTCGTAGTTTGGGCTGATCTTCTTGCTAGCTGGAATGGTTGGGAAGAGTCGGAGGACTCTTCCATTTTTGACTGCATAGAAGAAGTTGTGGGGATAAACAACAAATATGGTTTTAGGAGTTTTCTTTTCAGAGATATGCCATCCCCTCCAGCCATGCCAGTCCGTCCACGATCTGTTGTTGAATCCATTGGTTCGTT
This sequence comes from Eutrema yunnanense, assembly GCA_002933935.1. Classification (NCBI taxonomy): domain Eukaryota; kingdom Viridiplantae; phylum Streptophyta; class Magnoliopsida; order Brassicales; family Brassicaceae; genus Eutrema; species Eutrema yunnanense. Next base: position 37,280 of record PKML01010201.1, on the reverse strand, counting down.
TGTCAGCAAAGCCATACTTGAGTACCCGTCTGCCACAAGGAGGGCTTGTTCTTGTGTCCACTCGTTATTACATGTACCAGACTACTCATCTGACATTGAAGGAGTAGGGAAATCATTAGCGGTGGTCTTCAGTGAAGCAGCCTTTTCTCATTTTCTAGAATTGCATGAGAAACCTTGTTCTTTGTGGAGGCCTCTTTTACTGGCAATATCATCATGCTATATCTCCTATTCTGACATTGTGGAAGGCGTTTTAGAGAAAACAATATCTGGAGGTTTCGAGTTATGGGTATCTTCATTGGCATTTTCATATTCGCTTACGTTTGATGCCAGTCCATCAATAGCATCAGAACTAAAGCTATATGGTGAGTTGAAGATAATCTTTCGTTTATATGCTGATGATTCAGAAGTAACAAACTTGTAGTTCACAAGTTAAAACCTCTGTTTTTTTGTAACTGGTCAACATGATCTCAAAAGATTTGGTTGTATATAGTAACTATTGTTAATCATAAATGCATGTGCATAGACTAAAAGACTGCTTCTTTCCAGTGTTGACGTTAGTAAAGGTGATCGAGCAGCTTTTAGATGTAAGGCATGAGAATGCAACTGATGATTTGGCAAGGAACTGCTTTGTTTCATTGCTGGAGGCTTCTCGGAGGCTAGAGGAATTGAACGAAGAAACAGAGGATGATGAAGATGATGGAGAACCCGAAGGAGAAGAGGCAGAATCTGATGAAAGTGATTCAAATGACGAGGTTTGATTTGATTGCTAGCACTCGTTTTGAAATTACATTCACAGTAGGTCTGTGTGGGCTCTTTTCCTCGCCCTACATCAAGAGGGTGCCATCGTTATTTGTTTTTAAAGTATAAAATCAGATGAGGAATCAATTTGCTGTTCCATTTGCAAAGTAGTTTATAAACGGCTGGTTTCAAGAAACAACATTGGATCTTCTCGTAACCTGTTTCTTTCCAAATAAGCGGTTTCATCTTGTGTCTTTGAACAGGATTCCGAGAGCGATGAGTGTGACGAAACTGAGGAAGAATTTCTGGAAAGGTATGCTAAAGCTGCAGCAGCATTGGAGGATGGTGAAGTGATTGAAGAGGCGGATGAAGAAGATGATGAGCGTGAGATTGATTTGGGTAAGTTGCTCTTCAAAACAAGAAAAGAAACAACTTATTGCTTTGTTTAAGAATGAAATCGATTTTCTAAAGCTCTTTGAGTACTTATTTTGCAGGTTATCTGAATGAAATCGATCCGCAGAAACTGGTTGTATCATTAATGGAGAAGCATCACCAGAAAGTATTAAAACTCGTACCCTCTGAAGTGATCTCAACCTTTCTAAATGCTTTCCCTGTATATACCAGTTTGTTCTCTAAGTGCCACTAAACATTAAACTACAGTCTTCTCTTTGCCCAAGTGTGTTGATACGGTTTTGATCATGTCGTGTGTGTGATTTCTGAGCCAGTTTGGTGTTTTTTGTTTTTGTTGAGACTTTTGACTCTTTGTTGCATTGAAACAGTTTTAAAATGATCAGATTAAATATTCTCGGGCACACAACCTTAGCATTGTAATATTTTCAATTTTCTGATACTGATTTTATCCCGACGCATATAAGATCTTTACTCTTATTTTTTTAACAACTCGAACTGCAAAGGGTGACACTATTTTGGGGCTATTAGTTCCGGTCAATTTAGTAGACAATTATATCTTCATTTCATTCTTATTTTTCATCACATATACATACGTGATACGGCTATAATTCAGAAAAAGAAAATTGAAATAGATGTAAAACAGAGGAAAGGGGGATCATAGACAACCTTGAGTGACACTTGTTGATAAAAAAAAAAAAAAAACCTTGAGTGGGACTCAACAGGATTGCGATTGTGTAAACCAAAAAAAAAACACTACTGATATAGAAATGGGAACCGAAAGTACCAAAACTAAAAAAAGAGTTATTTAGTTTCATGAAGGGTAGAAAAGCTTTTTAAGTTCTACTAGAGAGAAAAAAAAACGGAGAAGTTCTTAGCAATGAAGGAGAAGTTCTCATCCACGACACATTCTCTCCATATCATCAAAGTGGTAAGACTCGTAACCAGCTTCTGCCGCACATCATGGCGTTAGCAACTTTGGGTTCCACGGAAAGAACAGATTCAGGAGGCTCTCTTTTGTCCGAAACATAAGCATCGTACGAAGTGGCGCGTGAGATCGGTATGGAGAGAATGTCTCGTGCTACTCGGGAGAGGATTGGATACTTTATGCTCTCTTCTTTCCACCATTCCAATGCTTTGAAGCCTTTGTTCCACTCCATAACTGGTTCCTTGAGATAAGAATCGAGTTCTGATTCTTGACACTTTCTTGAAGATCCTTCAAACTTGAGAAATTCTTGAAACAAAACAAAATCCTCATATGCATCAGGCTTCTTCTTCTTCTCTTCCTTGTCCTTTTGTGCCTCTCTTTCTCCTTCTCCTTCTTCTTCATTATCATAATCTTCTTCTTCTTCTTCTCCTTCATCATCATCTTCTTCTTCCTCGGAGTCAATTGTAGCATCCGGACAAATTGGTTTTTGACAGATATCGTTAGCTGCGTAGCGAGCATATAGATTGCGTAGATAGTCCAAAACAGTTTCAGCTTTTGAACCATCGTCATTGTCAATCTTCTTTGAGCAGTAAAACTCAATGTACTTCATCTTGAACCGAGGGTCTAAGACAGAAGCAGTTGCCAAAACCAGAAACATATCATTCCAATACTTATCAAACATCTTCAACAGCTTCTTAGCTTTGCGGAGGGAGTAATCATTATCAGCACTAGCGAGCTCTTGGTTCAGCATAACCTTCAGCTCTGCAAGAAGGTGGAAGTAGACATTAGATGTCGAATACCCTTCTTCAAAAAGCTCCTTTGCCACTTTATAGATGCAACCAGTGAGTTTGCAAAACGTTTGAATCTTTATCCATTCTTCATCAGACGGTTTGTCATAATCGTCATAAATCTCATCCTTTGAGAATGCATCCTCGGTTTTCATATCTACAGCTTGTTGCAGGTGATGCAATTTGACGTTCCAGTTGGTTGATGAACATCTTCCCCATCCAACCAACATACGAACATCCTCATACAGCGACCAGCTAAAGCCACTATACAAATCATTAACCATTAACCGGAAAATATCAGCACAACAATAGACTTGAAAAACCGGTGGGTTGATCGAACTATTATTCCCTTTCTCTTCAATACACTTCCTGATGGCATCAACCGTTTTATCATCAAAACCCTCGAGGTTAGGCAGTAGTATAGTAGAGACCTTGTTCTCAATCTTGAAACCCTGAACAGCGGTCCTAAAATGGTAAACATATATGTCATCCAGAGGTATGGACTCGTGAGTAGTGTACCCGAGAATCCATTTCCTGACCTTCCAGTTATCGTCAATGAAATGAGCAGTAATACAGACGAAATCCTCGTGCAAAACAGGGCCTTCAATGTAATCTCTGGACCACTCATTCCCAAGAAGCAACCATTCATAAGAGAGGGTTATATTCCCTTGAAAACCACTGAGAAATTTCTTGGCCTTCTCTTTTTGTTCTTCGTAAATCTTAAGAACTTCCTTCTTAATGGTATTAACATTAATCCCAGCGCCAATGAACCAATGACCATCTATCTCCTTGTCCGCAGTTGAAAGAATATTATCCTCCAACATCTCCTCATCGTCTTCAAAATCGTCCTCAAAATCATCAACAGAATCGTCCGACTTTAGTTTCTTGCTCATATCTAAAATGCACAGTATTATAATATCATTATGCATCCAGACGAACACATGAACAAAAAAGCGACCATATGTCCATATCAAGAGCAAAACCCTAGAAATTACAAATTATGAGAAAACAGACCTCTCTGGAGAGAAATAAATGAAAAAGGAAGAAGAAATAAGAACCTGAAGCGGAGCCGGAGCCGGAACCGGAGCCGGAACCGGAGCCGGAACCGGAGCCGGAACCGGAGTTGAGATCATCGCTGTCCATAGCAAAGGTTGCTCTTCTGGGGCAGACGAAGTGAGAGATAGGGTTTAGGTTTTCGTTTTGAGTAAATAATAGTAAGAGACGATTCCGATTTTCGATGCTAAATCTCTGTAGGATCTCATTTATCATTAAGGCGGGAATGCTATGTCAGCAATACCCACCTACGTGGCTTTCAGTTATTGGTTCTTTTCTTTCTTTCCGTGATTTGATTATCGAGGCGATGGACGGATGAGATTTTATATATAAAACTAAATAAATCTATTGTTTTATTTCCATAATCTTTTTTTTTTGACGTTATTTCCATAATCTAAATAGGAAAATTAATGATTTTTTTCTCCATTTTATTAACTTTACCCTTTATGATAAAATATAAATTTTGTTAAGTAACCTTAGATTTTAGAATTATCAATAAATTATTAAGTTTTCCAAATTTTTATGTTTTCCTTTTTTATATTTTTTCATTTATTAAGTAACTTTACTTTTTTATGATTATGGATCGATTATTAATATTTCTGAATTTTTATGTTTTACTTTTTTATTAATTGGTTATTAATCGATTTTAATTTTTTTTATTAATAATTTTTTATTTTTTTATTAACTTTGGATTTTAGGATCAATTTACATGTCTATTTTTTTTTTTTTTTAGTAATTTTACCTTTTAAAATTAGAAATCAATTATAAATTTAGTAAAAAAAAAATTTGGAAATTTTTTTTACACATATTAGAATCTGATCGATTAATTTGACATACGCCGCAACCACGTGAGTTAGTTTACTTTTCTTATTAGGATTGTAATATATTGTTTATTTTCTTTATTCTAAATTGAAATATGGTTTTTCTTTTTAAATTTTTTTTTTGGTTTTTATTCATTTTTTTAGGATTGTTATCTATTATTTAATTTCCTATCCTAAACTAAAATATAGTTTTTTAGATAAAAATTTTTTTTGGCTTTTATTTATAATTTTTCTTAAATTTCCTTAATCTAAACATAACCACTATTTTTTCTTTTTCGGATTAGGTATCGATTATAAATATTATCTTTATTGTTAATATTATGTGTTCAAATATAAATATAAAATTATTAAACATATGTCAAAATATAATTAGAAATTTATTAAACATATGTCAAAATCTGATCGATTAACTTAAAACGTGTTGCGATCATGTGAGTTACTAATTAACTTTGAAACATTTTACTTTATATAATAAAAGACTAGATTATGATCCGCATATAACCGTAGGATGGGTGATGCATGCATCGTGTTCTACATCGGATTCCGATTCCCACGCAGGCATGACTGACCTCCTTCTCAAAATAGCATTAATTTGACAAATGAGAAGTAGGTGTTTTAAACAGCGTAACTAATAGCCACTTTCGTTTTAATTAATCTAATTTTAATATATTTTTTCTTACAAAAACACATATAACATTCAAGTAGATGGATTCAAATCAGACGTATAAAACAACGACACGGCACTCATAGAAATTAAGTAGAAACTAGTATGTTAAACTTTGTATACCCTATATATATCAGATTTTCTTACAAACACTTCCATGGATAAAAATTAAAGATATCATCTTCTTATATATTTCGCACGGATTTTTTTATATATTGTATGTCAATTATTTGCATAACATAGACATTTTTCTTCTCTTGTGCAGGAGATGTAATCTCGGCATTTTTCTTCGCGTCTCCCTTTTGGTAGTACTCTTAATTACATATAACAAGTTTAGCTGATTATTGATATGGAGGAAATACAGTTGATTGATAATCGATCGGTGGATCGAATCTGTTATCTTTTTGATAATCGATCGGTGGAAAAAAGTTCTGTTTGGTTAGGTCCCATTTTATGTACCTCTCTTCACTAAACACTGCGGTAATAAGAAAAGTATCAAAAATTAATCTTATATGAGCTAGTATTAAATCATTAATCATGAGTTTATCACTTTATTTGATAAACGCATGGACAGCGAAGAGCGTTGAATTCATGCCATTTTGGGTGTTGCCTATTATCATTCATAAACGTAGGCATGACCACGGTTACGGTTAATGCGGTTAAGGTTTTTTAATCACCGGTTACGGTTAAAAAAGTTTTTTAACCTTAACCTTAACCGTTTAATATACGGTTAAAACGGTTACGATTAAATACGGTCCGGTTAATACAGTTACGATTAGACACGGTTACGGTTACTTGATGACAATAAACGGTTAATATAACGAGATATAATTAAATAATTATAAATTTTATAAACTAGTTTTCATTCCACCTTGTCCATGACTCCACGATTTGTTTTTTTTTTTCTTTTAATTTTATATATTTTATCATAAAATTGTTTTGTTAAAATATTCTTTATATTTGTTAGAAAAAATATTAATTAGTTTAGAACGTTTAAGTTTTAAATAATATTTCTTGTTTTTTTAGATTTGCATTTGCTATTGGTAAATTGATTATACATAATTTTTCTTTGAATTTTTAATTTTACAGAACTAATTTTAATTATTAGTATATATAATTTTATTTTTAAAACAGTTACGGTTAAAATTTTACGGTTTTAACCTTGCGGTTAACCAACGGTTTTGATACGATTACGGTTAATTAACGGTTACGGTTAATAATTATTTTAACCATAACTAATATATTTTTACGGTTAACGGTTACGGTTTTTAACCGTCTTGCACGGTTACGGTCCGAAATACGGTTAGGGTTCCATTTTGGTCATGCCTAAATAAACGCTATAACTTGGGGTTTCTATGGGTTACTAAATGGCGATTTTTTTTTTTTAAATATAAGTATTATATTTATTTTTCCGACCTCATATCTCTTCGATTTTGTGTGCATATAGATAAGTATGACGATTATAAACAGATTTGTCTGTGGGTTATGCGTAAGAGATTTCCTCATAATGGTAAGAGATTGATCTTAAACTTGATATGGAATAAAATTCAAGACTTTGTCGTTAAACCAGTACTGATCTAATATTTTAATGATGTCCTACGTAAATTTAATTTTTTTTTTTTAGTATATTAACTAAAATCACAAATAATAATAATATAAGAAAAATAACCTTAAAAATCCATAAAACAACTCAACACCATAAACCATTTGTAAAAAAAAACGAAAATCAAAGTATTTTTTTTATTGTTGAAATATGACTCCTTTTGCATTATGGCTTAAGTAGTCAAGTTCTTCAACAATGTTTATTGCAGAAAAATTCACAAATATTGCTCAAAAACTTTACAAATATTGCTCAAAAACCTTGCAAATATTGCTATTATAAAAAGATATATAATTTTCTTATATATAAACATTGATAAAAAGTCTAACAAAACAAAATAACAAAGAAATGCTTCCGAAATTAGATCGTAACGGTTGGTACGATTCCTCTCGACTCAAGATCACTATACAGAAGTAAACCGGGTTTCCACGTAATTGTCTGATTGTCTAACTTCACTCTGCATGATATAAGACCATGGTTAATATGGTTTGAGTATGTGTAGATTGAATCTACGTTTAAAAAGGTTCTGATTGGTGGCTCAAGAATTCATGTTCATCGTAGCAGTTTGGTCAAATATGATTGCTTTCTAGCGGTTGCGTTTTGGTTTGTTGGTTACATACTTACATTTTCTATGTCTTTCGATCGGAATTTTTGTGTTTCGTTAAATCAAAAATGTTTATTTTTTTTCAGCATCAAATACTAATTAAGAGCATGTCCAGCAATGATTTTTGCTGGGTTTCATAGACCAAAAAATAATTTTAAAATGGATTTGGAAATAAAACTTGGTCTGAACCGTATCACTCTGATGAGTTAAATGATACGGTTTCATTGTGTACATGGCAGGATGTTATTGGCTCCGTGTAATTATCAGATAGGAGGAAGAGAGAAAACAAAGAAATTTTTTTTTTAATGATACCGATACCGGTATCACTGCTGGAAACAAATTTACTACAAATATCATAATAAATCTCAACCAATAAAAAATATAAAAAATAATAATAAAAAAATAGTTATGAAACTTTGTGAGTTTAATGGGTGCACATGCTCAGTTTGTTCCAAACCTAATAAGGCTAATAATAATAATAATAATAAGGCATATTATTTCCAGTTTGTTCCAAACCTAATAAGGCTTGCGTTAAAAAGGAGAGTTTATGTTATCCAAGAAGTTTCGGGCCGAAGTCCATAGTGTCCTCGGGCCGAAAACCAGAGTGGGTTGACCTAACTTATTCGACCGTAACTGTCTCCATATAAACAGATTGAAATTTGAAAGCTTGAAAATAAAACCCTAATTTACCATTATACATCGATCCTTGTTGAAACAATGACGACCATTTCCGATCTTCCTCGGGATTTGGTAGAGGAGGTGCTCTCTAGGGTTCCGGTGACATCTATGAGAGCAGTGCGATTCACCTGCACAAAATGGAACACTTTATCCACACACGAGAGCTTTACAAAGAAGCAAATGGGTCAAGCAAAGAAGAAGCAAATGAAGGAGGAGTTTTTAGTGATCGTGACGATGAATTGTAGGGTTTATCTAATGAGCGTCAACCTCCATGGAATCCACAAAGACGACAGCGTTGAATCATCTATACAGCCTAAAGGTAAACTTATAAGCCTAAACGATGGAGATCGAGTCGTTCAAAATAAAGTCTTGCACTGCGATGGTTTATTGTTATGCATCACCAGAGACCACTCTAGGCTTGTGGTTTGGAACCCTTATTGTATGCAAACAAGATGGATCGAACCTAGAAATTCTTACCACAGAATGGACAACTACACTCTCGGATACGAGATGAAGAACAAATCGCATCGAAGCCACAAAATTTTGAGATATTTGGATGCTTACGACGAGAGTGTAGAGCACAGAATTTGCGAGTATGAAATCTACAATTTTGACTCTAATTCGTGGAAAGCTGTTGAGGTCACTCCCAACTGGAATATAGGTTATTATCAACGTGGCGTGTCTCTCAAGGGCAAAACTTACTGGAATGCTCAAGATAATATCCCACGAGGTGAAGGAGAGATGGAAGGAGAAACCCTTGATTTCTTGATCTGTTTTGATTTTACAAGGGAGAAATTTGGTCCGCGTCTGCCTCTGCCATTTCACTCTGGTTCTCAAGATACTATGATTCTTTCTAGTGTTAGGGAGGAGCAACTTGCTGTGTTATTTCAGCCTTTTGAATCATTATGGACGGAGATATGGATTAGTAATAAGATTGAGCCCAATGCGGTGTCATGGAGCAAGCTGGTCTTAAATTTTATAATGAGAGAAATCATGGTCACAGCTGCGAGTTTTTTTGTTGACCAGAAGAACAAAGTCGCAGTGGTTTTTGATCACGACTATAAAGTAAAACCCATAGCTTACATCATTGGAGAGGATGGATACTCCAAACAAGTGGATCTCGGAGAATCACACAGATATTCTTTTCCATCTGTGTGCTCTTTTGTTCCAAGTCCAGTGCAAATTAATAAGCAAGCTGCACCACGAGGCAAAAGGAAAAGAAACCAGATTATTAGTTAGTCCATTCACAAGACCTAGAATTTGTTTCTTGCGTATTTTTTACTCTTGCTTTGTTTTCTTTTGTAATGCATGTTCTTTGAACAAGATTAGCTAAGTATTAATTTGTTTCTCATCTTTTGTGTGCATCGATCGAGAGAACAAAAAAAGAAGAAGTTGTTTCAATTTTTGTAAACTATTAAGCATACACTCGACATAAGCCCCTGTCAAGACCGATTTGGGTCATATATATAACCTCGGTGGTCAATTTTGTTACAAACCCAAGCTGTGAAATAGCCGGTTATACGCTATTTTCTACTAATTATCTTTGTTAAGTTAAATCACTAGACATATCAATCTCAATTTTTTTTTGTTTTATATCATATCAATCTCAAATTGTTTGGTAGCTCCTATTATTGTTTCTTATAAAATGTTTCAACAAGTTAGAATGTCTTACATTTTGCATACGTACATATTAAGAACATTTCTTAGAGCATCTCCAACCCATCTCTATTTTTGGCTCCAAACTCTATTTTAGAGTCAATTCTTCTCCAACCCAACTCTATTTTAGAGCAAAAAATAGAGTTTTTAATATTTGACTCTATATTTAGTGTCAACTCTATTTTTTTTGTTCATGACTCTATTTTTAACTCTAAAATAGAGTGGCATTGGAGTAAAACTCAACTCCAAAATAGAGTTGCTCTATTTTAGAGTAAAAAATAGAGCAATACATTGGAGATGGTCTTACAACATGTATTGAATAACTAAAAATTAATTATATTTATTTATTGCAACTCTAAGTCTCTAACTAATGGCTATCTAGAAGGAAAGTAATTGTAGGGACTTAGAGTTCTAAAAAGCGGCGTCGTCTAGGCCGCCTAGGCGGCCGTCTAGGCGCTAGGCGCCGCCTAGGCGGAGGGTGACCGTTCCGATTTGTTCCTAGGCAGTGAATAAATCGGTCAACCGATTTTTTAGGAAAGTCAACGTTTTATAAGAAAAGTCAATGCTTTATAAGAAAAGTCAACATTTTTTAAGAAAAAAAATTGGCCCAATAACTAAACAAAAACACAATTAGGCCCATGAGAAATAAAAATATTTCGGCCCAAAAAAAGCATCTCCTTATATTTGTTTTTTCTCTCAATATCAACACAATCTATTTTTTACTATCATGTGATTAGACTTTTCTTTTATTTTTTTGAATTTAAATGTGATTTGAACTTGTTTTATTTATGTTTTTTTACTTTAAAAATCAAATTCTTGAAAAATCTATTCATAATTTATAAGTTATCTATATAAATATTNTAATATGTATAACGACAAAGTATGATGAATAAATATTTAAGAGTTAATGTGTGTTTATTGGTTACTACGAATTGCAATTATTCAATTAACATACATAGAAAGATTTTATTAAAAATTGAGTTAACGAGGTAGATATCTAATATAATGTTTAACATTTAAGTCGTACGATAACATAGTTATTGTTTAGGGTTTACTATTTTGATTTTGTGTCATCCAATATCGGCACATCGTGTTATCCAATAAATACTTCCGATATTTATCTTATCATCTCATCAATGTTCCGACAAAGTATTAACGGCTTTCTTCAAATTTCTCACAATAGGGGCAAAATGGTCAGAATATTATTTCTTTCATGAAAAAGAACAAAATTTAGGGTTATCTTTTTTTTGTTACTGCAAAATTTAGGGTTATCATTCTCAAATTTCATCGAAAACACAAAATTAAATCGAAGTTCCAAACTCCATTGATCTGAGCCGTTCGTTTACCTCACGCGCTCGATCGACCGGACTGCTCAGAGATCCGTATCTTTAAACTCCGGTTTCATTTCAGGACTTTCACATTAGTTCTCTCTGTGAAGTCCACGCGGCGCACTGGACTCGATTCGATTGAGTGAGAACAGGCATGCACCTTCCTGAGCAACTACGGTCACATCTCTCTCTCTCTCTCTCTCTCTCTCTCTCTCTCTCTGTGTGTCTTCTTTGTTGCAATCTCTGGAATTTACTTAAAGTGTCTACACTCGTGGTTTCATCTATTTTCGGCTTCTCATCGCTGCTAAGCACAAGAACAGCTGTAGCAACGGCGACGAAAGCGAGGTTCCAAACGAAATCCAGAACCACCGCTGATTAAGCCCAATCGCTTTGCCTCTCCTCGAGCTGCTCCGCCGCTGATTCACGAACCAGCATCGACGGCTCTCTCATCATCATCCTCCCGCTACTTGCATTTCAATTTTCGGGGGTGTACGGCTTTTAGATTCTTATTCATTGATTCCTTTGCTGTTTATGGAAGAATTCAACTATTCTCTTTTCCATTTATTATCCTTGTTTTGTGATTTCTTGAGGAGTTTTTTTTTCATATTTTATATATTGGGAACATCTTCATACAATCCATGATGGAGACATTTTCCACGGTATGTGCAGGCTTTCATGTCATAAAATTTCTTGAGGAGCTTTTGTCTGTGATTTTATCCAAATGGTACTTTGGGAGTTATCTTTTGTCTTTTTTTTTGCCTTTTATTTATTAGTGTTGTATTTTTCATAATTTTGGGAATCTTGCAGAGTGATTTGCGTAGAAGAAACGGAGGTGGAGGTTCCTCTGATCATGGAAGAAATGAACACACACTGTTCCCAAAACCAGAAACCTTAGATTTTGACTTGCCCTGCGACACGTCTTACCCTAGGCAGATTGGTGTATGTTGTTAACCTTTCTATACCTAGAGACAAAATGGATTCTTAAACATCCATTGTCTCCACATTTTATTTTAAATGGTCTCGTTACGTTTCTAAGTACTTGAACATCTTTGAAAACATAGGTAAAAGAACAAGTAGTGGTTCAAGGAGGTTCTTATTGTTTCCTAATTGATGTGCAGGACAATGCTGCTAGTTCTTCTGGAAGTAATGTGAAGTCATTGCTCATCGAGATGGGATTTTGCCCTACTCTTATTCAGAAAGCAATTGATGAAAATGGTAATTAAAAAATTCCCTACAAAAAAAGATATTGTGATCTTATGAAAAGCTACTGTGCATCCTAACTTTAATATGGGGGATTTGATTACTGAGTTTGCCTTTTTCACATCCAGGTGAAGATGATCTTGAGTTGTTATTAGAGATTCTCACTAAGAGTTCTTTAACAGAACATCCTGAACCCAGTTTTCATGGGCTAATGGAACCCAAACCGGTAAATTGCGTAATGTGTGATGGGCATGTCTTGTATTTCATTCAATGTAGTTTCTTAATTTTCTTTCTTTTCTTTGACAGGAGCCCGATATTGAATATGAAGCGGATGGTAGAAGGACAACGTTACTAGCAATGAAGTTCCCGGAAAATCTAGTTGACTTTGCACTGGATACGCTTGGTAATGTATTCACAGTGACTTTGGCTGTTCATTCAAAATTTCAAACAATAAGGTTGCGCAATTTTTATTCGACCTCGTGTACATTGCAAAATAGACCAAATTTCTCACTATTTGCAAAAAAAAACCATTATGTGTTCTAAAAGATTACTTGTGTGCCATGCCACTAGTGCCTTTCTTCATGATAGTCTTTTTCTGTGTGATAGGTAAAGACACACCAATTGATGAGATGGTAGACTTCATTGTTGCTGCTCAATTAGCTGAAAAGTATGCAGAAGAATCCGAGAACTCACTTGATGATACTGAAATCAATGAAGATGAAGATGTCGTTCCAGTTGCTGCTAGGGGACCTGAGGTCTTTGGTGCTTTCGATATTAGTTGTTGATTTCCTTGCTAATGATTTCTTCTATGCTTTTAACATGTTTCCTTTATGTCCTTTTGTTCTCCTTAGTGGCTTCCAGTAATTTTCTTTTAGGTTCATTATGTATTTATTTATGTGCTTATTACCTTTATTATTACCTTCTAACCTTTGTTTCATGTTTTACATGCAGGTTCCCAATGAAGTACTGTTTGAGACAATGGACAAAACTTTGCATCTACTTGAAATGGGATTCTCTAATCATGAAATCTCAATGGCAATTGAGAAGATAGGTGCGCAACTTAGGCACTTACCCGTTCATCCTACGTATGAGAAAAACACTTACCAGATCAACTGCCACTATATAGATATGAATCATGATATATATTGTTAGGGACAATCATAATAATCGAAGAGTAAAATGAGAAAACTACATTTTATTTTGCATCCACCCTTGTTGTACTTGTAGTCTGGTACTTAATCTATTTTGCACCTCTTCAGGTTCAAAAGGTCAGATTTCTGACCTTGCTGAGTCAATTGTTATTGGTGAAGTTCCTGTTTACATTCCTGAGGACCTTGAAGATATAGAAAAGGTATGCACTTGTGTATCTCGTCTAGAAACGCAGTACTAAAACTAGAGCTTTTGCTACTGCTACTTTTCTGAAACCAACTCATTCGCTTCTCTTAGTTTAGCTAAGATATTGTTGGATTTTTACTCTATGATATTTGGTGCCATTGTAGAAAGTCTCAACGGCACCTGGAGCGAATCGTACATGTCTTTCAAAGAGTTGGAGATTTATTGGTGTTGGTGCCCAGAAAGAGGATGGTGGTGGGGGTTCCTCGAGTGGCACTGCTAATATGAAACCAGATCCCGGGATTGACTCTTATCCTTTCCCTGACACTGCCAATGTGGGAGAGACCTCAAGGGGTAAAAGACTAAAAGATGAAGATGAGAATGCCTATCCAGACGAATATAGTGACTTTGTTGACAGAGGGAAACGGCTAAGACCCGAATATATGGGAGAGTCAAGTTCTTTTATGGAAACCCCATGGATGCAAGATGAGTCGAAAGAGAACACATATGAATTTCCCAGTGTAATGCAGCCACGTTTGTCCCAGAGGCTTGGTCCAGATGTAGCCAAACGACCTTATTTCTTCTATGGAAACCTAGGTGAACTATCTCCTAGGTGGTGGTCTAAGATCTCGAGTTTCTTGTTTGAAATTCACCCTGAACATGTAGATACTCGGTTGTGTTCACCCCTCCGTAGGACAGAAGGGTACCTGCACAATCTTCCCATTGAAAATAGGTTCAATATCCTCCCAAAGCCACCGTTAACTATACAAGACGCAATGCCACAAATGAAGAGTTGGTGGCCTCAGTGGGATGTCAGAAAGCATCTGAATGGCGGCGCATGTTCTAAAACGAATGATGCAACTCTTCTATGTGAGCGAATTGGACGTCGTATAGCTGAATGCAGGGGAAAACCTTCTCAGCAAGACCAAACTCTAATACTTCGACATTGCCACACCTCTAATCTGATCTGGATTGCTCCAAACATTCTCTCACCTGTAGAACCTGAACATTTAGAATGCATCATGGGATATCCGACAAACCACACAAACATCGGTGGTGGAAGATTGGCTGAAATATTGAAGTTGTTTGAGTTCTGCTTCCAAACAGACACATTGGGTTACCATCTCTCTGTGCTCAAGTCTATGTTTCCTGAAGGGTTAACTGTTTTATCACTCTTTAGCGGGATCGGTGGTGCGGAAATCGCATTAAACCGCCTTGGAATCCATCTGAAAGGCGTAGTCTCCGTTGAGCCCTGTGGATTGAGCCGTAACATACTGAAAAGATGGTGGCAGACTTCAAGACAAACCGGAGAGCTTGTGCAGATTGAAGAAATCAGGAGCTTAACGACAAAGAAGCTAGAGACTTTGGTGCAGAGATTTGGGGGAATCGACTTTGTCATTTGTCAAAACCCACCAACACCACCTGATCTCTCTAAAGAAAGCTCAAGAAGCGAAGCCTGCGAATTTGATTATATGTTGTTTAACGAGTTTGTTCGTGTCTTAAAACGTGTCAGAGATATCATGGCGTTAAGTTGACCAAGTGCCTTTACATCCTCAAGCACCTGGACTCTTGTCTTATCTCAGGAGTCTTCCATTTTCTTTTCTGAAGGTAACTCGTCTATCTTGGGAGACTATATATATTAATAATCTCTACTAGAGAAGAAAGTTGCAAAATCAGTATCCATGTTTTTGTATCTTCAGAGAACTGTTTTTTTAAATCGATGCTTTAATGCATCCGTCTGTATGTTCCATAATCCGCACGAACGTGGTGTTCTTCTTGCAGCGAACCAAGTGGCCCAATGTTGTTGTATCTTTTTCACATTCATGTATCATATTAGCACTTTCTCTGAATTTCATCGTTTTTTTTTCTCTCAATGTTGTTGTTGGTTGTTGCATTCTTCTTACTGATATCATGTTAAACTCTTTTTCCTTAATTTTTAGTTTTTTGGCATTCCAACTCCACATTGTTCTTTCTGTCAAGTTTTCTGCGCAGAATGTTTCTGTATAAACGTCTTTTACATACGGAATCTCAGTCGAGAAGGGTTTTGTTTTAGACTCATTTCGTCAAAATCAAATTATTAATGATTTTTAAAAGTGTAAATATATCTAAACCAAAGTCAAAGAACTGTGATTGGATTAGAAGTAGAGAACGTCTTGATTGGTTGCACACCAAAATCATCAATGTTATGAATCATTGAAGCTCAATGACAAAGTCTTTTATTAAAGCCAACTCCGTATTATTAGCATACAATGGACCAGAGAGCACATAAAGACAGAGAGTCTGCAACAAGAATGCATCAGGATCTCTGGCTAACCTTGCGTCCTGTTAGCTTCTCTGACTCAAACAACATGTGATTGATGAGTCCCCGAGCAGCACTGCCAAATACCAACATAAAACTTTTTTGAGTCATTCCAAACTTTTCAGATAGATGTATAAATCCCAAGAGTATTTTGTAATATATGCATCAATGATATTGTGCGGCTCTTTGTGTGTGTGTGAAACATCATTTTTTACAACATATGCATCAATGAATCATAAGGTTTTAAGTTATAGCATTCACTGGAGGTTGGGGAGAAGAAGAAAACTCACTCATCCTTCAACTTCTGAATCTTCTCTGGGTCTGTCTCATTCATGTGTTTCTTAAATTGTTGCCTCACCATACCAACCACCAGCTCAGTGTTGTGTTGCTGCAAGACACAAACGAGTAAACAGAACAAAGTTCATTTCTTATACCAAATCTAGGCAAAAAAGCTAAATCTTTCTCACGGAATCAAAATAGAAGTGATGATATGATATCAATCTCAAACTTTTCTGGATGCATCATATAGATACAAATGTTCAGGCTTCAATCAAAGTGACTTCTTATATGCAGAAGCAGAAGGCAACCCCCTCAAGTGGGTCAAGAGAATCAACTCTAGAAGGTATCAATATACACGATTTCTTGGGCGCAGAAGAAAACACAAACACGAAGTACCTTGCTCTAAAGCAAAAAACCCAACATTTTTCTATAAGTGACTAAAACTAGCAGCATGTGAGGGTAAAGAACAGTGATACACTTCAATCAGCATCCAAAAATCTCGTTTTAGTTTTGAAGTGTTAAAATGAAATTGTTATATTCGACACATTATCATATTAGAAACAAGAATGGCAATCATACTAAACACAATCCCAGCGAAAGCAACAGGGTTTCTGAGTCTGAAAAAGCAAGTTCATATTCAAAGCTCAGAGAAACTATTAGTTCAGAGAATCTCACCTGCTTACCAATGAATGTAGCTCTACGAAGACATTCTCGGTACAGCTGCTCATAAGAAGAGGCGAATAGATCAGTGATATAGCATCAAGGAAAGAAAAAAAAACACAAGTTAATGTGGACACTGTAAGAAAATCGAAACGATGATACTGACCCTAACCACATTGTTAGCGATCTCAGGAGGCAGAGAACCTTGAAGAGTCGGCATTTCCACAAGAGATCTTGGGCTTCAATTACGGTCTTCTTTTCCTGTTACAGAAACACAAGATTCGCAATTATCGATCATAAACGTACACCTAAACCCTAAACCCTGAAGCTGTAGTCGCCGAAGAGCAAGTTTACTCTTTTCAAGCCCCCACCAAATTTAAAATTGATAGAAAAAGCCGCTATTTTTTGTACAGAAAACCCACTGTAGAAATCTAACAATCCGAAAAAATCAAAACTTTGTATAGAAACCAGCATCCATTGAAATAAATACCAATCTGAATCTCTGCTGGAAAAAGTGGAACTGAAAAAGGCAGAGAAACTGGATTGAAGAGAAGAAATATATGAAATCGATACCATCATTCAAACCAAATAGAAAATAGGCCCAGAGAGAGACATAAAAATAAATCGAGGCTTACCGGCGAAATGACCGGACGGCGAAATCTCGAGCTTGAGAGAGACGGACATTCAACGGTGAGACGGAGAGAGTTTTTTTCACTTTTTTAGTTAAAGCAAACGGAGAAACGACGTCGTTTAATAAAACTAAAAAAAGGCCCATTAATTCATACGGCCCATTAAAAAACCATTTATATACGTATATATTTCCAATAAAAAAATTCGAAACAATCTCATCCGTCCATTGTTTGCGTTACCAACTGTAGATTCTAGTAGCGTTCCCGCCTAAATCATAAATAAAGATTTAGCATTGAAAATCGGAATCGTCTCTTAAAAAACGAATTTAAAACCCTAAAATCTCTCTCTCTCTCTCCCATCGTCTTCCCACCGGAAAAGCAACCTTTGCTAGGGACAACGGTGATCTCGCCTCCGACTCCAGCTCCAGCTCCGACTCAGTGTCCGTCTCCGGTTCAGGTCTAATTTCTGGTTCCCCTTTTTCAATTCATTGTGCGTTTCTTTAAGTCTGAATGTATAATGATATCCTAATAATGGGGATTTTTAGATATGAAGAAGAAACAAAAGCTTGACGATTCTGTGAATGATAAAGAGAAAGTTGGGGTTGATTCTTCTCCACAGGAAGAGGAGGAGGAGGAGAAGCGTCGTTACAGATCTATGGCCAAGGTTGCCATTGGTTATGGGATTAATCCCAACGTTGAGAACTCAATCATTCCAGAAATGATACAGACGGTGTGCCCAAGTTTCTCTCTCAATACTTGTAAACTCAAGAGTGCAGTTCTTGAGATGTACGAAGAAGGTAAAGAGAAAGTCAAGAAACTGTTGAAGGATGCACAAGGGAAACTAACCCTCTCTTATGAATGGATTGTTCTTGGTGATTCGACTAGTGAAGGCATCCAAGGTCCTGTTTTGCACGAGGATTTCATCGTTATTAGCGTTTATTTCGCTGATGAAAACTTTAAGATGAGGAAATGGATCCTGGGGTACCATCCTCGTGAGTCTTTGAATGTGAAAGACATTTATGTTGATTCTTTCAAGAACGTTATTATGGAATACGAGATTGAGAGCAAGGTCTCCACTCTTCTTGTGCCTAACTATGATGATCTTGGTGTCAAAGCGTTTGATGCTTTTAGAAAATGGATACAAGAGAGAGGCAAGAATCCGATCAACCCTCGTGTGTTCCTCATCTATTGTTGCTCTGACATTTTCCGGTTGATGGTTGATGACATGTATAAGGACATAAGCTTTTGGCTGATGGAGCGTGTCCGGATGTTGGTTGGTTGGGGAAGAATGGTACCGACCAATTGGAATGTCACATTGTATAATCTCCAAAAAGCTGTAGATATGGAGGCCAAGAATGTATTTGAAGAGGAAGAGGATTACCAGGATTATGAGCAACCATCTGATGAAGAATGGATAATGATTAAAACTTTTTGCAAACTTGCGGGTTGCATTTATAAAGTGGCAAAAGAGATTTTTGAGGGAGAGTATCCAACATCTAACGTCTACTTCCATCTTCTTGCGGAGCTAAAAGTCATGCTAAACCAAGAGCTCAAGAATGGAGATAACGATTACTTCCTCAACAAAGCTAAGGAAATATTGGAGAGGTTTGATAAGTATTGGAACAGTATGTTTCTTGTTTTGGCATCTGCTTCTGTGTTAGACCCTCGGTTCAAGATGAAGTATCTTGAGTTTTACTGCTCAAAGAACGAATTTAGTGATGATGGTTCAAAAGCTGAAACTGTTTTGGACTATTTACGCAATCTATATGCTCACTGCGCATCTATTGATATCCGTCCACAACCAGAACGTGTCGATGCTGCAGTTTACCCAAATCCTCACTGGTTTAAGTATATCTTAGAAGAAGATGAAGAAGAAGAAGAAGAAGAAGAAGAAGAAGAAGAAGAAGAGAAAGAGAAAAAGCCAGATGCATACGAGGATTTTGTTTTCTTTCAAGAATATCTCAAGTTTGAAGGATCTTCACGAGAGTTTGATGAATCAGAACTTGATTCTTATTTCAAAGAACCAGTTTTGGAATGGAACAAAGACTTCAATGCTCTGGATTGGTGGAGAGAAGAGAGCCCAAAGTACCCGATCCTCTCCCGAATAGCTCGAGACATTCTCTCCATTCCAATATCTCGTGGCACATCGCACCGTGCTTATGTTGCTGACAAAAGAGAGTGTCCTGATTTTGTTGTCTCCATGGAGGCCAAACTTGTGAACGCCATGATGTGCAGCGAGAGCTGGCCACGGATTTGATATGGCAGATTTGGTAACTGGTAAGAACATAAAATGCTATTGCCTTCATGAAAACTCAATAGCGGTTTGAACCTGAGTTTCATGTTGTATTTCTTTGATATATATATTTTTTTTTGAAAAAATGTAAAATTTATTCAACCAAAAAACATTGTTACAATAGATGCAGCATTGAGTTGAGCTTTATAATGAGAGGTACAAATCAGATTTGTTCATGAACTTCAGTAAGAGTATTATGGTGGGCGGGTTCCAAACCACCTAACCATAGCCTCCTCGTAGGAACCGTCTCCGGTCTTGCGGATAGCTGTGATACGGTTGCGAACGTTTTTGTCGATTAGCTTGATTAGACGTGTTGTCGGTAGTGGCCGTTCTCCGTGCTTACGTCCGTTTCTCTCATGCTAGATGTGGTAAATTGTTGCCTGGAAGACATACCGAATCAGAAACTTGTAGAGGTGATCATGATTTGATTCGTGAAGCTGGCCGATATTATGGTCCCAGATCATCGAGAAGTTGCTTTGCAATAGACCTCGGGCAAGGTTCCGCCACACCTCCAAAGAGTATTGGCATTCAAAAAAAAGATGGTTTCGGGACTCCTCCATACATCCGCAAAGCACACAGTCTGCATTTTGCCCCGCGGACCACCTCTTTGTTCTGTCACCCGTAGGAAGTCTATCTCTGACTGCCATCCATACGAGGAAAGAATATTTTGGCGTTGAATGTTGAAACCAAACGCCTTTATACCAATTCGTCTCTGGGTGGGCTGTTCGTGTTAAATTCCAAGTACCCCTTGTCGTGAATTTTGTCTTGAATTTATCGTCTGAGTACCGCCACAAGGATCGGTCATTTTCCACACTTCGCCTATGTTTCACCTTTTCCAACTCATCTTCGATTGAGTTGAAAATTGCCAATCGATGAAATTTACGGCGATGGGTGTCCATTGCATCCGCAACCGTGGCTCGATCCCGAACCCCCATATCCATACTTCCTCGTATCCCCACCAGATCGATAAGTCTTCCTAGAGGAGACCAATTATCGAACCAAAATGAAGTCGATAGTCCACTATGCACCTCCTTCTTGTGGAAAGATTTAGCCAATTCCCGATACTTCAATAGTTTTTTCCACATCCACGAACCAGTACTTGCCGAGTCCTTGATCGACCAGAACAACACCTCTTTGAGCCTAGCTTTTTCAATCCAAGAAACCCACATCGAGGATTGTCCCGAAACAATTCGCCACACAAGTTTGAGGCAGCTAACTTTGTTTGCTTCGCGTAGTGATCGAATGCCCATACCTCCTTCTTCTTTTTTTCCGAGTAATATCCTCCCACGCAACTTTTGATTTCCTTGCATTTAGTTCAGTCCCCGACCAAAGAAAAGCCCCGCATAGCTTCTCTATTTCTTTAATGCAACCATTCGGTAAGCGGAAAGCTTGAATCCAGAAGTTGGTAAGGCTCCCAATGACAGAATTGAGTAATTGTAACCTTCCCGCGTAAGATAAGTATCGAGCTGTTCAAGAGCTAATCCGACCTCGGATAGTTTCTAGTAGAGGTGTATAGTCCGTCACTGTCATCCTTTTCGTTAATAACGGCAAGCCTAAATAAATAACGTACAGGGAGCTGTCCCGTAGTGAGCTGGAATTGCGCGGCCATTGCCTCTCTGTTAGTCTCCGAGAATCCAGCCAGATATAATGTCGACTTTTCGAGGCTTATCTTAAGTCCCGAGAGCGTTGCAAACTCATCGAAAATACTGAGAATCCCCTCAATGGAGCTTCGTTTCCCGTCGACAAATACCATTAAATCATCTGCAAAACATAGATGAGTTAGCTGAATTGGTTTACTTTTCGGGTGGTACCCTATTCTTCTCTGAACCGCCGCTTTGTCGATCATCCTTGATAAAACATTCATACATATGACAAATAAGTACGGAGAGAGAGAGCAGCCCTGCCTAAGACCCCGTTCACTTCTGAAAAAACCCGCTAACTCCCCGTTAACTTGGACCGAAAAGGAAGCTGTTGAGATACATAGATTAATCCAATGGATATATTTCTCCGGGAAATTCAGCGCCTGTAGTGTATTTAGTAGAAAGCTCCATTCTACTGAGTCAAATGCTTTTGAGATATCGATCTTTACCGCACAACGGGGAGAGATATTCTCCTTATGGTAATCTTTTACCAATTCCGTAGCCAACAACACATTCTCCATCAAGAGTCTCTCCTTGACAAAAGCAGATTGATTAAGTCCGATGAATTTCGGGAGTAGCACCTCTAGTCTATTGGCTAAGATCTTCGAAATCACCTTGTAAAGTACATTACAGCAGGAGATTGGCCGGCAATCTCACATCTCCAATGCCACTTCCTTTTTCGGTATGAGCGCCAATATCGTGGAGTTCACACCTTTCGGCAAGAACCCTTTTTCGAAAAAAGATTGGACAG
This sequence comes from Eutrema yunnanense, assembly GCA_002933935.1. Lineage (NCBI taxonomy): Eukaryota > Viridiplantae > Streptophyta > Magnoliopsida > Brassicales > Brassicaceae > Eutrema > Eutrema yunnanense. The sequence goes on along the minus strand of PKML01010201.1, from coordinate 14,931 downwards.
CTGCTGTGAAATCGTTACCTATTATCGACCAAGCTGCCCGAAAAAACTCGTTTGTGTATCCATCGGGTTCTGGAGATTTGTTGCTCGGCATAGAAAATAGAGTGTTCTTGATTTCCTCTGCTGTGACGTCTTTACCCAACATATCCAGATCTAATCCCGAGCATCTGAAATCAAGGTTACCACGGAGCTGTTCCACCGTCATCCCCACGAAATCACTTGGTCGATGAGTGAGAAAGTCCCGAAAAAATCTTTCAGCCTCTGTTTTGATATCCTCTCCATCGGTGAGCCTCTCACCATCCAAATTCGTTACCTCTCGAATAGTATTTCTCATCTTTCTGATCATGACATATTTGTGATAATATGTATTGTTTCTATCTCCAACGTTGAGCCAATGAATTTTTGCTCTTTGTTGGAGAAATCTTTCCTCTAGGTCCGCTAAATGTTGCCATTTCGTAAAAGCCGACACTTCCTCCTCTATTGTATGTGGTGACGGATCGCGCAGTGTTGCTGTCTGTTTAATGCAGAGATCATCGTGGGCTTCGCGAGTTCGACGCGGGTGATCCCCGAGCTTTTCTTTACCCAAAGCTCGAAGAGCGGGTTTGAGAGATTTCAGTTTTTTTGAGAATCTATGCATCGAAGATGTAGAAACAAATAACGGGTCTGTTGTACCCCAGTGACTAGTGACCACTCCTTCATATTGTGGTAGTGTTGCGAGCACGTTGGAGAATTTAAATGGTCGTCTTCCTCTCACCAAATCAGCATGTAATCTGATTCTTCCCCTCAAGTGATCTGAGCAACCCCCTGCTTCAAATACTCCATAAGATTGCGGGTACGAGCTCATCCACGTATCATTCACCAATATTCTATCCAACTTCTTGCAAATCAATCCATCTTCCTGCTTATTACACCATGTGAAAAGTGTGTCGTGATAACCCAGATCAATAAGCGAGCAATCCCTGACGGTATCTTGGAAATCCCTCATACCCGGCGGAATGTTTGACGAGTCATGAAAAGTTGAATGCTCCTCCCCATGCAAAATCTCATTGAAATCCCCACAGATTAGCCACGGCTTATTACGAAACATCGGCGAAGCGTTGTGGTTCCTCAGATCGTCCCATAATCTCTTTCTATCCTCGACAAAATTTGATGCGTATACGAATGAGCAAAAGATTTCTTTTTCACGACCCTTCAATAACACTGAGCATGTGATAACTTGATCACTTTTAAAGACAGGTGTGATCCTCGTTTCTTCCTTCCAAAGCACACAAATCCGACCAAGACGATGATGTTCATAATTCGAGAGAAAAGAACAACCTTGAAAAACTGAAGAAACAATCTGAGATGCTTTATTTTCCTTAACTCTTGTCTCCAACAAGCACCCAAATTGCATTGAATCATTTTGTACCCAATCACGGACCACAGAATGTTTTGAAATTTTGTTGAATCCACGCACATTCCAGCAGAAACCCGACATGGATTAGTGTTTTTTTTTGGGAACCTTTTTACTCGAGATACAGGGGATCTTGTCCGATGTATTAGGAGCAGTAGATTTGGCCAAGATTTTGTGAGAGGACTTAGAAGCTCTAGGAGATGGAATACGTGGTCTAAGATCTTCGTGTTTTTCCATTGTCGTATGATCCAAGATTGGTATTTGAACTTGCAGTTCCCCCTCTTCGAGACCCTCATCCAAGTTGTCTGGGGGGCTGGCGATTGTTTCAGATGGTTCCCCCTCTGTTTCCTTATCGACATCCCCTTTTCCTTCATCATTCTCCTCTCCTACTTCAAGTACTGCGAAGCGTGATGGTGAGGCAGGGGTATTCGATTTTTCACCTCCCCCTTTTTCTACAAATTGTCCAATTTTTCCAGGAGAAACTTGGCTCCAAGTCCCCTCCTCTACCTCTGACTGTTTCTCCTCCATAGCCGCTTCCGACTTTTGGGTGTCCGAGAGCTGTCCTTCAGCGACTACTAACTCTTGGCTTGAAAGAATTGGGGTGTGGTCCTCCTTTTCTGAATGTACACCTTCTACCTCACATAATCCTGCATCTATTTCTTCTTGAGTGATCAATTTCAGAGCAGAGCTTCTGTGCGAAGAATTTCCTTCACCTTTTGATCTCACTAGCAGAGTTTTTTCACCCGCTTCCACCAGACATGTTTCCGTCATATGCCCCCATTTTGAACACTTCGTGCATCGAGGAGGAAGCCATGGGTATTTGTATTCCACGATTGCATCTACCCCCATCTCCGATCGGAACCAGTGTGATCGAGGCAACTCCTTTGTTAAGTCTGCCTCCACAAATACCTTTGCCTCATCAAAACTTTTACATAAAACTGTATCGGGGTGCAGTCTCTTAGGTGCTCCTACAACACTAGCGAGAAACTCGAGACCTTTCCCATGAAACAACTTATGCGGGACATTCTTGATGGTGATCCACATCGGAATGGATTTTATTTCTGGCTGGGCTTCTTCAATCACCGGTGTCCACTTAGACATGATCATTGGAACCTCTGCGATGTTCCACATTCCTCGCCTTAGTATCCGAGCTCTGACTGCGCTATTCCGTATTCTGAACTTGATTGTGGTTGGATTCACCACGATTGCATCAATCTTCAACGATTTGCCTCCCAGGGTCCAGATCTTATTGACTATCACATGGACCTTCGCCACGTGAGGGGATGTTGATAGGAATTTCCCTATAAGGATATCCTCCCACAGTGGTGTTGAGCCTTCGATTATCGTGTTAAGAATCTCCACAGCTGGTGATCCATCGATGATCGAGACGTTGAAATCATGCTTTGAGAGAGTTTGCTTGTTTTGAACAATAGCTGACAACAGCGGTTTCGAAGGGGCATGTGTGTTGTGTTGAGCGAGTTCAGCCATCGTCTTCTCCGGCTCCGACATGGTAAGCGCCGACGGCCAGCAACCGTAGGTTTGATGTGCGGCGTACGCAACAAAAACCCTAAATCGTATTGAGAATCACCCTGCCACGTCAGCAGAGAGTTAACAATCCCCATTTCTTTGATATTATGTTTCAGGTACTGTGTTATGGAGGAATGGCTCGCTCACATATGAATCATTCATTCTATGTCCTTTGTTTCCAAGTTCCAACTATTTTAAAAGATCGATTAGAACTTAATATTATTAGTTTTGTAGTTTTTGTCTTATTGGATCAATGACCTCTATATTCTAATTTTGGCTATGAAAACTAAAGTACATACAATGCTTTTAGCGAAAGGAATATATATATTGAAACACCCGCATATGGAATCTATATATATAAAGTAAGCTTTTCTCTCTTCTCATGCTGCCACCTCATCATCCTAAAAATTTAATACACATACTAAATACATATATTAATTATAAATTTGGTTTTAACATTATGAAAAGAATTTGAAAATGCATTATTCATATTATAAATTAAACCAGAAAATAATAAACTTATATGAATATAGTTCTTTGAAATAATAACATGTTTAATAAATTTGGTTATCATAATATATTTCAACTTTTATAAATATTTAATTAGAGGTAATATTTAAAAGAAAAATAGATTTAGGAATTACAAACATATTGCACACATAAATAGGGTTAAAATCATACATGAAACACTCCAAAAATAATAACTTCACATGAAACAAAATTTAAAAATATTATTATGCAACTTTAAAATGTAAATATCTTCCCTTTAAAATATAAATAGATTCATTTTAAAAAAACTCAACTAATTACATAAAATTGATCACCAAATAAAAAAAAGAGGCAAAAATGTGTAGCATCCAATAAATAAACACATAGATGATCATAAATTAAAAAAAAAACAAAAACAAATACACATATCTTAAGCTGAGAAAGATAATTAAATTAACTACGAGACCAAATAAAATAAAATACCATTAGATTAAAAATAATGTTTACCACGCCCGCGCGGATCACACCATTTGTAATTGAAATTGAAAGTGAAATCTCACCGGCGATGCGGGAAGATATCGTAGAAGACGAGGGTTTTAGAGCAGTGAGTAATGTTTTTTACAGGATAATCCTATTTACAAGAACTCTCTCTCTCTCTCTCTAAATATTTTACAGGATAATTCAGTTTTAAGTAAAAATAGATAAAAATACAGTAACTTATTTCGAAGTATTTTTTTTTAAAGTTCGGAGAATTCTAAATTCACAAAACTAACTTTTCTCTTATTAGTATTCAAAGTAACTTTCGGACTATACAAAACTAACCATATTTCGAAGTATTTATTTTATTAGTATTCAGTTGGGTTAAAAAATATACAATTTTCTAAACTTTAAAATGACAAAAACTTAACTTTTAAAAACCAACTAATTGAATAAATAGTCAACCAACAAAAAAAAATTCAAATTGTGGATCACTTACTAAACAAATACATAAATAAACATAAAATTAAGAAAGGAAAAAAAAAATTAAGAATAAACAATCCACATTTCTTAAGCTAATGAGACAAATCCATTAACAATCATACTAATAAAACTAAACTAATATTATACCAAAAAAATTTAAAACAAAATTGTGTTCACGTCCGCGCGTAGCGCGGATCACACACTAGTATGCTTTAAAGTTTTCTTACAGAATGACAGAGATCAACACAAACTTCCAATGCTTAAATGAAGTTTCTAGAGAATGAATGAATGAATCTCAATTTAAAAAGACAAAAACAAAGAATCTTATTTGAGAAGTTTGAAGTCTATTTCTTGTAGAAGAAACCTCACGTCTTGTGACTCTAACTCTTCCTCGTCTTTGAAGAATCCACAGTGAACTTCCTTGAGCAATTTCAGAACATTGGCCAATCCACCATCCTTTTCACTCTCGTCACTCTTCTCCTCCGAATATCGTTGGCCATCGACTCTGAAATAGTTGTACTCGCTAATCTCCAATAGATTACTCTTGTGATGAGACCAAACCTCACGCGTATCATCCACAATCACTACTCCACGCTCCTCCTCGGCCAAAACCAAATCAAGCGTCTTCATATGAGGACTTTCGTCCCTTGTTATCACTCTATCCCCAAAATAGATTCTCTTGGGAGCAATCAGCTTCAACACGGATCTAGCGTATCCTCGATTGCCCATTGTGTAAACATATTGTAGGACCAAAAATTCGCACAATAAACAGGATTTGATTTAAAAAGTATACCAAAAGTTCATCAATCGAAAAAAGTATACCAAAAGTTCGTGAACCGGATGACCCAACCGAACTGATTATCCTCGAATTCATTATTTAATTAATTATATTTTATTCTATACATAATGAATTAACACCAATAAAATCATAATTTTTTTAAACTACACATTATTAGGTTTCCAATATTAGATTTTTTTCCAAGGTTTCCAATATTAGTTGTATATCACAATCGCCTAGTTTAGTCAAATGAACCAAGGAGGTTACTAAAGAAATGGAGATTAGTCAAATGAATTACCTAGTTTCTTCCATGCTCCTAGTTTTGGTAATGTTCATTTGAACAAAATTATTCAATTATCATAATTCATAAGAATAAGCTTTCTTTTCTTATGGTTTTGGTGATGTTGTTTTGAGACTATAGCCAATTATCAAAAGGATAAAGCTTTTCCTTTTTGAGCGAAAATTAGAGGCCTCAGCCCTGAACTTCACGGTTAACAAGACAACATTTTTTTTTTTGTCGTTGCTTAGATTCTGCCGTAGTAAATTATAAATGATCATATATTTTGTTTTTGTATAAAATTCTTCGGATAAGATCAGCCTCAGTGAGATGTTAAAACTAATGGGCTTTGGTAAATGGTTGGGCTACCTTATCGCTTTTAAACAAAACCAATAAGCTTTTTATTGTGTACGTAAACAAAACCTAATTTGACCTTATATTCATCGAGTGATAGAGATGAGAAATCAGGAGAAGACAAGGATGATGATATCCGATCTTCCAGGCGATTTGGAATCGGAAATACTCTCTAGTGTTCCGGCCAAGTCTCTAGCAAAATTGAAAACTAGTTGCAAACGATGGTACGCTTTATTCAGAGATCCGAAATTCGTCGAGAAGAACTTGGGTAGTAAAGCAGCAGTGAGGGAGTCGATGTTACTGAGTAATTTTGGGGTTTATTCAATTGGAGACGATCTCCATGGAATCCACAACAGAGTTGATCCATCTATCGAGTTTACCGGGAAACACTAGACTTGTGGTTTGGAACCCATGTACCGGTGAAACGAGGTGGATCGAACACAGAAGAACTCATTGCCGGAGGGAATATTATTATGCTCTAGGATACGTAAACAGCAAATCTTCTTCTTCTTCTTCTGGCCATTGCTACAAAATCTTGAGGTCTTGCTACTATCTCAACAATGACCAGAAAGTTGCTGAGTTTGAGATGTACGAGTTTAGCTCTGATTCGTGGAGGGTTCTCGATTACTCCACTCGTGACTATTGCATATTTTGCGATGGCATGTCTTTGAAAGGAAATACTTGCTGGGTTGCTGGAAATAAAGAAACCGGCTTTTTCATGCTGTATTTTGATTTCACAACAGAGAGAGATTTGGGCGTCTCCCTCTTCCGTTTCAGAGTTTTAATCCTGAAGATACCGCGGTTTTATCAGTTGTTAGGGAAGAAAAAATCTCGGTGTTACATCAGAAGATTCTTGCATTATCAAATGAGATGACGATATGGGTGACCAATAAGATTGATGAGGAGGCCAAAGACTTGTCGTGGAGGAGCGACTTCGTCTTAGTAGTGGATTTTAATAAAATTAATTTACCAAGTGCGGTGAATGTGTCAAGCTTCTTGTTGGACGAGGAGAATAAAGTGGCAGTGTGTTGTGATGTAGGCTTGGATGATGAATGTAGGACCAGACTCTACATTGTTGGAGAGGATATGCATAAACAAGTTTATAAAGAGACTACAAAGGGTGAAAGGGATCTCATCACAATTGGCCACTTCTCCTTAGTTATGTTCCAAGTTTGGTTCACATTCAGAACAAAAAATACACCCAAAAGGCAAAAGAGAAGAAAAGGAAGGTTAGTTAAATGAATTACTTAGTTTCTTTCTTTCTTTCTTCTGGTTTTGGTGATGTTCTTTTGAGCGAGATTACAGTCAAAATTATTAAAGGGGTTGTTTCTATTTAGTCGATAAACAGAGTAGCTTTTCTTGTCCCTCTTCTTTTGCTTTTGAAATTGGATCGGTGATCCAATGATCTTTTACTCAAATACATTCTTCTGCTTATAGCCACTTTCACTTCATTTGATTGATCTTTGGAGAGAATATCATCACGTAAGCATAATCTCGATTTAATGCAATCATTTAACCAAAACTATACATACAGACTGAAATAACTTCAGTGGAGATTCACTTCAAATGATTGATCTCCCTATGGTAATTTAGACATTGTCTCCCCAAACACAAACATCTAAATTACCATATATCATATATGTTCATCTTGTTTCATGAGTTGCACAGAACAACGATACATTGGAAACGAATGGTACTATATCAAAATATAAGTGACTAGTAAGATTTGGAGGATTTGTGTAACCAAACGGTCGATATATGAACCATAATCATTCACACTCTGTTTCTTACATAATGAAACTCCTTTAAAAGACAGGAACAGAAACAAGATAATCTTATTTGGCAACTTTAAAGTCTATTTCTTGTAGCGACAACCTCACGTCCTGTGATTCAAACTAAGGCTTCCACAAAAGGCCTAGCAAGAGATGGCCCATTATATAACAAACTAGATTCTATCTCGTGCATCCGCATCCACGGGAATTTTTGTTTTTTTGTTTACCAAATTTTGTAATATATTTTTTTTTGTTTTTAGATATAATTTGTGTTATAGATATAATTTTTTCAATAAGTGACAAAAATTTATTTTTGTGTTTAGATATATTTTATTTTGGGACAAATGGCCAAATAACCAATTTTCAATAAATCCTTAAGAAAATAGCCATAGATAATCATAAATTAAGTAAATAACAAAATGGTTGCTTTTCAGACGATTTTGCCCTCCTCTGTACTCAGTGTAGACCGTCTATACTATTTTGATATTGTTCTATTTGACAGCACATATTGTTTCCCCATAGATTTTGTTTTTTCCGTTATTCGCATCCTATGAATTGATTCAATTTTGTAAAACCACAAAAAAACACAGATTTTTTTTCACAGCAAACATGATTTCAATTTTTTAAAACTAACAAGATTTTTTTTCAAGCTGTGAATATTATCAACAATACCGTAACAAGTCTATTTTTATTAATAACATAACAAGTCTATTTTTTTATATCAAAAACGTAGCAAATTTATCAATAACATAACAAGTTTATTTTTTCCCAAACATTTCATCTCTTAAGTGTCTCATCAATAATTTACAAAATTGTAAAAAATGATAGACATTCTATACACACATAAAAATTAGTCTCCATTAATTTCCGATCGTCTCTCGATCGCCCACGACGTCAAAGTCACCATCTTTCTCCAACGGCGAAGTACTGGGTAGTGTTGCGAAGTAATAAAACCAACAATTGAATTAACAAAAGCCAAATATATAACATCCACCATGAAGCCAAATATATAGACAGTTTATGTGTTCTATATAAACCGACGCTTTTTACCTCATTACATAT